>CM062816.1:1304803178-1305352641 GCA_031772625.1 Pinus tabuliformis | reverse complement strand
TGAGCACGCTGCACTTTTCCAATTTTAGGTGACGAACTTAAAATTTAGATTCTGAACCAATGGGAAACTATTTGTTAAAACCGGAGGAGGTTTTCCTTCCTAACATACCAAATAAAGAAACATCTCTCAGTTTTCAAAAAACCCTTATGGTTAGAGATTTATGGATCCATATTTGAGCCCTATTTTTGTAAAAAAACAAGAAATATTTTGGCAATTTTGAGACAGTCAGAGGGTAAAAAACGCAATGTGCCCCACACTGCGATTTTGATGGGGAGCTCCAAATGATGTTTTTTTTGCACATTTAGATTCCTCATGAATTATATATCACATTTAGCCCAAGGGATCATACTTTTAGCAGGTTTTGACAGGTGAAAATGGCCAAAAACCACCTAAAAATCACCATTTTGCCCTCCTATTGAAGACCATGCTGCGTTTTTGAGAGTACTTGTGGGAGAATGCAGTTAATAGGGGCTAGAAGTAACCTTTTTCAACTCCTGAAGATTCCATAATATAACATACATCCATAGCTTTCCAATGAGCCATCAAGATCAGAATTTGGACTTCAGGAAGGCCTTCAAAAACCAGTTCTCCCAAATTCATTTTGTTTTCTTGAGGCTCATTGCGTTTTTGCCTATGACAAATTTTCTTTAGTTTTATCAGTTGGATTCGAATTTTTATGGTGTGATTGATTAACCTTGATGTAATTATGATGTAATTATGACTAAATAGTCTTGTTAAAGTTGTTTTATGTAAAATTAGGCTTCATTAATGAGAGTGGTTTGAGTCAAAGTTTAATTGAAGGAGTTGTGTTAACCTCCCTAGACATTAGGGTTTGGTTCGAACACCTTATGTAGCGGTTCATATATTCATGGATTCGACCCCTAAGAGAATGGAGGTGTTGTTTTGATCTATATGCATCATTTCCCCAATCATAGAACAGGTTGGACATCAGAGGTTGGAACACTTGTAGCTTGTACTTTAACTCTTTATTTAGGAAATCAAAGGATCAGTTGCAGCTATTATTTAGGAATTCATGTGCAGTGAGTTTGTGATGATGTATTTTCAGTTTTATATGAATGATATGCATCTCTCCTTTCCATACCTGTTCTCTTCAATGATTTTCCTTAAAGGTTATAAGCATAATTCTTTCATGTAAGCTTTGTTTTGATGGGAAAGTCATTTCATGTAATTTTCCTTCTTAATTAATGAATTCATGGTGCACATGCTCATCAAGACCTTCTTACTCCTTCAAACCCTACACTACATTGAAAAAACCCTATATCCATAAAAAAAAAAAGTATTGCTACCTTGCTCCTCCATATATTTGTTGTTGTAACCCTTTGATACTTTAACCTAGATACCTAGTTTTCATCCCTAATCTAACATCAAAACCCTAAAAACTCAAAACCTACCCTAGCCTAATATTCTTTTACATTCCAGTCAACCTTTGGCTGTGATTTCATAGAGAGATCCCTCTCTGGTTTGGTAGGGCTAGCTACCAGAAAGCCTGGTTTGAGGTTACTTCCATCAATCTCCTCCTCCACCTGGGACATTGTGGAGGATAACAACCTAAAGAAATATTATGCATAAAATTTTGGTGAATATCTATACATTATTTACCATTTTTTAGGTATGTGTGATAGTTAATGTTTTTCACATTTTCTACTACTTCTCCTGCTTATGTCATTTTTACACTTGATTTGCAGATGTCGACGTTCTCTCAAACTAGTTGTAGTACTTGGAATTTATCTTCCATAGTCTGGGTTATCTATTCACCCAGTGATGAGCTAGTCTCTATTCATGGAATATGTCTCGGTCAAACAACCAACAACATAGTAGAATATAGTGCAGTCTTTGAGCTATTAGATGATGCCATCACACTTGGTATCTATCGTTTGATCGTTAGGTTAGATTTGTAGCTCTTGTTATTGCATTTAAATGATGTCTATACAGTAAGGAGTCCAACAATGTTAAGAGTGTTTTTACGGGTCCGTCTTTTGGAAAGGAAATTTGATTATATCGAATATCAACACATTCCGAGATATTTTAACACATTGACAGATGCATTGACAAATCATGTGTTAAATAGACATTTGCAACATTTGTAAATTAAAAACAATATTCATTCATACATTTATCATGATAAACATTAGGAAAAGGTAGTAACTTTTCATTAAAATAGAGTTTGTATGTGTGTCTAAAAAATATGCCATCCAAGGACATAAGGCCCTATGGCCTTTTATTTTCCAAACATGCTGACACCAAAAATCAAAATGTGGTCCTAAAAACTAGAACAACTAAGCATGATGATGCTCATGATAACAAAACATAGCACGACCAACTTGACACAACAAACGTCTACAGGGCCGTGGAACCCCACTACATGTCTCTGATAGGCACGAGGAATGTCATCCATCCCAGTCTCTGGGATATTTGAAGTCAACCTCTCAAGGTTGTGTTCCAACTCTGTGAAGATATACTATGCCTTTGGGTTAGCTGTCCTAGCTGCTATAGGATGCTCACCTCGTTTATCAAATCATCTTAGCCCTACTGGTCGGGTTGGGCCCACGTTTGCACATGCATTTTGGATAATTAGCCTTTGAAGACAAAAAACACATAAAAATTTAAAAATTTGGAAATATGTCAAAATGCAAAAATTCTCACCTATATCACCCCACTAAGTTCTAGTTGGAAGTGGAATATTAGGATCACATTTGTAATCCATCCCATCATACAGAAAGTCCTCAATCGGAACAATCTGTTGGCCTAACCAGTCAAAAAAATATGCATTATATCTCACTACTGGTCCATCACCTCCATGGTGTGTTATCAGTGTAACCCACCTCATCATGCGTGGATCTTTGCCACCCCCCTCATCTATTAGAATCTGTTGTGGCCAGAGAATATGAAACCTATCTAGGGCAAAAGTAATAAGAATGGAACCATAACCAAAATTCTTCAGTTTTCCATTCTTGCATCTGGTCAACTGGCCCTTCATGTTCACCACCACTACTTGGCACTAGTTGTACAACATGGATTCCCAACATTACATGACCACCTGCATATGTGCCTGTGTGGCTAAATGAAGGGCAGTGCTGCCACACAATTTGCAAACAGTAAAAGTAATGGTCATCAGGGGCAAGATCTCGATGGTATGAATATCAATTCTCTCATCCTTGGGTGGTTCACCCCTACAAAATCATCGTAGATACCCATCAGTAGTATCTCCTCCCACCCTCTATCCAAATAATGAAATATCGGCTCCCCGATAAGACAACCCAGTCAAGAAATAGATGTCATCGATGTCAGTGGTAATGAGATGTTCGACGATTAAAAAAACATTGTTCCTGGACATTCCAGGTTCCTACTAGCCATGTCATCAGATCTACCTAATCTTTCATCTAAGGAATGAGCTAGTGTTTCAAGAGGCCACAAATCCTGAGAGCCTGCATGGTGGTCAGATTTGCCAAAGTTGCCAAATCATTGGTTTCATGTTTTCTTTCCCTCCACTCCATTTTGAGCAATCAAATGACCTAAAATGACCATTTTAAAAGGATTAGAATCATTTTGGAAACCCATCTCATGTTTTTTTTGGCCCAAAACTTGTTTAAAAATAAACCCTCGGTGCCTGTGCAACCGCCGTTTTATAGACAGGGCACAACTGCGTGAATTTTTCCAGTAAAATTATGTGTAGGTTGCGATTTTCCGTAATTTGAAATTTTATTGGCCTACACGTGCTCAATTGAAAAGAGGCAATGCAGGGCCAAGGATTCATTTTTAAACATAGTTTTGCCCTAAAAAAATAAATGGAATCTTAAAATGAAATTTTAAATGGATGAAAAGCTAAGTTAAGAAGAGATCTTGTACCTAGAAGAAGTGATGCGTGATTTTGTCCATTGGTTAGCTCAGAATCAGTCTTGGAAGTCTGGTGGTAAAGACTCCTCTCTTTGCTCTCAAATGATAAAAATGAAAATGGTTAAAATAATTTACCATTCCCACTTTTATAAATTTTCTGGAGCTAAATAATATTATTTTTTATATTTAAAACCTTTTAAGAGGGAAAGTGACATTTTTTAGTAGTTATGATGAGTTATTGAGTTTAAATGTGCAAGATAGGTTACGAAGTGAGGGTGAAACATTTTGACTATTTAGCATACTTTTATCACTTTTCATGCTCTTAAAAAATTATGAAAACAAAAATCATGGAGTCCTCTTTTAAGCCCTTTTTAGACTCTTTCAAAATGAAAGTATTGCTGACTACTTGCTTGTTTGAACTCGTAAAAGTAAATGAACAACTGTCCACCTAGTATAATTTTACCCCTTTTACGAACTGAGTTAGGACTATTTACGAAAAAGGTATACATTGACTGAAAATGGTCAATAGAGTTCTCTCTTATATTTATCCTTTTTCTGACCTGAGAGACTAAAACTTATGAAAAAGAACCTGATGGAGTTTAATTATGTTTTTTTCCTGACTCTCTAAAATTAAAAAATACTAAGCTTTACTTTCTCTGGGCTCATTAAAATTTTACAATAAAAGAATTGAATGAGTTTCTTTTTTGTGTCTTTTTCAAACTCTTAAAATAAAACGACATTGAGTTACTCCTTTATTGGACTCATAAAAACTAAACAATATAGGACCTATTAAGTATAAAGGGACCGAACCATTCCTTCTTAGGGTTCGTTAAAAGTACATTTGATGGACTCATTCAAAGGATGAGCTTACAGTCCAAGCATATGTTATCCTCCTCAAGCTTGTTAAAAAAAATAAAGAGGTACTTGCCAGTAATGGTGAAGAAAAATTGGGAAAAGGTGTCCATTTTACATTTTCATTTTTTAAAAGGTAGTAAGTCGCTCTTGAACATGACACTCTATCACAGTCATGTCTAGGTTAGGAAATCCATTTGTCTTACATTAATTGAGCCTCATTTGGAAGTCTGCATGGTTTTTGGTATTATCATTAAGCTGTCAAACGTTGCCAAGTCAATTTTCATGCCATTACGTGTTCAAAATAAGTTCAACCTCTGTTCAAAACCCCTTTGAAAATTCTAGCCTTCAATCACGTCATCCATCCTTGAGTCCGTCCTTTCAAACTATTTTCAAAACTTGACATTACGTTTTGTGTTGTAGGCATTCCTACAATAGATCGCTTCCTATCGACTTCAACTCATTATCTAGGAAGTTGATCTAGAAACCTTCAGTACCTTGAAGCTTGCATGCCTTAATGGCAGGTTTCTCGCTTTTGACGATAGGTTCTTGTCATTGGCCTTCGATGGAACAATTCTATGAGTGTCTGACTTCAGATCACGTATTCACACTTCATAGACTGTACTAGAAGTATTTTCAGAACCATTGTCATTATTGGTGGTTTCTCTTGCACTTGTTAACGATTTGCATCATTGATTGATAATTAAGTGGTTTCTGCCATGTTCGACTTTGAAAAATTCACTCGCATGGTTAGATTTGTACTGTGGATCGGGAGATGGAGATTAAGACCCTGGATCTAGTTTCATCAATCCAGGTTGCGAGGAAATTTTATATTCATAATTATGTAGACAAATGGTTTCATCCATGTTGTGTCTACCATCTATATGATTTTGGTTTTCCCATGCTTGTTCATTGAGTTCGCTTTACTCTGAGTATGAGAATTCCTACCTCAAAGATGATTTTTGATACATATTTGCATTGTAATCCTTGAATGTTCCTTGTAGGTTTCCGACCATTTGCTTTGATCTGATCCTTGGAATGATAAAGCGTTTCAATCTTTTAAACTTATTTTACAGACTTCGCACTTTAGGGGACAATCTATTACATGTCAATTTGTCACCATGACACTTGATCAATTTATGGGTCTTTTTACCATCCATGAACATGTTTGAACCAGCTCCCTCGGAAGTCAAACAACCCAAAGTATCTTGGAATAGATGAGGAATTTGGGGAAAATAGCTGTCACACATTGTTAAGTTCCACCTGTGTTGATTTTTCTATAGTTTCACGCACATTCACTAGAATTAACTCTAAGAAAAGTGCAGAGTTGTGCTCTGTCTGCCACTATAAACCCGCGTAGGTGAATTCAAAAAAGTAAAAATAAAAAGTACATTCTAGAAACATAGTTGGTCGAATATTTCCCAACTAAAAGCTTCCAGGTGATGACTATTCGAACTATAACCCTCAAATGATGCATCTTAATCCATTTTCTCATGGTAACCTAATCCCTCAATGAAGGAGTCTCATCCTCCTCTTTTGGATCTGAAACTTCCTCCTCTTGGCCTATAAAATTACTAGAGGGTAGAGGGATTGAGGAGGTCAAAATTCAGAGAAGACAAACTTATGTTGTTGGTTTGAGATTGGAAAGCTTGTCATCTAAGGAGGAGATTGAAGACATTTGGGAGGGACCTCATGGCATCAAGGCAAAGTTTGTAAGGTGCCTCTTAATCTTTGACTAATACAAATGAACACTTTCTCTCATGATTTGTCTTATTGGAATATTGAATGGTTTGCAATTGTTTATAAGTTTATTAAGGCAAATTCAATTCCTAATCTCCTTGATCACTAGGTTAAGTTGTTTGGATTAGTATATTCCATGTGCTTTTAATCCTTTTATGGTCGATATTTGTAGGTCTTATCAAGTATTGAAGAGCCGCATCGAATCACAACAAGGGATCTTCATCGAGCATTTTGTGAAATAGGTAAGAGGCTCATCCATTAGCTTTAATTCTTATAATTCAAACAAGTTCAACTTAGGAAAATGATCAGTTCAATTGTCTTACTTGTTCCTAGTTTCCATCAAGGATATAAGGAGATCGCTCATTTGTCTGGTATAACAATGGTATTGTAAAAAAACCTATTTAGAAGTTAATAATATCTATGGTAAATATTGATTATTAAAAATCTTGTTATATTGTAAATATTAATTATTTATGAGCTTATCAATTAAATTTAAAGAATTAACATCTCACAACTCACATATAACATCTCACATCTAACCCTTAACCATCCACCCTAAACTGGGTTGTAGAGCATCTTTTTGCACAATAAAATAAAATTAAAATTAAATATTTATAGAATATTTTGATTGTGAAATAAGTTATGGTTTTTAGGCATGTGGTATTGATAAGCCATGGTATTGGCCCATGATATTGTAACAAAGCCTATTTACATGTTAATAATATCCATGGTAAATTAGGGGTGAATTTCCATGGTAAAGTGGGGGTGAATTTCCATGGTTTTATGGTTTTTGGGCATGTGATATTGATAAGCCATGGTATTGGTCCATGGTAGGGTAACAAAGTCTATTCACAAGTTAATAACAAAATCAAAATATAACAAATTCACTTAAACTTTTTATTATTAATTGAGGCAACATTTAAATGTTTACGTGCTTTATATTACTTTTAACATTTTATTCATTACTTTTATTTTTATTTTTATTACTTTTAATGTTCTATTTATTTTTATTTAGTGACATATAAATGTTAAACATTTACACCTACACATATAACCTTAGACTGGATGACATTGACATTAGATTAAATTTGTTAAATATTAAATGTTAAACATTTACATGTTAATCATACTCGGTTGTAGAACACACCTAGAAGCAAAATAAATGAAAAAAGTATTTATTTATTTTGATTTTGGGTAGAATTTCAATCTTATAATTTAAATTATATTGTGATTTTCCTTATTTAAAATATTTGGTTATTTAAAATGAATTTTCAAATATGTAAATAGTTTAAAGGTATAGAATAATAAAAAAAATAAGAATAAGAATAAAAATAAAAATTCATAAACACTCAAATTATATTAATTACACCTCTAAACATACAATTTTAACAAATCCACATAACCAATTAAAAAAAAAAACTATTAATATATATATATGCTAATTTTTGCAATACAACCAATCATGTGGTCCAATAATTAGGTAAAAAGATTTAGTTCACAGTGATCATGTTGTCCAATCTTAAATAAGACTACACTAAAAGCTACTGAAAACCTAATTTTTTCAATTAAAAAAAAAAACCAATCAATTGAAAGTAGAATGTATACACATAAAGTCGTGCATAATGTTATGCGCTAACGGAGATTTAGTTAAGAAATTTCAAGAGATTTAGTTGAGAAATTTCAAGAGAAAAAACAAAACTACAAGGATTGTATTTGAGAATCATTAATTACTAAATTAAGCCCATACGAGGTTATCAAATTGATAAGCAACGTTCATTGAAAAAATGAACCCCTTCTTAATTAATTAGTTAATTAAGCATGCGCATGCACCAGCTCTGGCATGAAATGTCATTTCATATATTATTATGTTTCCCTGGAAGCGTGCTGTATTTCAAATTAATGTTGTTCGCGAATAGAAGAATAGAATTGATTTTACAATATTTGTCTACTTAGCACGCACGCTGTAATATTTAGTCCTGGGATTGGATCAATTTCACTATCTCTGATGCAGTGGGCCTCGGAGACTCCGCTAATTGCCCAAAATTCCACTCTCAACAACCCACCAATATCTGCTCATAAATTTGCTTGCACGCTTTGTTTTAAATTGTGGTGGGGATGATAGTCTGGATTCCCAAAAAAGTCAAAACAAAATCCCTGCAACACGATTTCAAATCCCAGCCTGTCGTCTCTGCTCACCCTGCAGTGAACAGATTGAACGCTTCCTATAATGGCTGCCTGCAAAAAACCAACATGAAAAGCGGCAGATGCTGGAACCACCGATGCATGTGATTATGTGATCGAGATTGTGAAACAAAATGGTAGGTAGCTTTCAAGTTATTTGTAAGCAATGAAAGCAAGTACCAATAAAGTAAGTTTAACCACCAATTTTAGTTGGTAGAATCACCAACTTTAGTTGGTAGAATTTTGATGTTTGGAATAGATTTAAATTTTATTTTGATCTAAGCTTTACAGTTAGCATGTTGAGTAAATGAACAAATAGACTTTATAAGCCCACATCTTCATGATTGTTTTAGATAAAAAAAAATCATATTTTAGAATTTTGATGCTTTTCAGTGAATAAACAATAAATACTGGGCTATCTTCATGATTTTTTTAGTAGATAAAAAAATCATATTTTAGAATTTTGATGTTTAGAATAGATTTAAATTTTATTTTGATCTAAGCTTTACAGCTAGCATGTTCAGTGAATGAACAAATAGACTTTATAAGCCCATATCATCATGATTTTTTAGATAAAAAAATCATATTTTAGAATTTTGATGTTTTTCAGTGAATGAACAATAGACACTGGGATATCTTCATGATTATTTTAGTAGATAAAAAAAATTATATTTTAGAGTTTTGATGTTTGGAATAGATTTAAATTTTATTTTGATCTAAGCTTTACAGCTAGCATGTTTAGTGAATGAACAAATAGACTTTATAAGCCCATATCTTCATAATTTTTTAGATAAAAAAATTCATATTTTAGAATTTTGATGTTTTTCAGTGAATGAACAATATATACTGGGATATCTTCATGATTTTTTTAGTAGATAAAAAAATCATATTTTAGAATTTTGATGTTTGGAATAGATTTAAATTTTATTTTGAATGAACAAATAGACTTTATAAGCCCATATCATCATGATTTTTTAGATAAAAAAATCATATTTTAGAATTTTGATGTTTTTCAGTGAATGAACAATAGATACTGGGATATCTTCATGATTTTTTTAGTAGATAAAAAAATCATATTTTAGAATTTTGATTTTTGGAATAGATTTATAAATAAAAAACTTATGTCTTCATAATTTTTTTTAAGTGAAAAAATCATATCTTAGTGTCAGCTTTACAGCGTGCATGTTCGGTGAATGAACCAATAGGCTTTATACGCCTCTCTGTATCGATCCAGGTGTTAAAATATTGCAAGTTATTAGTGTTTTAAAAGTACAACTCATTTTGATTTACATCGATCTCCTCATTTCATTTTGTTTCTTTCCAATTCACATCATATCAAAATATTTCAATATATTCCTGCAGTAAACTCATTGTTGGTGGATGTCAGTGTTGTGTCTCTACCGTACATGACACATTTTCTAAGCTGTCACACATTTCTGGACCTCTCCAATATTTGATTTGGAAGTATGTGATCTTGCTATTATTTTCCTCATATGTATTGATTAAAGTTCTTTTTAAGGATTGCATGACAATTTATTCTTAAATGTTTTGTCATTGATTTTGATACTGCACTATCATAGTTGATAGCCCTCTTTATTTAGGAATAAAACATAAATTTGTGTACTAATAAATCATAGGGAATGATTATTAAATAGCAAATATTCTTGGTTGATATGATATTAAATTCAAAAAAAATTTTAACGAGTGTTTTAGGGAAAGTAGATATGCACATGGTTTTATGGGCAGATGAGATGAATGGTTGGAAATGTGTTTTTTTTTTAACAAATTTTAAAGGGTTGATTAGTACATTTGATGTAATTTGTGGGTACTGTGATAATCAGTCAATTTAGTAGTTTTTGTTTTATTTTTTTTTTTTTTGTTATTTTTTTTTAGATATTTTGTTATTAATTATGGATATGTATTATATAAATTGCTTATTGCTCATAAAATGTTTAAATGAATATTAAATAATTTTTTGATTTTGAGTTTTTTTTGGTGTTTGTAAAAGTGTTAAATTGTTTTATAAGAGAATTCAAACTTAATACATAATACAAAATTTCAATATGCAAATTATTCCTTATTAATGAGAACTTGGAAATGAATTGAAATATCATGATGTATTTGTAATGAATTAATTTCAAAAATTTAACTATTATCACATATTTATAAGAACATTAAATTACTTCAATAAAAACTTAACCTCATTCTTTAGTATTCTTTTGAATATGAAAGGTTTAAATTAAGTTATGATCTATATAAATTAGACAACATTAAATTAGTTCAATAAAAGTATAAGATCATTGCTTAATATTCTTTTAAATATAAAATATTTAAATTAAATTATGATATATATTCAAAATATTTAAATTAAATTATGATATATATAAATTAGATACTATATGATATATGAAAGATTATAAATACTATATTTTATATATTGATTATTTTTAATATTAACTATTTTTAATATAATAGTATTAATTTTAGTTCACAAAATTTCTACAACAAAAATAATATTATTAAGAATAAAAAATAACATTTTTATGTGGGGTAAATAATTATGATGATTTGAACTTTGAATTTCCTAGTTAATATTATTAAAAACAAACAATATTTTTATGTGGGATAAATAATTTTAAAGATTTGAACTTTAAATTTTGCAATTTATACATCATAATATGATAATATGATGATACCAAATTAAACTTCTCCATAAAAAATAAAAAATAACTTAATATTAATTGATAATATGATGATACCAAATTAAACTTCTCCATAAAAAATAAAAAATAACTTAATATTAATTAAAGGCTGTATTAAAACATTCCTTAATATGAAATCACCCATTCAATTTCCACCCCTTAAAACAATAAAACTATATATTATATATCATTAATATATTTTAATTAATCTATACATTTTGAAAAGAAAATTACTTTCCAGTTAGAAACTCTAAATAATCTATTTAAAATAATAAATATTTAAATATATATTTAATCTTTGATTTTAATCTTCGAAAATATATTTAAACAAATTGTTAATTGCAACTCATTCTCATGTATACTTTTCCTATCATTGCTCATTGTAATTTAATTTTAATTTTACTGGGAAAGATACCAACACTACTTAAAAAAAAAGACTCACTCCACCCAGAGTCACTATCGACTCACTCCACCCAGAGTCACTATCTTTCTTCTCTGTTTATTTCATTTCAGTTCATTAATATTGAAAAAACTCACTCCACTGAAAGGCTCTGTAACTTGATATTGGACTTATGCCTTTTGAGTGGACATTTAAACATATTCCAGAATATTAAAAAATCCATATAAATAAATAAAAATACGGTGCATCGCAGCTCATTTTAAGCAACAGTTGTCCTGTGATTCTGCATAACTATGCATGTCTTACTGTCAGAGTTTTAATTGATATTTATTTATTTGTGAGATATATTTGAGTTTAAGTTGTTGTAAATTTAAACATAAATGAAATTTGTCATATATAATCGGTATAAAATTGGACAATTTAAATGTTTTTAAATTAAAAAGTTAACCACTTAAATATATTTAAATTTAAAGATCCAAGAGACACACAATAATAAATAAAGATTCGCTTCAGACATCACCAAACATAAACAATCAGCAAAGGTCTGCAATCGACATAGAGTACTAATAACATAGCAATCAAACACAGTACAGAAATAAAAAGTTTTTTTTTCAGTAAGAAAAAAGCATAATGTATTATAAGATCAAAATATAGATATAGATATGATTTATTTTTATCTAATTATAATATACAATTTATCTGGGAAACTATATTATGTTTTGGCACTCCTAAAAACCATATGACATTAAATATATCTTATGAACAGTCAAATATCTAATAAACAAAACTGTTTCGAAGAAAATAGACAAAAGTAAATTAACCAGCAATACAGCCAATAAAAATATATATACAGCCAATAAAAATATACATACCTCCTCATATCCTTCCATGCAGTCTAGGAGTCCAGTAGATTTAGAAAAAGAACTGAAATAAAAGTTATCATGAATTTTAAAGTTGTATCTCCGACAATAAACATTGGAACATGAATTTTAAAGTTTTATCTCCAACTTTAAACACTTGCACACTTATCTAATGATTTCAACAGTTACATTTCTGCCCCCATCTTTGTCACTGTAAATGTCTGGCGACGACCGTTGTGTAGGTATGTGAAAGTAAAGAAAGAATATATATATATATATCTCTCTCTCTGTTACACAAAAACTGTTGTAGAGAGGTGGGAAACTAGTTTTAATAGTTTTAGTTAGAGTTTTGGAACTGTATAGTTTTAGCTAGAGTTTTGGAATTGTATGGGAACGTTATTTTTTCAGTTGGATTTGCAATGGAGTTGGGAAAGTTTCAGGAGCTTTGAAGACTTTTGTTTTGATTTTCGGCTTTGGGTTGGCGAATACAAAACCTGTAGAAAAATATGTTAAACTGCCCACAAAACATGATCCTATGTTGAAACCTTCGAAGGAAGAAAGGCCAAAGACATCCTTAACACAGATATCCTTAATTGAGCAAGGAAGAGTGTGGCAACTGGGCAGATATCTGGATGTCATGCTAATGAGAATTTCTTTTGTTGTTTATGTATATATATCACTGAAGATTTTGTGTGCATATTGTATGTGGAAGTCAATGCTTAAACATTAGAGTTGCTTTGCTTTATCTTTTAAGGATAACTAGAAAAACATATGTAACTAATCCTTTTTATTTTTAACCCAGACTGTTTCAAAGATGGGTCAAGTGTAAAAAAAATGATAATTAACTTGACATAAATATATAAGAATATATTTATATATAACAGAAATTATATAATTATTATTTATATATTTAAATTGATTTTAATATTTTAATATTAATTTTAATTATTACATAAATTATATAATTAAAAAAACATTTTTAATTTTTTATTATATAATATTATGGCTTTTCCTATTAGCCATTTTTGGTAAATTTTGAAGAAATTCTTAGCCTTTCCTGACATACATATCCAAGATCCCAACTTTTCCACGTTCAAAAAACTCATGCAACATAAATATAAATAAATAAATCCATTCTCACCAGTGTGACGTGGAGCTTGGCGCAAGGTGGAGCTTGGTGCAAATAGTGTGGCTGTCTGTGGTTTTCTTTCCCATGTTTCGAGACTCAGGCTATAACATGTTTGTGTATATTGAGATTTATCTGCTATAATATGTTTGTGTATATTGAGATTTATCTATTTTAATTATAGATATTGTTGGGTAGAACTGAGTGCACGTAGTGTGGTAAAGAAGGTCTCTAATTTTCTTTCCTAAATTTAGAAACTCTTGTTATCTCAAACTCTTGTTATCTCCTTTAATGGCAGATATTATTAGTGAACTTAGCCAGTACAAAATTAATATAATAAACTACATTTAAACAAACAAAAGCAAAACATTCCAACCCTAAAGAGTAATGGCAGAAATCACATCAAAATATTCCTCTAATTCCCACTTTTTCATTAAAATAGAAAACAATAACAAAGCCCATTAGGATTCCCGCATCGGAACAATTCAACATCACACCAACACAACTGTACACTGTGAATCTCTACAATTTATTTCCTGGTATAGGCTTATTTGAAGCGGGGCATGATCACGCTAGCTAATGATAGCCGTTGGGCTTTTCTGAATTTACAATGTTGTGCTGAGCATTAGCATTAGCATTACTATGATTATTATTGTTAACCTCACATCTATCAACTGGGTACTTCTGAGCATTCTTGACGAGCTTTCTGAGGGCCTCTTGGCCAAGATCCAAGCCACAGATGTCGGCCAGACGGACTAAGTATAGCAGGACGTCCGAGAGTTCTTCTCCCAGATGCTCTTTATCAGAGTTGCTCCAGTTAGGCAGTCCCCTGGCAACTTCTCCTTTCCACTGGAATATTTCAGAAAGTTCCCCAACTTCTCCCACCTGCAGTCACACACCAAAGTTCCATCAACCCAAATTCTAATTATCAACAAGGGCATCCACAGACGTAGTTAATATTTCTGGACTCTGCAAATGGGCATAAGAAAGATTTATTTAATATTTCTGCGATTGCAGGTGGTTTATATTTCTGGACTCTGCAAATGGACATAAGAGAGATTTATTTAATATTTCTGGAATTTGTAATACATAAAAATAAGTTAGCTAAACATCTATCATATAGAAACTAGTATAAATTTATATACATACAAGTGCTAGAAGAAGGTTACGAGGACTGTGAAACTGATCCCAGTCTCTAACTCTTGCAAATTCTGCAAGTCTGTACTGCAATTCTTTCAGGGACACATCCGCCTTATTTGAAGCCTGTGTGACAGAATCCTCCATCTCCATGTTCATCTCCATGGAAACTCAAGAATTTTACGTTCTTCGATCCCTACACACCCAGAGAAACCTTACCCACAAGCAGGGAAAGGAAGAGCAATAGAACGTGGAATAATGAAACATGCCAGGGTACTTTTATAGCCACCAAAATCTGGAAAGAGAACTACAGTAAGATTGATGATAAAAGATGGTGAGTTAGAAAGAGGGAACAGAGAGGATAAAACGTGCCATTTCCATTATAATAATCACGACTCCCAACATTTTCTAATGAAAACTGACCCATGTCTTGCATTTTATACTTATGGATTCTAATTTATTTTTAAACATGAATTTGTCAAATTCAAAATCCAAGGTATCTTGATTTTAAATTTTATTTTCTCTCGCCTGATTCATGTGTCTATATATTAAAATTATTAATTGAATTCATTTGCGAATTAAATGATTTATGATGCTAACAATCTCGGATTATTCTGATAATTAAATTTTAAAGTAATTTTCATGTTTATTAAGTGGCATCCACATCTAAATTTAACCTAATTCCATTTGGAATTTCCATCTAATTCGATTTACTAGGTCTTGCTTTTCATAAACATGTGACTGTGCATCCATTACGATTCCATCGAAAGTGAAAAGCATTATACACTTCATGACACAGAGGACCACGAAGTGCCAAGGTGGCAACTCTTGCAAATTGAACATATGGCAAAACCATAGAGTGGTAAGCAATATATTTAAAGCAGTATCGACATGACAACTCAATAATGCGCCAGAACACGCTAGATGGTACAGATTGGACATTACATACGTAAGTAATTCAGTGCTTAATGTTATTTATTTGTTTAAAGTTGACACACATATTCCATATTGTTGGCTTTGATTTAAAGTAGTGGTCTCTAATATCCAGGCCTGAGGTATGGTGCTCACTTTGGTTTAAGGTATGGTGCTCACTTTGGTTTAAAGTATAGTGCTCACTTTCCATGGTGGTTGTACTTTATATTGAACTTCCCCACTTATCTTTATGCTAGCCCATCAAATCTCAATTTAAAATAATTCAATCTCTTTCCATTATTTTCACGGTCACATCAATAAATTGAAATCACACATACCATTATTGCACTATATTGCGATTTGAAAAAGACAAAGGAGTCTATGAGGAGAGGTGTGATGTTAGGAATGCTTGGTTATGATGTTGTGATAGATATATCTTATTTTATAGGGAAGTGGGGAAGAGGATATGATGATGTAAAGTGCAAGGTTCCTTTGGAATGGGACAAGTACCAAAAATATCTGTATTATATGATGTATATTTTTTTCGTTTATATGATTTTCAAATGGTTCATATATTATATATATATATATATATATATATTATATACATATATTTATTATTACTAGTTAAATTAATTAAGAATAGTTAGTTAAAAGTGTTTTGTTTGGTTAAGAGTTAGTTTTTAGAAATTTGTTAAGGTTAGTAGGAGTGAAAGATGTTTCATCAGAGATCATCAACAGGTGATTTGAGGTGGAATTGTTTTTTTTAATAACAATGAACGTATTTATTAATAGTAGTGAGTGATGATTGTCTTCATTGATGGTTTGACAAAATTATGATAGGTTTTCCCACTATGAAACAAAAAATGTTGATAACTATTATATTATTATTAATTGAATAAATTGTATTACTTTGAAAAAAGTATGTTCATTTAAAATATGATATAAATTGGATTATTATATTATTCGTTATTTATTTTGAGCTTTTTAAGTGGAAAAAATAAGACAATTTGTGGGCTTTTTTTCACAATGGGTTAAGAGATTGAATAACTGGAGTTTGAAACCTTAGTGAGTTATTTTGAGGCATTATAAGACATTTTTTGGAATAAAAAATTGTCATTTTTAGTGCACAACCATAGGATATTTAGGATTGATCTACATTCAGACACTTTTCCAACTATGTAAGAATTACAGTTAGCTTGTTGACCACCATGGTATGAGAGGATGCCATTTCATGGCTCATTACTCATGCAAATGAGGCTATCCACTTAGTCTTTTAAAAAGACTCTAAAAGAACAAAAAGATAACTTGGTTGAGCATGGAGGGAGTCAAATCTTACCCCTAGTTGGCTATTGGGCTATGTTAAATATCACGTGCTTAGGAGGAGTAGAGGTTCCATCCTATGCTATTGTATTTAGTTTCATAGTTGACTAGAGAAACTAGAAGTAAGAAGGTAGAGAGGAGAAAAGAATGGGTTGAGATACCACAAGGTAACTTCATAGAGAGTACATCTTTCGTTGTACTTGTATATTTTCATACCAAAGAAAAGAGAGCAAATTAGCCTCATACTCCATATAGGTTTTTCCCTATAGAAGTTTCCAAAGGAAAAAAATTATGTTTATTATGCATGTGTGTATATTTGTTTTTATTTTATTTTCAACTATTTCATTCATTTAAACAAAAAAATATTTACTAAAAAAACCAACCCTCATAGTATAGATTTCAATTATTTTTATTATATTTATTGTGAGAAACTATTTCAATGAAATATGTATAGCAATTTAAAAATTAAAACATAATAAACAAAATAGTTTACAATATAAAAATATATAATATTAAAATATTTTTACCATAAGTATTATTCAAAATAATTTATTATTTTATTTATAAAAAATATTTATTGAATTTTCAAAACATTACAAAGCTAATTCTAACTCAAATTCCAACGATTAGTTACTTTTGGTCATAGTCAAGTTTCTATAGTCCCCTATATTAATTACTAGTTCAATTATGCCTACAATTTGATTAGATGTTATCTTTTTTATAATCGGAATAGAAAATAATTTATGTTACAAATATATCCTTTATGTGCAAACCTTTGTGTCAATTTACAAAATTTCTTGTATTTATGTTTGAGATCCATATTTTCCTCCTACCTAATGTCTAGCATAATACTTAGAAATAATTCACCTATTCAATATTTATTCTATTAATATACTCTTTGGAACAACCCCAAAAGCCAGTAAAACTTACATTTCATGGCAATTAATTTTAAGTTACAATGTCTCTTCCCTGAGCATATATCTTGTTTTCGGGGAGTGGTCAATAGTATCCCAATTAGAAAGATACATATGAGTAAAAAAGACTAAGTTACTAGAATCCGAAGATGACTAACACCCATGTGCCTTTCCGTTTAAAATTCCTCCATTTGATGTCACATATGTCCAATTTCATCCCCAACCGTACACAACACGGTCCTCTATTCTACAAGGTCCTCTATTGTGGTAGATAAACTAGAAACCAATTGGTTATACCTAATCTTCATTTATAATATTTCCTCTTACAGGTTTTGGAGCTATTGATCAATTATATTATGATACTTGCTCCTAAACATTATCCTAGCTAAATTTAGACTCCATTAAGTAGAAGTTCTTTACTAAGATAGTAGTTTATGCCAACTGTAAAGTACCTTCTCTTCAATCTCAAACCTACGATGTCCTTGCCAACCTACGAGACACAAATTAGATTTTCTCCATTTCTTCCACACTGCTCACTATTGCAAATTATAGGAATGATGGCCACATATTAAAAAAAATCCCCAAAGATTGAAAAAACTCCCAAATAATTGAAAAAATTCTCTTTAGACATAGACAAACTACCAAATTCATCTACTTGGTAAAAAAAGACAAAGAACATCCCAACCTGAAAGGGTATCAAATTTGTTGCACAATTGTTAGACATTGGCTCCTACATCTTATCATCATTGTCATATACATCCCTAAATCCAGACTAATTATTGCAATTGATTCTCATTTTAAGATATCAACTCTCCACAAGGATTCAGGAGTCGACATTAAACTAAACTTCATCACCATCTAGTTCCAACATGGGAAAGGGTTATACATTATTCAAATTTCATCCCGAGAGAGCAGAGGCACTAAAGGTGAATACCTTCTATTTTCATTCATAAGAGGGGCCATCAAATCCATCTTAAGTTAAATTAAACGAGTCGGTATGACTTTGCACATCACCCTCCACAACCATGCATAGAGAGTGGACTTGCCCTATTTTAAAACCTTTGTTCACGAAACAACCACATGGTTCAACATGGCAGAGGCCCCAACTATGCAAATTTGGTAACTTCGTATTGATATCTTGGTTAATTAGCGAATTGGGAGATACACTTCTCTCATTAATACTAATGACATCAAGGTCTAAGGATCAAGCTCAATTAACCAAAGAGTCTAATGTTTGATTATTATGATAAATAAAATGATATACAACTTCTACTAGCACTAATTTGATAACAAGTGGATCCTTTTGAAAAAAATTCTAAGTTTATACTCAATCGGAAAGGAACCTTAAAAAGGATGGTATATTATTATTCGTGAAACCTCCACTATAATCAACTTCTAAAGGGCAAGACTATTAGCTTGAATCAACTCTTCAAAGAGGGAATATGCTTATGCCTAATTATTAATTAATACTTTAATTATATCTATGTTTTCATGGAGGTTTATATTGGTTTATTTGGCAAATAAAAATACAATGAATGATATGTTAGAGAATACAAATTTAGATGTATAAAAGTGTTTTTATACTTTAATTTAATGAGCATATTTTAAATAAATAAAAGTTAAAATAGCATTTCTATAAAGACTATTTCTTTTTACATAATTATTTTCAATTAATATATATCAAATTATAAAAAATGATATACTGAAATATTTACAAGTATATATTTAAATAAAAAATAAAATACTTTTAAAATAAAAATAAACAACGATTCATTAGGAGAGAGACACCAGTTCCATTTAGTTTTTTGGATTCTGTATAGGTGCCATTCATGCTCTTATAACTATAGGAGTTGTCTTTGTTAAAGGTTGGGACAAAAGCATCCATTTTTCTTTTAATTAAATTCTAGTGAGTTGGAGATATATGGAGGCCAAAATTGTGTTCTCTCATTTTAAGAGATGGTGAAAAATGATATTGTTGATATGTGCCTTATCCTATTAATGATGTGTCTTAAGATGTTTCGTTTATTTGACATGCATGTTTCCATTGGTCTTATATGTTCTATAAATGTGGCTTTCATTTAGTGTTTCTAGGTTCTCCTTTTCTTATTGGTTTCTTCTAGGTTGGCATGGGGAAATGTTATTTCCTTCAAAAATGTATTCCTTGATAATTGGGCTACATTAACATTGCCTTAAAGAGTCAACCATAATGCACACCATATCCATATGTATTATTTATTAATAGGAGGAAGGTAAAATCAACAAGGAAGATGGGCATGACTCTTGGAGAGGAAACATTGAATCAAGTGATGAATGTGGGGGAAAGAAATATCAGGATATAAATCCTTCTACTAGCTTTATGGTAAGAGTAAACTTCCAACACTTGGGTGAGGATAATAATCCTAACAAAATCCATAAGATATTTTAAAAAAGATATGACATTAGGGTAATTTTGAGGAAAAAATGGGTCTTAAAACAAAAAATGTAATATAAAAATTAACTTTGAAAGAACCAATAGTTTTCAAGATGATGATGTCAACCATAATGGTAAATGATTTTGGAGGAAAAAAAAGAAAAATATGTTTTTAAATCATATTTTTAGCTCTCCTTATAGGTTTACCAAAATTTCAAGTTTAAGCACTTGTTGTACGTAGAGTTAAAACTCCACATCCAATAAGTGCTTACACTTGAAATTTGGGTAAACCTATAAGGAGATACGTCAAAAGTATGATTAAAAAAGTTATATTTTTTTCTTTCCATTTTAAAACTCATAATTTTTCTTTTGATTATTTTCTTTAAAAGGCCCATTTCAGACCTCAAATTTCCCTTAATGTTAGTAGGTACATCTTCATCATCATTTTCTTATTTGCACACCAAATTGGTAATTACCTTTCCTATTTCATGCTATAACTTCTCCCAACACTATTATTGATCTTTTGGGAATGGAGTGACTACCCACTGGTGACAATTTTGTTATCCCATGTTGGAATGATAATTGGAACACTCCTTGGATTAGGCTTTTCTCTCTTATATGAGGAGATTTAGTGATGGATATAATTCATTAATGCCATGCTAATGTAATATAATACCAATATGAGACTAAATATTCTCCAATATAACAAGCCATGGTAAAGAGAATAAAATGATGATATCTCGAACAACCACCTTGAAAAAAATATTTGGTCACTTATATGGCTCCCTTATTTACCTTTTTGTCATCAACATTATTGAGAATACACTTGAATTGGTAGTACTATATTTCCTTGTTAAATCTAATAAATAGAATCATATGATTATATGCATGAGTAAATTGGGATAACATGGTATCAACTTGTACCATGGTGGTAAACATGTTAGGTCAACTTGCAAGAGGCATAAATTTTGCATACGAGCTTCAATTTTTACAATCCTTGCATAATTGGAAAGGTATTTGAGTGTAGAATAGTGTATTATGGTATTGTACTAAGGAGATAAAATTTGGAAATTAAAAATGTCATTTAGTTCCTCAAAATGGATCTAGAAGGTTTCATATCCCAATTCTCCAAACTGGGATCCATCGATAAAAATTACCCTACAAGATAATTCCTTTAAATTGTCCACTATAAAAGTAATGAGATAGATGAAAAATAGCATGATGATCCAATTCAAATCATAGCTCCCAATTTTTGGAGGATTTTGGTACCCAAAATCCTTAATAAATAAAGTGAGAAAAAATTTCTTCCAACTTTTCCTTGGAGTACCATTTTTCTTTGCCTAGAATTTGTCCTTTCAATCCAATTTATCAAAGGCCATGCTGTGATTATATTGTAGTTTTTGGCATCTTGTGCAAAATTTTTTCCTCTACTAACTCTACCTAAGCATCTGGTGTTAAGTCCTCTATGCAAAGTAGGACTTGCCCCTTCTCTTAATCCCACATGGAAGGCTCATAGATTTTGATATTCTCCACATTCACTATTGAGTAAATAAGCATGTGTGGAGGTAGAATAGGTTTGTAGGTATTATTCCCCACCTTTTCGAAAATATTAAAAGGGCCATATCATGGAGCCTTGACCTCTATACCAAGACACTATAGACCTTCCTTGTTCAAGTATAACCATATTTTGTCTCCCAATCTTAGTGGTTTCTCTATTTTGTGTTGATAATGCATGGCCTTTATTTTTTCATATGACTTCTTTAACATTTTATGTACTTGCAAATGCATCTTCCTATTCTTCTCAACAATTTTTTCTTATCTTAATGCATCCCTTATGAGATCCTCCCTCACTCCTCCTTATTGTCCATATACAACATCTAATAATAAAGGTGGGAAAAGTCCAAAACAAATTTGAAAAGGGGGACTTACTAGTAGAAGTGGTGGATTGCTCTATTATAAGAATGTTATATATATACCGGGTTTTCGTACTAGGTCTTCAAATTATTTTGATTGTAACTCTAAAAAGATGCACCAGGTCCTATGGACTACTATTTTCTTATTTATGTGTTGATGAAATGTTGTAAAGCTTTTTAAATTCTTTTCCATCTTCTCCTATAACATAGTCCAAAATGAATTGAGAAATATAATGTATTTAACTAAAAATATTCTCCTTAGTATCCTCAGGTTCACCTAGACTATATAAGAGAACATGTTTTCTAATTCTTTCACTTTAGTATTCTTTTCATTGGGAATAAGAATGCACATCCTTCAACAAATAGGCATTCATGTCCCTTCCTAATTGTTGGTAAATCCCCCACAAATTCCCTAGAAAAACTTTCCCAAGGACAAGTGGTTATGGTTAAGGGATGGTATAGACCTTTTTCTCATATTATTAGGCTTGCTATTAGAAGTATACAATCTCTACTATAGATTGTAACATCTGCTTGCATTCTAGGCTAACACACATACCTATGCAATTTGGAAATATTCTTCCCAACACCAAAATTCCCCGTAACCTTGGATGTGTGAGCCTCTCTGAGAAGCTATATTCACTCACTTTTAGGAACTCAAAAATTGTCTAATATGTAGAGGAACACATATTGGAGATGATACCTAGCACTTTCATCACCATATTCTACATGAATTTGTCCTTGCAATTGTTGAAACACCTCCTTGAAATCCTAATATTTTGGGTATGTCTCTCTATACACATCATAGGGGAAAGGCTTAATGTGCATTATAGTTTGCAAAGATATAATTTTTTTTGTGGGTGGCAATGGAAGTATGTCAAACTACTTGTTTGTACTACCCTTATTATACTTAATTATTAAATTAAACTATTATAATAACCTAATACAATTATATTGTTTCAGTTGTTGTAACTTACTCTAGGCCGAGATGTACTGTAGTATCTAGTGATCTATGTGGATGACATATCCTTTCCATCGAATAATGTTTCCAATTTTTTTATAGCTTGTATCACGACATAGAGCTTCTTTTCATAGGTAGGGTAGTTAAGAACTACTCCATGAAATGCTTCAAAATGATAGCTTACATGCCTTCCTCCTTACATTAAAATCACTCCCAAGGCATACCCATTCGCAAATGTCTCCACTTCAAAGGGATTCTACGAATTGGTTAATGTCAGTACTAGTGCTTGAATAATTTTTTTTCATCTCTCAAAATGCCTTACACTGACTCTTCTCACATTGGAAACTCTTGCCACTCCTTAATATGTTGTGGATTGGTATAACTACTAATGAAAATGAAGATATGAATATATGCAGGTACTATGCATCCCCAACAAAATTCCTAACTTCAGAGACGTTTGTAGGCACCAACCACTTCATGATGGAATCCATCTTCCAAAGATATATCTTGATCTGAATGGAAAGAGGAATCTACCCATGGTATTCATTTACCCATGGTATTTATCCATCCATGGTATTCATCCGCCCATGGTATTGTCAGTGGCATCTACCCATGGTATTCATTCACCCATGGTATTTACCCACCCATGGAATTTACTCGTCATATTATAACTGAAAAAAAGACTATAAGTAACAAGTAACATTTTGTAAAAGGACATATTGTCCATCACAATGTACCTTTTACAATTATTTTCTATTTTAATAAAAAAAGTCTTTTTGGTTTTATTTACTTTGTGTTCTCTCCTTTTTTTTGGCATTTCAATTTTTCAGATCTTGGGGGCCTCCCCCCCCCAAGATCCATTTCAACTTTTTAGATCTTGGATGCCTCCCCCTAAGATCCAAATCTTGTGGAAGACGACTCTACTATAGATCCAAACCTTGGGGGCCCCCAAGATCTAAAAAATTGAAATGGATCTTCGGGCAAGAGGCCCCCAAGATCTGAAAAATTGAAATGCCGGAAAAAAAAAGAAAAAAAAAAGAGGAGATAAAAAAAAGTAAATAAAACCACAAATATTTTTTTTATTTATTAAAATAGATAATAATTCTAAAAGCTATAATGTGATGGAAAACTTGTCCTTTTACAAAATGTGACTTGTTACTTATAGTCTTTTTTTTAGTTACAATACCATAGGTTAATTCTATGGGTGGTTTTGACGGTGTTGGACCCGCCAACATTCAGGGGATCACCCTGGTATGAAGTCCCAACTAGACCTCACACAATTTGGTGTGGGAGTCCCATCCAGTATGATGGCTCGATTGCCATTGTCTTAAGGATTTGCCTCAACTCTTTCTTGTCAGCATAGGAGAGTGGTTCGCTTTGTCTTCGAGAAGTGAGGTTTATGTGCCTCATGAGTGTAAGTGTACTTGTGTCAATGTTTGTTTCACTGTGAGGGGAAGAGAGTGAAGGTGAGTTCTAGGTTGAAAGGGATCAGTCCCAACTCAGCTAGGAACACACAACACAAAAGGACACACACAACTTCTGTTGGAGCAGTCCACTTAGATGCGACAGTCACAACATACAAGGTAAGATAACATGTACAACACTCACGGATCAGTCCAAATGAGTGCAATGGTTGTTACAACAAGGTTCATGTGAAAGGTCTGCCTGATGTCTGGCAGAGCAGTCGACACAAACGGGACATCATTGACAACATATACAACACATTTCAATTAATAGACTATTCATTAGAATAAATGAATCAGTTTAGATGTAGAAAACAAACTAAAGGAACATGCATTACAAGTGTTAAAGATCATTCTTACAACAAATACAATATATGTGTGAAAATGTGCTGGCCTATTAACAGGATTCTAAATTAAGCAAAAGTTCCAAGACACATTGTTACACCATACATCATTAACCCCATTAGCGGGGCATTGTAGCCACTACTTACTCCTCATAGAGAAGATTACAGACTCTCTTGGCCATGTGAGAGGAGTTGAGGTGAAAAGTCCTTTAATGTACAAATGAGGGGGGTATTTATAGCCAAGGGTGAAATTGACCCTTGTGGCTGTTCGACTACCCTCATGACTGTTCAACTTCCATGACTTTTCGATTTACATGACTCAATGTTTAACAAGTGGGTCTCTTGGACTTCCACGTTACATTATATTGATTGAAAACAAGCCCATAGTGGAGATGTGGGCAACATGACTCATGACTTGACTCGACATGACTTGACATGACAATGTTGATACATTTGTGTTGTTGCTAGAGTGCATGTTGAGCTAGAGTGCTGCTAAGTGATGGATGTCTTCATGGTGTATCATAGCTTCACCTTTGCATGGCGAAGTGAGTGGAGTCTTCGATGGTCCTTGGTTTTCTTGATGAAGCTTTATCATGTTGTTCCTTGCTTTCATGCTAGAACGCTTGAAAGGCTCACTTTTTCGCGAAGGTGCATGTTCGTCACGTTCATCTGCTTCGTATGCTTCGTTTGTTGATCTGTTGGTGAACCTGTCCATCTGCATGTGCTCCCTTTGTTCATCTCATTCGTTGTCTGGACATGTTTATTGGTGTACCTATACCTGCAGTCACTCATGACGAGATGACATCAAATCCAAAAACTCCTAGTCTACCATGACACATGATCATTCAGATGCGGGTGACTGGGAGAGGCACTAGGGCTATGAAGCGGGATGATGGATCTGGGCAATTGCGCAAGAGTCACTGAGGGATGGAGATAGATAATATGAGTCAACAGTGACTGTCTGCAAGGTTTGGCTCAACTGGGAGGAAAAATTGCACAAATTTTGTGAGGGACAGTCTAGGTTGCAGGATGGCAAGGCAGGCATGCTCTGCGCATTTTCAGGAACGAACAGTTAGCAAGGGTTGGACAGGAAAATTTGTGCAATTTTCTAGAGGAAAGGTCTGGGCTACATGAAGGGTCAGTAAGCAAGGATTGTACAATTTTTCTAGGGAACTGCCTTGGAGACTGGCAATAAGAAATATGCAATTCCCAGAGGGAACTCCCAGTTGGCTACTAGGGTCACTGGTAGCCAAAACTGCGCAATTCATAGAGGGAACTGCCAGTTGGTTTCTGGGGTCACTAGCAACCAGAACTGCACAATTTCCAAATGAAAATGCCAATTGGCTGGTCAGTCACTGGCAGCAGAACCTGTGCAATTCCTGGAGGGAACATGAAGTTTGCTGCTGGGAGCTACTGGCTGGGAAAACTACACTAAGGCCAGGAGGCCGACTTGCTGATCATATCTATGCAATTTCTAAGCTGAGCTGACTAATGGGCAGCGGGAGGCCTACTCGTGAGTACTACGCAATTTCTGAAACGAATAACCAGTCGATTGTTAGGGTGGCCAGCATGAGTGTTGTTTGAGTTGCTTACAGGTAGCACAACTTGAAAGAACTAGCTTGGTGCTTCTGCGTTGCTTTGGTTGACAGTCGATCAAGTCAAAAGTAGGGTGATGGTTTGGCTATAACTGAGGAGTCTGGTCATCAGAACTTCAACAAAAATGACTAATTGTGTGAACAGTAGAAAGATGCATAGGTGATCATACAAACACAAACTCGCATGACTTGACGATAAAACAACCGAACCATCCAGACACACATTTTCAACATGACTAACTGATGGTGCAAGCGATAAGTGTGACACTCATGATTTATCATTCATGATCAAGACAATGCTTGCGCGACGATGAATGTGACTCCATGTGTGAGTGCGACAAATGCTTTCATGGCAAGCACAAAAAACACATATGAAGCAAAGACTTTGAGCATAACCAAAACACGATTGTAAGCATGACTTAGACATCAACATGTAGAGACTTGAGTGCAATAAACAAGAAAGGAAAATGTAAAGACTCACACGAGTTCACGGAGTGAACCTGAGTGTGTGAAGTCATCAAGTGAAACTCTCCAAGGGAGGTTCCGAAATTGGTGCAGGCCTAAATTTTGGAGGGTGGTTGTAGCCGCTACAACACTTGGCAACACACTTGTAGAACTACAACTTCTCTATTTTGGTTCATTACTAGCACAGGGCCTTGGTCTTTCGGGAAGTATTGAATCGCTGTGCAGGTTACTTCAGTTTTCCCACTTACCCCATGGACATACATGGTTTACCCTTTGCCAACTCAATTAAACACAATCAAAAGTTCAGCTTAGATCTCATTGTTTCGAACCCAAGAAGGCTATTTTAGTTCATGAGTTGAAGATTTTTAGAGTATAAGTTTTCATCTCCGGTGTTGCTCTACTGCCAGCAAGCCTAGATAGTACCTCGATGGAGTCATGCAGGAACACTCAGTACCCCGGTGGAGTTGCATGCTTCACCCCTTTGCGTAGGAAGCCTTTCTCTTCTTTCACCTTTGTATTTTTTAAGAGAACTGTGCATATGCACTTATTTATTTTTGGGGCAAAAGAGGGATCTTGAATTATTAAGAGCAGAAGAGGTTGTTCCTTCAGAGAAGCATGTAAGACCTCTGACATAGGTTTGGTCATTTAGATTTTCCCCTTCTTTGTTTCTACTAGTTGGATTAGCTTAAACACATAGAGCAGAAAATTGAGTACAGGCATGGGGATTCCTAGTGTGGACATAGGTTCATGGTTGGACCAAAGATTCCCTTACAGACGGTTCATATTTTCCATCAGGACTTCATCGGTCGAAGGTTGTAACCAAGCACAGAGAAAATTGACACAAGACGGGCCAAGTGTTGTATTGTCACAATTCTCTTCAAATTTCAGCCACATACTGTATTGAAAATCCAGAATGTAGTAGTTGGGAGCACTTATTTCTAGAAACAAAAATAGTAACGTATCAAACAAACAAAATGAACATGAACAAAAATAGTAAGTAGAATCAAACAAAGCGAAAGCAAAGATAATAAGCAAAACAAACCAAATGAAACAACAAGCAGCAAGCAGACTATGTACATGGCATGGGCGCAGCCCGGCCTATTGAAACTAGTGTTTGAGGACTTGGCCTTTGATAGGAAGATTATCAATCCTCCCGTCAAGTGATTGCAAATGATACGTGTGTGAGCAAAGTGTTGGAAATAATACTGAGAGGGGGGGTGAATCAGTATTATCAGATCAATCAAACTTTTTCAATTTCATGCTCAGAAACATATACGCTACTTCAGTTAGGTGAACCAGCGTGTACACACTACTGTGGTTAAGTAAAACAGCGTATAAGAAGAAAACTCATAATTTAGTTAGCTTATTCTTCAGTTAAGTTCATTAGGACATTATTCACCTCATTAACAGTAAGCAGGTGCAGTATAACAGAACAGATCAAAAACCACACACATGAACACCAAGATATAAGGTGGAAACCCAATGTGGGTGAAAACCACCTGCTGCAAGTTGTCTCTATCTTTCTTTAATAAGAAACTTCAGTTTACAATATTTTGTACTGGTGCAGCCTTGTACCAGTACGCAGGCTACAACCTGCAGAAGGCTACAACCTTCTCTCGTTCTCCAAACTTCCTTGGAAGGGAGCTCCAACCCCCTTTGCTCTTGTACTAGCCAAGATACTAGTACGTAGGTGCAGGCCTACAATCTTCTTTCTTTCAGGTACCACTTTTCATACATTTTCAGACTGGATATTCCTGAAGCACATCATTCAATCTGTAGAACCCAATTCATTCAACTTTCATAACAGATCCATGAAGCATAAAACAACCAATACTAGAATTATCAAACTTTGAATCACTGAACCACTGAACCCTCTCAATCACCAGATACCAGAACCCAGAGCAGTCTACAGAACTCTGCAATAACAGTCAGATCCAACTACAAAACCCAAAATAAGCTTTAAGAGATATACGCTACTTCAATGAGCGAAACCCGCGTGTACACGCGTTTTTACTTAAGCCAACCTGCGTACAGATCTAAAAATAGATTCTCTCAACTTGCAGCTGTACCAGACATCAGTTAGATCCAGAACATAATATTGCGACAGTATGCAGATCTAGAAATACGCATAATCAACCATATCATAATAGAGCATTTCAAACCATTAGATCCCGATTTGTCCTTAGATCTAGTCTTCCATCCGCCGATGTGATTTCTCCTTAGCTCATATCAAGCAACCCGAACCCTGCATATCAGATCTCTTTCTCTCTTAGATATTCAAGCCTTGTCGAAAGATGATATTGCCTAATGATCTTCTTCTCCTTATATAGCCTTAGGTCTTTCTCAATACTAAGAGCCAAAACCATAGTAGCACAATACCATCAACTTTAAAACTAGGGATCGACACGCCCGTCGAGACATAATGATCCGAAATCATAGGCACAACTTCCAAGGACTAACCACCATGGACCAAAGGAATCTTTCCACATACACGCGCTTTTTCTGAATCGAACTAGCGTGTACACGCGACTTGGGCTTAACGAAACGGCGTGTATGAGCTTCCTTGGCATGCTGTACTGAGATCTGTCTTCTGATTAAGTTGCCATCACCTGTACCAACCTCTGAGTGAGTTGCCATCAAGGACAACACTTAAATCATAATGCCAACAATCTCCCCCTTTGGACTTGATGGCAACCACCACACCAAGTCACTCTCCCCCTTTGACATCAAGGGCAAAGGGCTGTGCTCCCCCTGAGGACATGCTGATACCTCTGCTTGGCTGTGCTGACTCGTGCTCCCCCTGACAGTAGACCAGATCTGCAAAAGATGTTCTTCAACAAGAACCAAGACTTATACACCATAAGGGACCGTCTTATCACCAAAAGACTCAATACATACATCCATACTCCCTACCAAGAGGGGACAAATCAGAAACAACCAATTATATTACAGCATTCATCCCAGGCGTAGTGGGGAAACCAACATAGGCCGTTACATGACCTTGACACCATAAAAGAAATATGACAAGAGAGATACATGACATAGAGACAACAGATCTAGACCAAGACTTAGGAAGGGCACCAGCAGCATCTGATAAACATCTTGTTAGATCAGCAACCAGGATTTCTTTCTGAGCTCCTTCTCCTGAAACCAACAACCAAAACATCTGAATGCCAACAATGCTTTATGAGACTTTTAAGCTGCTCCCCCTGAACCTGTGCCTGTTGCACTCCCTGAAACTGTGCCTGAAGAATTCTGACATTCCCATTGCTGTTCAGAACTCCAGAGTTTTCCCTTGCTGTTCAGAACTTCATATACGCGATTTTTCCTGTATAAACCAGCGTATGTACGCGGATATACTTTATGCAACAAGCGTCCAACATATACGCGACTTACCCATTATGAAACCGCGTGTATACGCGCATATCCCTTCCGTAACCTGCGTATACCAACTTTTCTGTAGAACAAACAAACTTCAACAACAGGATGAAGCGTCAACTACTCCCAGCTTTTGTCTGAGATATTCAAAAGTTTCCCTGGGCAGTGGTTTTGTGAGAATATCAGCAACTTGCTCCTTAGAAGGAACATACTCCAACTTGACCTTCTGCTCAAGCACTTGTTCCCGAAGAAAATGGTACTTGATTGGTATGTGCTTGGTCTTTGAGTGCATGACTGGATTCTTTGAAATGCTGATTGCACTTGTATTATCACATAAGATAGAGACAGGTGGAGTGCAAGTGATTTGAAAGTCCTGCAAGGTCTGCATCATCCAAAGAAGTTGTGTGCAACAAGATGCTGCAGCCACATATTCTGCTTCAGCTGTAGATAAGGCAATCGAACTTTGTTTCTTGCTGAACCAAGATACTAATCTGGAACCCATGAAGAAAGCACCTCCACTTGTGCTTTTCCTATCATCCACACTTCCAGCCCAATCTGCATCTGTGTAAGCATGAAGAGTGAGATCTGTATTTCTAGGATACCATAAGCCATAGTTTTGGGTCCCTTGAAGATATTTGAAGATTCTTTTGACTGCCTGAAGATGAGTTTCCTTTGGGTTGGCTTGAAATCTTCCAACCATTCCTACTGCATGTGTAATATCTGGTCGAGTACCTGTCAAATAAAGCAAACTCCCAATCATGGATCTATAAGTGGGTTGGTGAACTGCTGCTGATTCATCATTTGCACTGAGGCTGCATCCTGTAACCATGGGTGTACATACTGGCTTTGACTCTTCCATGCCATACTTCTTCAAGATCTGCTTGAGGTATTTGGTCTGAGACAAGAAGATACCTCCTTCATTTTGTTGGATTTGCAATCCAAGAAAATATGTCAATTCTCCAAGAAGTGACATTTCGAATTCTTTCTGCATAACCAAGGCAAAGTTTTGACTCATGGTCTCTTCATTGCTGCCAAAAATAATATCATCTACATAAACAACAAGAATTAGCAATTTGTTATTTTCAACTTTTATATAGAGATTGCTATCTGCTGATCCTTTTGAAAAGCCTTGTTGGTGAAGATATTTGTCCAACCGATAGTACCAAGCCCTTGGAGCTTGTTTGAGTCCATAGAGTGCCTTTTTCAATCTACATACAAGGTTTGGGTCATTCCCAAGAATGAAACCATCTGGCTGCTCAATATATACTTCTTCTTCTAAGTCTCCATTCAGGAAGGCTGATTTCACGTCCATTTGAAATACCTTGAAATTTTGAAAGCTTGAGAGAGCAAGAAACATTCGGATGGCCTCTAGTCTTGCCACAGGAGCAAAGGTCTCTTCAAAATCTATTCCTTCTTGCTGTGCATACCCTTTACAAACAAGTCTGGCCTTGTTTCTAATTACTTCTCCATTTTCATTTAATTTATTCTTGAAGACCCATTTTGTTCCTATTACATTCTTATCTTTTGGTCTAGGAACTAATTCCCAAGTGTTGTTCTTTTCGATTTGCTCAAGTTCTTCATCCATTGCTTTGACCCAACATTCATCTTTGCATGCCTCTTTCACATTTTGTGGTTCAATGGAGGAGAGTAATGCCAAGTAGCTTGAAGCTTCTGCAAGTGTCCTTCTTGTTTGTACTCCTGCTTCTTTCTGCCCCACAATCTGAGTTTCTGGATGATTCTTTTGAACATATCTGGATGGAGTCTTCTCTTCCGTTCTTGTCTGCTCCTCTGGTTCTTCTTGAGATTCTTCTTCTTCTTGAGGTTCTTCTTCTTCATTATTTCGCCTTTGAGAGTAACCTTCATCTTCTTCAATGTCTTCATGATGAACTTGCCTAGGAATATATCCCTTCTCATCAACCACTATATCAATACTGTCAACAATTCTGCCAAGTCTTTTATTGTAGCACTTGTATGCTTTGCTATGTGGAGAATAACCAAGAAGAATGCCCTCATCTGCTCTAGGTTCAAGTTTGCCAAGTTGCTCATCAGTATTCTTGATATAACATTTGCTCCCAAAGATTTTGAAGTGCTTCACGGAAGGAGTTTTACCACTCCAAAGCTCATGAGGTGTTTGAGTGCTGTTTACTTGGACATTTGTTTTGTTAAGAATAATAACAGCAGCATGTGCAGCTTCACCCCAGAAGGTTGCAGGAGTACCTGATTCATCGAGCATAGCACGAGCCATTTGTTGGATAGTTCTGTTCATTCTTTCCACAACCCCATTTTGCTGAGGAGTTCTAGCTGTAGAGAATTCTCTTCTTATCCCATGTTCATCGCAGAAATCGAAAAATTCATTTGATGTGAACTCCCCACCTCTGTCAGATCTGAGGCACTTAATTTTGTGTCCTGATTCATTTTCAGCCAATGCTTTGAAGGATTTGAATTTTTCGAATGCTTCATCTTTGTGCTTCATAAGCCCTAACCAAACAAACCTTGAGAAATCATCAATGAATAATATCAGATATTCTTCTCCTCGAGGTGTCCTTTTCCTAAATGGACCACATACATCTGTATGGACTAGCTCAAGAGGCAAGCTAGCTGATCCTTCCTTCTCTGGAAAGTTAGTTCTGGTTTGCTTTCCAAACTGACAAGATTTGCATATGGTGTTGTCTGGAATTTTGATATCTGGAAGATCGCGAACTGCCTGATATTTGCATGCTTTCCTTATTTCTGAGAACTTAGATGTCCCAACCTTCGATGCCATAACCAGTGCTCTTCATCCTTGCTAAGATAGCATTGTTGTTGTCCTTCTTCAAATATGTACAGATTATTTGGAGTTCTTTTGCCTTGAGAACTGTTTTTCCTGTATCAAGATCACGAACAAGACATCCATTCGATCTAAAAATAACCTCGGTTTTTTGATCACACATCTGGCTGACACTTAGAAGATTATGCTTTAATCCATCAACATATAAAACATTTCCAGCCTTGACCTTTTCTTTCAAAGGAGCAATACCTTTTCCTTTTATAGTTGCAGGAGTATCATTTCCAAAAGAAACTTTCTTTCCCTTTTCTAAAGTAGAATAAGATTCAAGTTTTTCTTTATCACCTGTCATATGTTTCGAACATCCACTGTCGATGTACCATAGATTTTCCTGTCCTTCTGCATAAAATGCTATCCCACATCTTTCTGTTTGAGGTTCCTTTATTCTCCATGTTTTGGTGCTTGTGGCTTGTTCCTTTTTCTCCTGAAACCTGCTCCTGCATTCAGAGTCTTTATGACCAAAATTATTGCAAATGGAACATTCAACTTCATTTTCAAGAACCGAAAAGTTGTTATAGGTCCTTTTTGTAATCCCTGTCATACTTCTTTGTTTTTGAGCTTCCCTAGTCATGATTGTTTTATATGCAACACATTGAGCTGCTTTGTGACCAAAGTTGTGGCAAGAAAAGCATTGTCCATTGAAGAAGCTTCTGCGGTTATTGAATCTACCAGCCAACTGATTGTAATTTCTATTTTCATCTATTCTTGAGCCAAACTGAGAAGATTTTACCTGTGGTTGGTTGTAGCTTTTGTTCATCCTTAAGGAGGATTGTCCCTGATAGTTTCTGTTTGTAATTCGTCCCTGCTTTACCTGATTATCTTCATTGTTCTTCCGCTCATTTCTTCTTGCTGCATCAAGATAACTTTTTGAGGTGGATGCTTGAGAGGTTTCTCCATTATAGCCCAAACCTGTCTTGTTTAGAGGAGACCGCTGCACACTGATAATCTCATCCAAAGTTTCAGATCCTTTGACAAATTTAAGATTAATAGCTTTTGTTTTCTCAATTTCTTTTCTGAGACCAACAATTTCACCTTCTAGTTTTTCAAGATGTTTTTCCTTTTCATCAATCTGAAATTGCAAAGTATCAATGATCACATTCTTTTCTTCTATGCCTCTCTTGAGTCTAGTGATTTCATTATAGAGATTATCCACATCTACAGCATCTTCATAATCATCATCTTCAAATGCCATTAACAGCTTATATTTATTACCTTGTTCCTCTTCATCACTGTTTGATAAGCCATCACTATCTTCATGGGTGTAGTAGCTTTTCTTATTTGCACTTTGTTTCTTGTTCCATCTAGCAGGTTCTTTTCCTTTATCCTTATAAGGACATTTTGCAGCATAATGACCTACTTTCCCACAAGCAAAGCATTTGAAAGGTAGCTTACCTCTGAACCTTCCAGAACCCCTTTGAAGATTTCTGACAAAATTTGATTCTTCTTCCTCTTCTTCTGGAACATGGCTTGCTTCATAGTAATCTTCTTTTCCTGATGCCTTAAAAGCAGCTTCCCTTCTGTCAGATGGACCTCCCTTTCTCATTTCATAAGCGGTTAGAATTCCATGTAGCTGAGACATAGTGAGAACACAGAGATTTTCTTTTTCTTCTATTGCAGATATTTTAGATTCAAACTTGGGGGATAATGATCTTAGAATCTTTTGAACTACTATAGTTTCTCTTATTTCTTCACCCAAATTTTTCATACAATTAACAATCTCATCTACCCGAAGAAAATAATTAGCCACACTTTCATCATTATACATCTTGAGAGTCTCATATTGAATCCTGAGAGTTTGAAGTTTAGCTTGCTTTACCTGTTCATCTCCTTCATAGCTAGTGATCATTTTGTCCCATATTTCTTTTGCTGATTTGAAGTGCATGACCTTCATGAATTCTGTTTGAGATATACTTCCTAATAGAGTACTGACTGCTTTTGCATTTGTTTCATACTTCTTTTTCTCAGCTGGATCTGTAGGAGTAGCTGAAGGAAAAGCATAGCCTGTTTCTACAATGTTCCAAACTTCTGTACCAAGAGATTGAAGATATGCAGTAACTCTTACCTTCCAATAATTGAAATTTGTCCCATCAAAAATCGGTGGCCTGATTGATGCTTCTTTCTCGTAGCTGCTCATGATGAATGATCTACCTTCAAGCGATCAAGCTTCTCTGAAGGACCTGCTCTGATACCAATTGTTGGAAATAATACTGAGAGGGGGGGTGAATCAGTATTATCAGATCAATCAAACTTTTTCAATTTCATGCTCAGAAACATATACGCTACTTCAGTTAGGTGAACCAGCGTGTACACGCTACTGTGGTTAAGTAAAACAGCGTATAAGAAGAAAACTCATAATTTAGTTATCTTATTCTTCAGTTAAGTTCATCAGGACATTATTCACCTCATTAACAGTAAGCAGGTGCAGTATAACAGAACAGATCAAAAACCACACACATGAACACCAAGATATAAGGTGGAAACCCAATGTGGGTGAAAACCACCTGCTGCAAGTTGTCTCTATCTTTCTTTAATAAGAAACTTCAGTTTACAATATTTTGTACTGGTGCAGCCTTGTACCAGTACGCAGGCTACAACCTGCAGAAGGCTACAACCTTCTCTCGTTCTCCAAACTTCCTTGGAAGGGAGCTCCAACCCCCTTTGCTCTTGTACTAGCCAAGATACTAGTACGTAGGTGCTGGCCTACAATCTTCTTTCTTTCAGGTACCACTTTTCATACATTTTCAGACTGGATATTCCTGAAGCACATCATTCAATCTGTAGAACCCAATTCATTCAACTTTCATAACAGATCCATGAAGCATAAAACAACCAATACTAGAATTATCAAACTTTGAATCACTGAACCACTGAACCCTGTCAATCACCAGATACCAGAACCAGAGCAGTCTACAGAACTCTGCAATAACAGTCAGATCCAACTACAAAACCCAAAATAAGCTTTAAGAGATATACGCTACTTCAATGAGCGAAACCCGCGTGTACACGCGTTTTTACTTAAGCCAACCTGCGTACAGATCTAAAAATAGATTCTCTCAACTTGCAGCTGTACCAGACATCAGTTAGATCCAGAACATAATATTGCGACAGTATGCAGATCTAGAAATACGCATAATCAACCATATCATAATAGAGCATTTCAAACCATTAGATCCCGATTTGTCCTTAGATCTAGTCTTCCATCCGCCGATGTGATTTCTCCTTAGCTCATATCAAGCAACCCGAACCCTGCATATCAGATCTCTTTCTCTCTTAGATATTCAAGCCTTGTCGAAAGATGATATTGCCTAATGATCTTCTTCTCCTTATATAGCCTTAGGTCTTTCTCAATACCAAGAGCCAAAACCATAGTAACACAATACCATCAACTTTAAAACTAGGGATCGACACGCCCGTCGAGACATAATGATCCGAAATCATAGGCACAACTTCCAAGGACTAACCACCATGGACCAAAGGAATCTTTCCACATACACGCGCTTTTTCTGAATCGAACTAGCGTGTACACGCGACTTGGGCTTAACGAAACGGCGTGTATGAGCTTCCTTGGCATGCTGTACTGAGATCTGTCTTCTGATTAAGTTGCCATCACCTGTACCAACCTCTGAGTGAGTTGCCATCAAGGACAACACTTAAATCATAATGCCAACAATCTCCCCCTTTGGACTTGATGGCAACCACCACACCAAGTCACTCTCCCCCTTTGACATCAAGGGCAAAGGGCTGTGCTCCCCCTGAGGACATGCTGATACCTCTGCTTGGCTGTGCTGACTCGTGCTCCCCCTGACAGTAGACCAGATCTGCAAAAGATGTTCTTCAACAAGAACCAAGACTTATACACCATAAGGGACCGTCTTATCACCAAAAGACTCAATACATACATCCATACTCCCTACCAAGAGGGGACAAATCAGAAACAACCAATTATATTACAGCATTCATCCCAGGCATAGTGGGGAAACCAACATAGGCCGTTACATGACCTTGACACCATAAAAGAAATATGACAAGAGAGATACATGACATAGAGACAACAGATCTAGACCAAGACTTAGGAAGGGCACCAGCAGCATCTGATAAACATCTTGTTAGATCAGCAACCAGGATTTCTTTCTGAGCTCCTTCTCCTGAAACCAACAACCAAAACATCTGAATGCCAACAATGCTTTATGAGACTTTTAAGCTGCTCCCCCTGAACCTGTGCCTGTTGCACTCCCTGAAACTGTGCCTGAAGAATTCTGACATTCCCATTGCTGTTCAGAACTCCAGAGTTTGCCCTTGCTGTTCAGAACTTCATATACGCGATTTTTCCTGTATAAACCAGCGTATGTACGCGGATATACTTTCTGCAACAAGCGTCCAACATATACGCGACTTACCCATTATGAAACCGCGTGTATACGCGCATATCCCTTCCGTAACCTGCGTATACCAACTTTTCTGTAGAACAAACAAACTTCAACAACAGGATGAAGCATCAACTACTCCCAGCTTTTGTCTGAGATATTCAAAAGTTTCCCTGGGCAGTGGTTTTGTGAGAATATCAGCAACTTGCTCCTTAGAAGGAACATACTCCAACTTGACCTTCTGCTCAAGCACTTGTTCCCGAAGAAAATGGTACTTGATTGGTATGTGCTTGGTCTTTGAGTGCATGACTGGATTCTTTGAAATGCTGATTGCACTTGTATTATCACATAAGATAGAGACAGGTGGAGTGCAAGTGATTTGAAAGTCCTGCAAGGTCTGCATCATCCAAAGAAGTTGTGTGCAACAAGATGCTGCAGCCACATATTCTGCTTCAGCTGTAGATAAGGCAATCGAACTTTGTTTCTTGCTGAACCAAGATACTAATCTGGAACCCATGAAGAAAGCACCTCCACTTGTGCTTTTCCTATCATCCACACTTCCAGCCCAATCTGCATCTGTGTAAGCATGAAGAGTGAGATCTGTATTTCTAGGATACCATAAGCCATAGTTTTGGGTCCCTTGAAGATATTTGAAGATTCTTTTGACTGCCTGAAGATGAGTTTCCTTTGGGTTGGCTTGAAATCTTCCAACCATTCCTACTGCATGTGTAATATCTGGTCGAGTACCTGTCAAATAAAGCAAACTCCCAATCATGGATCTATAAGTGGGTTGGTGAACTGCTGCTGATTCATCATTTGCACTGAGGCTGCATCCTGTAACCATGGGTGTACATACTGGCTTTGACTCTTCCATGCCATACTTCTTCAAGATCTGCTTGAGGTATTTGGTTTGAGACAAGAAGATACCTCCTTCATTTTGTTGGATTTGCAATCCAAGAAAATATGTCAATTCTCCAAGAAGTGACATTTCGAATTCTTTCTGCATAACCAAGGCAAAGTTTTGACTCATGGTCTCTTCATTGCTGCCAAAAATAATATCATCTACATAAACAACAAGAATTAGCAATTTGTTATTTTCAACTTTTATATAGAGATTGCTATCTGCTGATCCTTTTGAAAAGCCTTGTTGGTGAAGATATTTGTCCAACCGATAGTACCAAGCCCTTGGAGCTTGTTTGAGTCCATAGAGTGCCTTTTTCAATCTGCATACAAGGTTTGGATCATTCCCAAGAATGAAACCATCTGGCTGCTCAATATATACTTCTTCTTCTAAGTCTCCATTCAGGAAGGCTGATTTCACGTCCATTTGAAATACCTTGAAATTTTGAAAGCTTGAGAGAGCAAGAAACATTCGGATGGCCTCTAGTCTTGCCACAGGAGCAAAGGTCTCTTCAAAATCTATTCCTTCTTGCTGTGCATACCCTTTACAAACAAGTCTGGCCTTGTTTCTAATTACTTCTCCATTTTCATTTAATTTATTCTTGAAGACCCATTTTGTTCCTATTACATTCTTATCTTTTGGTCTAGGAACTAATTCCCAAGTGTTGTTCTTTTCGATTTGCTCAAGTTCTTCATCCATTGCTTTGACCCAACATTCATCTTTGCATGCCTCTTTCACATTTTGTGGTTCAATGGAGGAGAGTAATGCCAAGTAGCTTGAAGCTTCTGCAAGTGTCCTTCTTGTTTGTACTCCTGCTTCTTTCTGCCCCACAATCTGAGTTTCTGGATGATTCTTTTGAACATATCTGGATGGAGTCTTCTCTTCCGTTCTTGTCTGCTCCTCTGGTTCTTCTTGAGATTCTTCTTCTTCTTGAGGTTCTTCTTCTTCATTATTTCGCCTTTGAGAGTAACCTTCATCTTCTTCAATGTCTTCATGATGAACTTGCCTAGGAATATATCCCTTCTCATCAACCACTATATCAATACTGTCAACAATTCTGCCAAGTCTTTTATTGTAGCACTTGTATGCTTTGCTATGTGGAGAATAACCAAGAAGAATGCCCTCATCTGCTCTAGGTTCAAGTTTGCCAAGTTGCTCATCAGTATTCTTGATATAACATTTGCTCCCAAAGATTTTGAAGTGCTTCACGGAAGGAGTTTTACCACTCCAAAGCTCATGAGGTGTTTGAGTGCTGTTTACTCGGACATTTGTTTTGTTAAGAATAATAACAGCAGCATGTGCAGCTTCACCCCAGAAGGTTGCAGGAGTACCTGATTCATCGAGCATAGCACGAGCCATTTGTTGGATAGTTCTGTTCATTCTTTCCACAACCCCATTTTGCTGAGGAGTTCTAGCTGTAGAGAATTCTCTTCTTATCCCATGTTCATCGCAGAAATCGAAAAATTCATTTGATGTGAACTCCCCACCTCTGTCAGATCTGAGGCACTTAATTTTGTGTCCTGATTCATTTTCAGCCAATGCTTTGAAGGATTTGAATTTTTCGAATGCTTCATCTTTGTGCTTCATAAGCCCTAACCAAACAAACCTTGAGAAATCATCAATGAATAATATCAGATATTCTTCTCCTCGAGGTGTCCTTTTCCTAAATGGACCACATACATCTGTATGGACTAGCTCAAGAGGCAAGCTAGCTGATCCTTCCTTCTCTGGAAAGTTAGTTCTGGTTTGCTTTCCAAACTGACAAGATTTGCATATGGTGTTGTCTGGAATTTTGATATCTGGAAGATCGCGAACTGCCTGATATTTGCATGCTTTCCTTATTTGTGAGAAACTTAGATGTCCCAACCTTCGATGCCATAACCAGTGCTCTTCATCCTTGCTAAGATAGCATTGTTGTTGTCCTTCTTCAAATATGTACAGATTATTTGGAGTTCTTTTGCCCTTGAGAACTGTTTTTCCTGTATCAAGATCACGAACAAGACATCCATTCGATCTAAAAATAACCTCGGTTTTTTGATCACACATCTGGCTGACACTTAGAAGATTATGCTTTAATCCATCAACATATAAAACATTTCCAGCCTTGACCTTTTCTTTCAAAGGAGCAATACCTTTTCCTTTTATAGTTGCAGGAGTATCATTTCCAAAAGAAACTTTCTTTCCCTTTTCTAAAGTAGAATAAGATTCAAGTTTTTCTTTATCACCTGTCATATGTTTCGAACATCCACTGTCGATGTACCATAGATTTTCCTGTCCTTCTGCATAAAATGCTATCCCACATCTTTTTGTTTGAGGTTCCTTTATTCTCCATGTTTTGGTGCTTGTGGCTTGTTCCTTTTTCTCCTGAAACCTGCTCCTGCATTCAGAGTCTTTATGACCAAAATTATTGCAAATAGAACATTCAACTTCATTTTCAAGAACCGAAAAGTTGTTATAGGTCCTTTTTGTAATCCCTGTCATACTTCTTTGTTTTTGAGCTTCCCTAGTCATGATTGTTTTATATGCAACACATTGAGCTGCTTTGTGACCAAAGTTGTGGCAAGAAAAGCATTGTCCATTGAAGAAGCTTCTGCGGTTATTGAATCTACCAGCCAACTGATTGTAATTTCTATTTTCATCTATTCTTGAGCCAAACTGAGAAGATTTTACCTGTGGTTGGTTGTAGCTTTTGTTCATCCTTAAGGAGGATTGTCCCTGATAGTTTCTGTTTGTAATTCGTCCCTGCTTTACCTGATTATCTTCATTGTTCTTCCGCTCATTTCTTCTTGCTGCATCAAGATAACTTTTTGAGGTGGATGCTTGAGAGGTTTCTCCATTATAGCCCAAACCTGTCTTGTTTAGAGGAGACCGCTGCACACTGATAATCTCATCCAAAGTTTCAGATCCTTTGACAAATTTAAGATTAATAGCTTTTGTTTTCTCAATTTCTTTTCTGAGACCAACAATTTCACCTTCTAGTTTTTCAAGATGTTTTTCCTTTTCATCAATCTGAAATTGCAAAGTATCAATGATCACATTCTTTTCTTCTATGCCTCTCTTGAGTCTAGTGATTTCATTATAGAGATTATCCACATCTACAACATCCTCATAATCATCATCTTCAAATGCCATTAACAGCTTATATTTATTACCTTGTTCCTCTTCATCACTGTTTGATAAGCCATCACTATCTTCATGGGTGTAGTAGCTTTTCTTATTTGCACTTTGTTTCTTGTTCCATCTAGCAGGTTCTTTTCCTTTATCCTTATAAGGACATTTTGCAGCATAATGACCTACTTTCCCACAAGCAAAGCATTTGAAAGGTAGCTTACCTCTGAACCTTCCAGAACCCCTTTGAAGATTTCTGACAAAATTTGATTCTTCTTCCTCTTCTTCTGGAACATGGCTTGCTTCATAGTAATCTTCTTTTCCTGATGCCTTAAAAGCAGCTTCCCTTCTGTCAGATGGACCTCCCTTTCTCATTTCATAAGCGGTTAGAATTCCATGTAGCTGAGACATAGTGAGAACACGGAGATTTTCTTTTTCTTCTATTGCAGATATTTTAGATTCAAACTTGGGGGATAATGATCTTAGAATCTTTTGAACTACTATAGTTTCTCTTATTTCTTCACCCAAATTTTTCATACAATTAACAATCTCATCTACCCGAAGAAAATAATTAGCCACACTTTCATCATTATACATCTTGAGAGTCTCATATTGAATCCTGAGAGTTTGAAGTTTAGCTTGCTTTACCTGTTCATCTCCTTCATAGCTAGTGATCATTTTGTCCCATATTTCTTTTGCTGATTTGAAGTGCATGACCTTCATGAATTCTGTTTGAGATATACTTCCTAATAGAGTACTGACTGCTTTTGCATTTGTTTCATACTTCTTTTTCTCAGCTGGATCTGTAGGAGTAGCTGAAGGAAAAGCATAGCCTGTTTCTACAATGTTCCAAACTTCTGTACCAAGAGATTGAAGATATGCAGTAACTCTTACCTTCCAATAATTGAAATTTGTCCCATCAAAAATCGGTGGCCTGATTGATGCTTCTTTCTCGTAGCTGCTCATGATGAATGATCTACCTTCAAGCGATCAAGCTTCTCTGAAGGACCTGCTCTGATACCAATTGTTGGAAATAATACTGAGAGGGGGGGTGAATCAGTATTATCAGATCAATCAAACTTTTTCAATTTCATGCTCAGAAACATATACGCTACTTCAGTTAGGTGAACCAGCGTGTACACGCTACTGTGGTTAAGTAAAACAGCGTATAAGAAGAAAACTCATAATTTAGTTAGCTTATTCTTCAGTTAAGTTCATTAGGACATTATTCACCTCATTAACAGTAAGCAGGTGCAGTATAACAGAACAGATCAAAAACCACACACATGAACACCAAGATATAAGGTGGAAACCCAATGTGGGTGAAAACCACCTGCTGCAAGTTGTCTCTATCTTTCTTTAATAAGAAACTTCAGTTTACAATATTTTGTACTGGTGCAGCCTTGTACCAGTACGCAGGCTACAACCTGCAGAAGGCTACAACCTTCTCTCGTTCTCCAAACTTCCTTGGAAGGGAGCTCCAACCCCCTTTGCTCTTGTACTAGCCAAGATACTAGTACGTAGGTGCTGGCCTACAATCTTCTTTCTTTCAGGTACCACTTTTCATACATTTTCAGACTGGATATTCCTGAAGCACATCATTCAATCTGTAGAACCCAATTCATTCAACTTTCATAACAGATCCATGAAGCATAAAACAACCAATACTAGAATTATCAAACTTTGAATCACTGAACCACTGAACCCTGTCAATCACCAGATACCAGAACCCAGAGCAGTCTACAGAACTCTGCAATAACAGTCAGATCCAACTACAAAACCCAAAATAAGCTTTAAGAGATATACGCTACTTCAATGAGCGAAACCTGCGTGTACACGCGTTTTTACTTAAGCCAACCTGCGTACAGATCTAAAAATAGATTCTCTCAACTTGCAGCTATACCAGACATCAGTTAGATCCAGAACATAATATTGCGACAGTATGCAGATCTAGAAATACGCATAATCAACCATATCATAATAGAGCATTTCAAACCATTAGATCCCGATTTGTCCTTAGATCTAGTCTTCCATCCGCCGATGTGATTTCTCCTTAGCTCATATCAAGCAACCCGAACCCTGCATATCAGATCTCTTTCTCTCTTAGATATTCAAGCCTTGTCGAAAGATGATATTGCCTAATGATCTTCTTCTCCTTATATAGCCTTAGGCCTTTCTCAATACCAAGAGCCAAAACCATAGTAGCACAATACCATCAACTTTAAAACTAGGGATCGACACGCCCGTCGAGACATAATGATCCGAAATCATAGGCACAACTTCCAAGGACTAACCACCATGGACCAAAGGAATCTTTCCACATACACGCGCTTTTTCTGAATCGAACTAGCGTGTACACGCGACTTGGGCTTAACGAAACGGCGTGTATGAGCTTCCTTGGAATGTTGTACTGAGATCTGTCTTCTGATTAAGTTGCCATCACCTGTACCAACCTCTGAGTGAGTTGCCATCAAGGACAACACTTAAATCATAATGCCAACACAAAGTTTCTCATGGACCAGTGCCGGTCCACCGGGCTCGGCTACTAGAACCTGATGGCTTTCCAGAAGAGCTTTAATTGAAGACAACACCACTGTTTCAGGTACTGTGTGCAACATGGGCTCAGATGATGGCACAAGATAGTTGTTTTTTTTCTGGGAAGGATTTAAGTTTCTGAATTCAATGCGTAAGTGAATCTTCCCAAATTTCTTACGTGCATGATTTGAATTAGAAAACCAAGTATGATGACGAAATTTGCAAGTAATCCAAACACTTAAAATGTTAGTCAATCTTTTCAGCAAAAGGAGAACAAACAACATGTATGTGTTACCTATTCTTAGCTGCAATGGCTTGTCTCCTCCTTTACTTGAAATCTCATGTTGGATTGCTCGGGCGTAATGGGTACTCAGGTCGTCATCTACTCGTGCAGACCCATCTCGGTACTATTCGATCAAGTGTTCAATAGTTGGTTGCTACTGTAGTGTGTAACTTGTACCAAGATTGGCCATCTTCAAATCATGGAGGGTCCCTAGGTTTCTCTGTTCATTCATGGTGTTGGTCCTTCGTGTGTTCAACACGAGTGCTTTAGCATCATAGTTTGTGACTTTGGACTTCAAAAAACTTGAAATCATGCATGTTTCATTATTTTGGATGGCTGAGATACACTCGATCCTTGAGCCATTATGTGTTCCTCTTTTTCCAAGACTCATGGCCCACAGCTTGTTTGTATATGGACCATTCAGCGTGCTAGTACTACTACTACCACCGCTATTACTACTACTGCTACTATAAAAAAAACAAACTGTACAAGTTTCATTATCATTAGTTGGGCAAGGAAGGGGTCCCAACTACTTGTCTGATGAGGTTGGGGTTGGCCGTGTAAGATAACACTCCAATATATTTTCCAAGAAGCAGTTGCCAAACATGAGTTTTGCAAAGGCAAATGGTTTGTTCTTGTCATTAAGGGGAGTGACATTGTGTTTCATATACTTCTCTGATAACACCCGAATTTTTTTATATCTACCCTTGTATGGAAGCCACATGTGAGACCAGTCTATGGCAAAGTATCCATCTAGCTTGCTGGACCAGTCCTTGTTGAGCAATAGACCATATGCTTCTGGTATGTCCACAATAACTATGTTGATGCACTGGTGGACTCGATTATCATGTGGTAGTCAGATGATCACGTATCGTAGTTCACCAATGACTGGTACTGACGTTCTATAAATTTGGATGATTCTTGCGGATGTTTCACTCCATCGTGCATTGATCTTCTTAGCAATGGAGAGCGGCATGACATTGGCTGTCGCACCAGAATCAACCAACCAGTTATGGAAATTGTAGTTGAAAACTTTGAATGAAAGCAAGAATGGAGGGCAACCTGAGTTTGCTTCTTCCGTCTGGAGTGTATTGAGCACAGTGGATAGTGATCTAGGAGGTGTTCTTGCTCCCTTGCTGGTGGAGGCCGCGTTGTCTGTTGTTGTTTGTCGCAATGCACACAGCAGGATATCTCACTGACTCTGGACTTTGGCTAGCTCGAACAAACTGATGTTCGCTTGAGTTTTCTTCATGTCATTGACTATGTTGTAATCCAGAGGTGGTAGACTCACCGAGGTGTCCGGGGTGGAACATATGCTCATGATGTCTGATGGATTGTTCTGCAATTTGTTGCCTATGGACGTGCTCTTATCCATCGCTATCTCCCCGAACTTCCTTTGTGTTTGATGCTTTGAGGCAGCTGGTGAGTCGACCTTCTTTATCAACTGTCTCACCTTCTCTTGCATTTCCTCACATGTAGGGGGAGCCCCTTTACTCCTAATATGGTAACGATAATTTTTCTTTTGGGGCGGCTTCTGGTTGTTCGTCTTTGAGACTACTTGTGAGCACTAGTATGCATTCACCACATGCCCAGAACTTGGTGCTTCATCAGGTGCAACCTCTTCGTTATCATCAGTGTCTTCCGGTTGCTCCTGTATGTCGCCATCCGCATCGAGTGTATGAGTACAGACAGAGGTAACAACTCGCTTCCAATCTGAACAAGAGTTCTCGGGGTGAAATTCTTCATGGAAGGAATAGTACTTAGGATCAGCGCATTGGTCGAGTTGGAACATAGGATTTTACACAAATTTGGAGCCGAATCGGCTGTTGCTTGATGAGCCAGTTGATGAACTGCTTGTCTATCTCTGTCTGGGCAGATGCCTGTTCGTGAATGTGTCCGTCTTCCGTTGCTTGAGTTCGGACATTTCGGTGGTCAAGTTCTTGACAAGGACAGTGAGGGTCTCAATGTCAGTTGATTCCTTGTCTTTGCCTTTGCTTGTCGTTGTTTGGGGATTTTTGCTCACATCCTTGGATTCTTTCATTGATTCATCATCCTTAATGACTCCAATGGTGCACAAGTATTTCTCAACAGCAATAGCCTCTTCGCAGCTTTCTAAAAGTGTTGGCTTTGCAGCACGCTTGACGAATTGTACAATGGTAGTTGGTAGTGCAGACGTGTAATAGTCGACAGTGATGGAGTCATGAGGCTTGGTGTCTGGTGCAAACTTGTTCAAAATATGCATAAACCTCTGATTGAAATCTTTCTCTTTCTCTTTTCCCTCCATCTTGACGCTTCCCAACTCTTTGAGTAGCATGGCTGGGGCCTTGTCATCAGTAAAATTTTCAAGGAACATATGTTTGAAAGAACCCAAGTTTTGTATGGAGTTGGGTGGAAGGCTGTGATACCAAGCAGCTGCGTCGCTGTCTAAGGTACATGGAAACAATATACATGCTACATCGTCATAACGTACCTCAAGGGTTTGCAGCTGTAGGTAGAAGTTATCTAAATGGTCTTCTTCCTTCATTGCGCTTTCAGGGTTGAACTTGATGTTCATTCTCTCTGCTCGCTTCAGCATCTTTTGTAGAACATACGAGAGAGCCAATGGTCCCTGAGTCATCCATTCAAGTTTTGGGTCAGCCATCTCTTCGTCCTCTTCGTCCTCTTCATCTTCTTCTTCTCCTTCAAAATCTGATGGTACTGGATTTGAGTCTGTTGGTTTGTCTCAACCTCCTCCACTGCCTTCCCCTCCACCTCCTATACCAGAGTTCAATCCCAAGACCACAAGAGTGCCTTGTTCATCCTCAAAGAATATTGGAGGTTCCTCTCCGTCTTCAATAGCTTCTTCCAAACCTTCGAGAGTAGCAAGGATTGCTTCTTTTACCGATGATACAACAACCCCTGTGGGAGTGGCTTTTGGCTTCTTAGATGCAAGTGGAAGATACTGTACGCCTGGGATCAATCTGACTGCATTCGCGAAATGGCGAGTGATGGGATGGACAGAGTGAAGGTGTTGATATGAAATCTCGTGTTCAATTTTGGGAGGTGAGGAGTAACCAACTGTTGAGTCATGAGAGAGGGAGTGCGAGTTACTGCCTTGACCAGATGGTTGATGTGTGAGTGTGAGGGGAATTTCACCCATGTACAATTGGCTGCCCTCCTTTTTGTGCTAGAAATGTTGATGGTGCTAGACTCGCCAACATTCAGGGGATCACCCCGATATGAAGTCCCAGCTAGACTTCACACTGTTTGGTTTGGGAGTGCCATCCAGTATGATGGCTCGATTTCCATTGTCTTAAGGATTTGCCTCAACTCTTGCTTGTCGGCACAGGAGAGTGGTTCTCTTTGTCTTTGAGAAGTGAGGTTCGCGTGCCTGGTGAGTGTAAGTGTACTTGTGTCAATAGTTCTTTCACTGTGAGGGGAAGAGAGTGAAGGTGAGTTCCAAGTTGAAAGGGATCAGTTCCAACTCGGCTAGGAACACACAACACAAAAGGACATACATAGCTTTCGGCAGAGAAGTCCACTCAGATGTGGCAGACACGACATACAAGGTAAGATAACATGTACAACACTCATGGATTAGTCTGAACAAGTGCAATAGGCAGAGCAGTCGACATGGACGGGACAACATTAACAACATAAACATAGTTACGGATGAAACGAGAACTATTACCTCAAAATGGGTACTCGAGCCCAAAAACCCCAAAAAAACATGAAAAAACAACCCAAAAATGAAAATTGTTTATTCCAGAACGATGTTTTTTTTTAAGGGTAAATTTTCAACATTTTTTTTAAATGGAAGTAAAAACCATTTTTTTTTAAATGGATGAAAAAAACACCCTTAAAAAAATTGTTTATTCCATAACGATGTTTTTTTTAGGGTAAATTTTCAACATTTTTTTTAAATGTAAGTAAATTTTTTTTTTTTTAAATGGATGAAAAAAACACCATTTAAAAAAAATTATTTATTCTGGAATAACAAAAAAAAAATTGGGTTACAATTTTGACATTTTTTACCAATGGAGGTAAAGAGAAAATATCTAGACTTTGAAAAACTGTAAAGTTCCAACAATTATCGAACATGATGTTAAAGATAAATATCATGTCTCGAATCCTGATAATTCCAACTATTTCCATCTATGTTGTTAAAGATAAAATATCTTGGCACTAAAAAAACTTGAAATTGTAATTGTTTTCGACCATATCATTAAAGATAAAATATCATGGCTTAGAAAAACATTAAAATCTTGACAATTTTTCAACCATACAATTAAAACCAAATATTATGACTACAAAAAAAATCTCAAGTTCTCAAAATATTTTAGGCATGACATTATGAAAAAAAATTATGACAAAAAACTTTAAAAATGAACACTAGAGTAATTTATCTTTTAAATGCAAAAAAATATAGTGATTTTAAAATCTTAGCCTAGGACAACTCGATACATTACAACATTTTATTTATTTATTTATTTATATAAATCAACCATGAATTGACATGCGGTGTAGGTGAACTCGACCCGTTGTAATCGAAACTTAAATACCATCCAGAAAATTGATACATTGCGGGGGCAGACTCCATTCATTATAACAAAAAATTCAAAATCAACTATCAAATTGCCCGTAACAGGATCGAATTGCTAAATGAGCATCGACACAGACCCTATAGGAAAAAAATAAAGATAAAAACAAAAAAAAAATGTATAAAAAAAATAAAAATGAAAAATACAAAAGAAAACAAAAACTCAGATATTGAAAAAAATAAAAACAATAAAAAAACACAAAAAATAATACAAAAGATATATTTTTTATAATATTGATAAAACAAAAAAACAATGAAAAAAATAAAACACAAAAGAATAATAAAAATAAAGCAAATTTTAAGTATTGGAAAAAAAAATCAATAAAAAAGAAAACAAAAATTCAAATATTGAAAAAAAAGACTAAAAAAACACAAAAAAAATAATACAAAAGAGAAGACAAAATTAAAATATGATAAAAAATTAAAAACAGTAAAAAAACACAAAAAAAAACATAAAAAAAAACCAAAAATTCAAATATAGAAAAAAAAAAAGGAAAAAAAAGAAAAAGAAAAAACAATAAAAAGAACATATTTTTTATTTATTTTTAAATCATAACAAGAAATAAAGCATAAAAAAACTTAAAAACATGGCAAAAAAATCAACTATAAAAAAAAAGACAAAAAAACCTTAAAAAATGTAAAAAATAACATAAAATTAACTTATAAATATAAAAAATTAGACAAGAAAATATATGGTAAAATAAGTTAAAAAAAAAAACATAATTTAACAAAAAAAAATAAAATAAAATTAACAAAATAAAAATAAAAACATTTTTTTTAAATTAAAAACATTTATTTTAAATAAAAATAACTTTTTTTATATAGGAATCAATTTAAAAAAAAAAACAATTTTTTTTAAATACAAAACATTTTTTTTAATTAAAAAAAATTACATAACTAAAAAAAAAACCAATTAAAAAAATTAAAATAAGAAACATTAAAATTTAATTAAAAACATTTAAAACTAAATTAAAAATTAAATTGCACTAAAAAACAATTAAAACTAATTTAAAAATTAAAATAAATAAAAAAATAAAAAATAAAAAATAACAATTAAAAAAAATGTTCACCACCCTCGGGTAGGGTTGGCTGCAGGCGTGGGCGAGGAGGCGATTGCACAAAATTGGCTAGCCACCCCTGGGTGGGTGTTCATGCAGATCTACTTGAGTTGTTAATGAACATAAGAGGAATCACCGTCGTCTTCACAAACATATTTAAACATGCATTGCGTACATTATTAAGACTTATTCAAGAGAATTGCGTAGCATTAAATCAATATTTCATAAGACGAGTCATTTATCAATATCATATAACATAAATAGACATGAACAGAAATACTCAATAATTCTTCAGAAACTTGTCTTTATTGATCTTAATTCAAGGATTACAAACTCAAACTGCCCTGTGCACATAGCTATAGGGGTCCATGCACTCAGTTGTGGACTCTACCTAGGCCTTTGCGCACTCAGCTGCAAAGCCTTTTGTCTTCTAAGCCTTCCTGAGCCTTTCGCTCTTCTATCTTACCCTCTTCTTCTCTGCTTTCTTAGACTCTCTTTATAGTATTTTTCATACAATAACATGTTTTGTGGACCATGGATGAATCTCAAAACCGACTCAAAATTTATCCAAAACAAGGGGCTAAGCCCCTTTGACTCCTATTCATCTACGCGCTCTGCATCCACAAATCGTAGAGACTTTACATTATTTACAAAATTGTACCAAAATTTGGGTTATCTTAACCCCAATTTAACTTAGGGGACCTCATCCCAACAATATCTTAAATGGAGTTACGATGAGAGAAGGCTTTGATATGTGAGCTCCTATGCTCTAAGCCTTCAGTCACAAGCAATGGGTCTATGGTGTATAAGAAATAAGGAGCTAAGCACAAAAGGATTGAGGACATCAAAACTTTTCTTCGTAATTTCTTTTTAAATGAAGTTATGATGAGCTGTGGCTCTGAAGTGGTGTTATAGTAATGTTACGAGGTATGTTGGGCTTTGATAGTGTAATGCGAAAGTGATAAATAATGGATGAGTCGGAAGCTATGATTTCAAAGCACTAAGGCCACCACTAGTGATTGTTTCTAGCTCCATAAAGTGGGGAAGTCAAGCAGTTAAGGGGAAAACGACATGCATACTGGCCAGGTAACTAAAGAGCAAAGTCATGGCAGAGACATGGCTTGATCAGAGGAAATCACTAGAAATGACATGGAGATATTTGGCTTGACCATCATTTAGTTTTTCCATTTCTGTTTTTATGTAGTTTTCATATTTAAAAGAAAGGAATCAAATTAGTTGCAATGATTTGGGAAGCAGAACCTCTATGTGCCAAGATAGCTAGTCGATCAGTCAGTTGGAGCACGCTTGAGATTTTTGTAATTATTTTCAAGATTCTCCTCTCTTGATAAAAAGAGGGAAGAAATTCTTTAGAAAGGTTCCCAAATGTTTCATTCTAGAGGCCAGAATTCTATTTTTACAAATTCTGAGTTCTGTTTGGAGAGAATGAAGTTCCACTTTGGTTAAATTTTCTTGTTCATGAGGTTCTCGGGCATATACTGATGTTAACTCTGATGGACTAGTGATTTAGATTCCATCTTCAAAGATTAATGTTGTTTTTTTTATTCCAATCAAAGAAATGTGTAGTATGTTTTTCCTTTGTATATCATTTCATGTATGTCTTTCCTCCTTTGAAAGTATTTAATGAAGCTATTGGTTTCACTCTCACTTATGGTTGTATGTATGCTACTAAGTAGCAAACACTACCTGTGTAAATGGCGTATTTACTTGTGTTACTTTATCGCCTACAGTACTTGTGTGTGGCCAGATTTACTGATTACTACTTGGTGATGAAATGTGTCCATGAGGCATAGAGCTTGAGACCTTAATTCGTGCTCCACATTTTCTGCATTTTCATCTCCTCACTCTCCTATATTTTTGCTGGAAAATTTTTCTTATGATTTTGTGTTATACCCAGCCCTCCGTGTTGATTTCCCTCCTTTCCTTCCTCTTGTTCATCTATACTACAACAACATTGTTAAGCTTCATATTGTTGTGTGTCAGCCACCAGAATCAGGACATTCCTCTTTGTGATGAGCCATATTTACCCATATGTTTTTAGATCTGTGTGTTTGCTTGAATATACCTTGCTGAAGGGCCATTGAACCAATCTCTGAATTATCTCATTCCAAATTATGTGACATATGGAGTGCAACAGAAAGCCTATGAAAATATTCAAAATCACTCCTCTTTGATGCCCTAGGCACTGACCTTTTCCTTCAACCCGAGGGTTATCTCTAGGAGGCTTCTGCATCTTCTGAAGCATTTTTATGACATGAGATAGAAAAAGATACAACATCTTCTGGTTCTATTCCTGGGAAATAATCAAAATACCTTTCCCTGGGTACGACAATTTTTACATTTCCTCTGTTGGCTGAGAAAGGGAATTGTGGGTTGAATATCTCTCACTCTGGTGACTCCATTGTCTGAATGCTAATTTAAACACCCTACATCTCTAGAGACCTCATACTCACTCTGATACTAGCAAGTATAAAACTCCTCCTATATTTAATCCTGATAAAATCATATCCAAAGGATTTGGAAAGTGCGAAAACATGTTACTCCTGATTCCATAAGATCTTTTCCATAAATATCAACAACCAGTTCTCAAAAAGATGAGATAAGCTACCCTGAGTCTGCCTCCAAACTCTTGGAATATGCTAAATAACATTGTGTATTGTTTGGCTCATTTCCTTCTAGAGTAAAGGATGAAAAAGCGTCTGTCAGTTCACCCCCTTTCTCATTTCATGCCTCCCCTAAGGCTAAAGAAGTTAAAGGTATCCTCATAAACAGTCCCACATAAAGTGTGAATAGCCTCCCAACCTAGACCTAGTTAGTTGTGACTCAGATACCCCCTTAACAAGGACCCATGATAAATTTTTTACCACCTCCTTTGCTCAATATGGTTGTCCCAGGTTTTCTCCTGAACAAATTTTCCCCACTCAACATGCCATAACCCTTGAATAGTATGCCACAAGACTATCTCAAGCTCTTGCCAAGATTCACACGGGAATGTGACATTTCAACACAGAGGCATGTAGAAAATTTCAGTGCATTTGTAGAGAACCTAAATGTTAAACACCTGGATGTAGTGTTGAGGATTTTTGTCCAGTCCCTTGATGGGGAGGCTAGGAAATGGTTCAAATATCTGCCAAATGCTTCAATTACTACTTGGGAGGAGATGGAGAATTATTTTATGCAAAAATGGGCAGAGAAGAGAGATCATGGTTATATTCTTACTGAATTTAATGCTATTAAGAAGAAACTTAATGAAGATGTCTTAAAATTCATAAAGAGGTTTCACAAATTGTATAATATTCTTCCTACTGAAATTAAACCCCCACGGGTTGCTGCTAAAGTGGTGTTTGTTGGGGCCTTCAAACCAGAATTTGGTTTCACACTTCCAGAAAGGAAGTTTCACACTCTGGATCAGATTCAAATATATGCCTTAGAGCTTGAAGCAAACCTTACCTCTACTGAGAAGTTGAGAGGCAGAATTGATAATGGAGAAATAAGGAGAGAAAAAGAGGAAGCTAGCTCCTCAAGTTAGGGGAAGAAAACCCAAGAGCAGAAGTTGGAGGAAATGAATAAATTGATAAGAAACTTGTCTAACAAGTTCATGAAGTTGGAGCTAGAAAATAAGAATTCTCCCCAACAAAATCCACAAGCCCCTAACTGAGGTTTCAATCCTCAGTACATGAGACCTCCATTGCAAATTATGGAGAGGGAGAGAAAAGAGAAGAAATACCACATTCAACCCCCATTATACCTAGAGGATGATCTAGAAGAACAGATACAAGAAATTAGTGAGGTACAAGAAAATTGTTTTTCTTCTTTTTTTCATATGAGGAATGCGAAGCTGAAATACATGAGGAAGAAAGGGATGATTTAGATGCCCCATTGGATGATGGTGACATTGATGATTATTGTAGTCAGTTTGCAAACTTCATGCAAGTGGAACTACACATGATATATGATCTCAGGTCTTCCAGAAAGAGATCTAGGATGTACGACCAAAATGAAGACCCCTCTCCCCAAAATTCTCCTAAATCAGCAAAAAAGGGAAAGAAGCCTTTAGACTCAGTTTTATCCAAAAAGAAGGATTCCTTAGACCTAATATATCATAAGTCTGAAGCTTCTAAAATAGAAAAATCACCCTCACCACCTAAACTAGTATGCGATAAGGAAAAAGAGCCCGCTGAGGTCATCATAGCTGAGAAGAGTCTTGCCACCTTTAATCTCCAAAAAGAACTACATAAGGTCAAAATTGTATCCCTCTATCTAAATTGTTAAAACAACCAACTTATAAAGCTCAGGTTTCTCATTTTATGTGTTCATCCACCACAACACCCCTACACAATTGTTTGAATCTCTAAGAAGAATGACCTTGGTTGTATTTGGACCCCACATTGAAGAGCAAAACCATTCCATCACCCCTATTTATGTTACCTTCGTAGTGCATGAACTTATTCTACATAACTGCATGCTAGAATCAGGTGCTTCTCATAACCTAATGCCTTTATCTACCATGGAACAATTGGGGTTGCAAATAACCAGACCATATAAAGACCTATATTCCTTTGTTTCCAAAAGGGTAAAGTGTCTAGGTATGATTAAAGATTTGGTGGTGAATTTGGCTCAGATTCCTATAAAAAGTGTATTGATGGAAATTGTAGTGGTTGATAACCCTACAAGGTTTGGTATGCTCTTATTAAGGTCATGGGGGTCCACGATTAGAGGTTCCATGAAATTGGATTTGACTTATGCTACCATACCTATATTCAATGGAGAAGAAAGGCGACTGTACAGAGAATCAAGATTCGACAAGACAATTACAATAGATGATTGTTCAAGTAACACTCTTGTGTATGGTAAAGAAAGAGAGTTATCTTGCTTGTTGTTAGAGGAAGATGATTTGATCCTGGAAGAGACACAGGGCAGTCTTCTCTCCAACTAGACTAATAATTGCCAGATTGTGATAAGGTGTGGAAGTTATACTTTGATGATGCTTGTTCCCAGGAAGGAAATGGGGCAGGTGTGTTGTTGATATCCCCAGAAGGCAGTTTGATCCCTCTCTCTTTTAAATTGGAATTTGAGGCCACAAATAATGTTGCTGAGTATGAAGCTTTACTCTTGGGCCTACAAGCTGCAAGAAATCTGAACATTGAATGTTTCGCTGTGTTTGGAGATTTAGAGCTGGTAGTGAAACAAATTAGAAATCAGCGCCAAACCAAGCATCCGAGATTAAAGGCTTACTATGTTGGGTGTGGCCCAACTTGGTCCAATTTTGGTCAAATAATCAACATTTTTAGGAGCGAAGTGTGCGGTACCACGAAGCTATATTTACCATGCAGTGTTCTAGGGGCTTTAGGGTGGGTCGAAGCCCCTCATTTTGTAATGGGTATCGGGGTTTTATGTGATTGTCTTGTCAATCCCATGGTATGTGGATCATGGTTTTGTAACAATGTAGTGTATATAAAGAGATGTAATGCTTTATCGAAGATCACAATAGAGTGGATGAACACAAGTGATTGTATCTTCTATTATTAGTCTGTGTTTTGGGCCTTAAGGAAAGGCTCTGCAGCTAAGTGCGCAAAGACCTTGGAAGGGTCTGCAGCGTAGTGCACAAACCACCAGCAACTCTCTGCATAGGTCAAGAAGCTAAATGTATTGAAGAGATTCATCTTAATAAAAAATAGAAGAAGTTTTGGGAAATATTTTGTATTCATATGTATGGTTATGTTTGCTTTCTATATGTTTATGTGAAGTAATGATTGCAAGTAAACATTATGATAGCGTGGTTTGTATTGTTTTATGAATGTGATGAAGTAAGTAGATAATTTATACAACACAATAGTGATATGTATGTTAGAATACCAAGTAAAATACAGAAAATCAAGTAAAATCCACCTCACGCAGTCCCTCAAGGCTGCAGAAACCTAGTTTTGCAACCACCCATAGCCACCTCGGGTGAGACTGTCATATGCTTGCAGGTCGTTGGCAAATGTTCTAGTGTATGAGGGTTTTGTTGGTGTGAAGTACAAGTTGAACCTGTGTCAAGCCCAACCGAGCCAACATACCATAATGAGGTCTGGCATATGATTGATAACTTTTTTTTAGCCTTTGACATTCAATTCTTCCTTAGAGAAACAAATCTAATGATCGACTCCTTGGCCATAGCTGCCAACAATTTTAAACCACCTCAAAATCCACTTCTCAAGTATGAGATTGAAGTCAGATATAGGCCCTTAGTGCCAGATAATTTCAGAAATTGGTAGGTTTTTGAATACGAGGAGCAGATCAAACACTTCATGGAAATTATTAAGGAATTCTCAAATTCAATAATTGACCAAGGGGACAAGAAGATGATGGATGAGCGGCATGCCGATTGGGAAGAAACCATTGCAGGGCACAACATTTTATAGCTGAAGGGTAACATTATTCCTTGGGGTTTGGTTCCCTTGGAAATATTGTTTAACTGAAACGATGTGGCTACCAAACCAACTGAATAAGAAATTGAAGAAAAGGTGGAGGATTGCAACATCAGATCAGAAAAAGATCCCCGAATAATCAAGCTAGAAAAAGGAATATTGCATGAGTACAAGAAAAAGTATGTAGAACTTTTTAAAGATTATAGGGATGTATTTTCTTGGTCGTATGACGATTTAAAAAAATTTGATGCTAATATTATTCAGCATAAGGTCCCTTTGAAGAATGTGGTGGAGCCCTACGAGAAAAACATGAGATAGATCAAACCTCTTCTACTCCAATCCATTGAGAAGGAAGTAAGGAAATCACTCCTGGCCAAAATCATTGTACCCCTGAGATATTCAGATTGGGTGGAGAATCTGGTTCATGTTAGGAAAAAGAATGGAGAGATAAGGTTGTGTGTGGACTTTAGGAATCTCAACAAAGCTTCATTAAAAGAAAATTACCCATTGCCTAAAATGGATTACATCTTATAGAAAGTCGTAGGGTCAGCTCATATGTCTATGATTGATGGTTTTTTGGGATAAAATCAAGTGGCAGTACATCCTGAAGATCAAAAGAAGATTGTGTTCACCACACCATGGGGGACCTTCATGTACATCGGAATTCCATTCGGCCTCATTAATGAAGGAGCCACTTTTAAGAGAGCAATGGATATAACATTAGTGGCAGAACAAGATAAATTTGTGGTAATTTACCTAGATGACATCACTTTTTTTATCAAAGATGGATGAGGAACATATCGAACATCTACAAATCACTTTTGCGAAATGCAAAAAATATGACTTATCTTTATATCCTAAAAAATCTCAGTTTGCTCTAAGTGAGGTAAAGCTATTAGGGAAAATAGTCACAAAAGAAGGGGTGAAGATTGATCCGAAGAGGGTGGAACCTATAAACATCATTCCCCTACCAAGGAATAAGAAATAGGTTCAAGTTTTTTTGGACAAGATTAACTTTTTTAGGAGATTTGTACCAAACTATGCCGAGATAGTAAAAGAGATAACAAAAATGTTGAAGAAGGACAACGAAGTAAAATGGAATTCAGAGTCTTGGGAATCCTTCTCTAGGATTAAAAGGGATTTTTCAGAAGCCCCTGTATTAGTCAACCCTGACTACTTAAAACCCTTCTTTATTTTCTCTTTTTCTTCTACTCATATAGTGGTTGTTGTTTTATTGCATAAAAAAAGTGAAGGACATGAGCAACCAATAGTGTTTTTCAGCTAAGTGCTACGGGATACTGAGCTAAAGTATAATATTTTGGAGAAGTAGGCCTATGCTTTGGTCAAGGACTTGAAGACCTTGAGGTTATATGTCCTACAATCATGCATAACAACCTATGTTCCTACAATAGCTGCGAAAGACATTCTAGTACAAGGGGACAGTGAGGGAAAAAGAGGTAAATGGATTGCTAAAATACAAGAATATGACCTCAATATTAAACCCACGAAGTTGATCAAGGGTAGGGATTGGCTAATGTCTTGTCCAAATCAAACTACCAAGCCTTGCGTATTAATTTGATGACAAAGGAGTAAGAAGGCCGAGGAAAAAATGATTAGAACAAGGTCAAGAGCTCAACATATAAAATCCAAATGAAGTACCTCGTTTCTCACTGGTGTAAGCACATCATCCACTATTTAATTTTTCTGAGTTTCCTAGTTAATTTTGTTAAAATTAGATACAGAGATTTGAGGGTCCATGCCTAGAATTTTGTCATTTTAAATGGCCAATTGTATTGGAAAGACCCAGTGGCAATTTTCCTTTTATGCCTCATTGAAGGAGAGATCCATAAAGTGATAGATGAGTTCCATAAATGTGAGTGTGGAGGGCATTATAGTTGGAGATAAAAAGCTCATAAAATTATCAAAGCATGCTTCTATTGGCCCAAGCTATTTGGTGATGTACATGCTTATGTTCAAGCCTATGAGAAATGCCAAATGTTTGCTGAAAGGCATAAATTAGCATCGCTTCCTTTAATCTTTGCTTTTGTTGAGGAACCCTTTAGATAGTGGGGCTTATAATTAATTGGGGAAATACACTTGCCCTCCAGCGGTCAGTACAAATGGATCCTTATGGCCATCGATTACTTCACTAAGTGGGTGGAGGCAGTCCCAAGAAGAAATTCAACCAATGTTGTGGTGATCAAATTCATGGAGGAGAATATCCTTGCAGGGTTCAACTACCCAAGAAAGATTATCACTGATAACACCCAATTTTTTAAATTAGCCAAATTTCTGAGTTTTTTCCAGAAGTAAAACATCATTGTGGATCACTCCACCAGCTATTATCCACAGGGAAATGGATTGGTTGAATCATCAAATAAAACTTTGGTAAAAATTCTTCAGAAGACAATATTAGATAATCAAAAAAATTGGGACTCACAACTGAAGTTTGCTTTGTGGGAAAATAGAGTTACTACCAAAATATAAACTGGAAAATATCCTTTTAAATTAGTGTATGGAAAAGATACAATTTTCCTGATACAACTAGCAATGTCGGTGGCCAAAATTCTACAGGAGGTTAATGAAGAGCCAAACTCTCTAACTAGAAGGATACATCAACTGGTATAACTTCAAGAAGACAGGGGGGTGACTCAGAATCTGATCCAATATCAGGAAAAGATGAAAGCTCTGTTTGACAGAAAGGCAAAGGATAGAACCTTACAGCCAAGGGATTTGGTGCTCAAGTAGGATGTCCAACAAGAAGATAAAGGAAAACTTGGAAAATTTGATACTTTATGGTTCATACCTTTCAAGGTTGCCGAGGCAAAGGGGAATAACACTTTCTTGCTGGAAAACTTGGATGGTGAAATGTTTGAGATCTATGTCAATGGGCAGTCTGTCAAGCTTTACTTCCAGAAATGAATAGATTCACTTTGACCCATTGTACATACTAGTGAGCCATTGTAGATACCAATAATTTTGTAAGTGTTTGATTTTTTTGTTTTGTTTTTATATACTTGAATAAAATGACTTCATTCCCAATGGATAAAAGGCTACTAGTCTGCAAGTTCTCAGCACCTTGCTGGAAAGGAATTGTCCCCAATTGGAACCAATGTTGTCACTAACTGCAAAATTGTTCAAATGGTCTCAAAAGAGTGCAAAAGGGTAAAAAAGAGAAAAAATATCAGAGGTAGAAATTTTGAAGAGGAGGCCACAAGCCAAAAATCCTAAGTTTCAAATCCAAGGAGGAAGTGGATTTTTAAATAAGTGTGCCGAAGTTCGGGAGCCGATCATATCGAAACGTGATATCAGAGGGACAGGAAGAGAAACATACCATATTAAGGCATATTGGGGGGAAGTTCTTTGGAGAGTTGAAAACCTCGTAACTTCAATTTAAATCCTTTTCCAAAAGTTCCGATGAAAAGGAGATATGAAATTAGATTGGCCCTTGGTCACAAGGACTTCGTAGGACCAAGGGCACAAGGCAAGGGGCTGAGCACTGAGCTCTTAGAGACCATCATAAGTGGATCATATTGTAACTTCCATGAAAATCCAAATTTTAAAATTTATGATGTGAGGGGACTTCCAATACTGGTCGAAACTTGGCCATGAGTAATCCATAAGACCTGGAGCTAAGGGAATATTTAACACTCGAGAGCTAAGATCTCATTGGAGGTAAAGATTATTGTAACTTTGCTTTAATTCCCCTTTGGAAAAGTTACGATGGAAGGATCTCTGAAATCCAGTGGAAATTGGTCGCAGAGGTTTTAATGGACCAAGGGCGAAGGGTTGGGAGCCAAGAATTGAGAGCTATGAGCCCATCAGAAGTGGAGGATATCATAAATTGAAGGTAAATCCCTCTTTGAAAATATTCCGATGAAGGGGTCTTTCAATATAAGCTAGCACTTGGTTTCAAGTGTTTCAAAGGACTAAGGGGCATGAAACAAGGGGGGACCTCGAAGTATTGTCCATCAGAACATCGGAGTTTTGTAACTCCTAAACAAATGGTTTTTTTGAAAGCGCTAAAATCTTGGGGAAAGGAAAAATACACAGGAGACCTTTGAAAATCATAAGACCCCATGCACCTTTCTCTCCCCTTCGAAGAAGACTCCTGGAAGCACTTAGTTGATTCTAATGAGTTGACAAGATAAATTACATAAGTATCATGTGGCGGGGTCAAGGACACGTGGCAAGCAATTTTGGCATTTTGAGGGGCCCAATGGGGATAGATGTAGGTGACATGTGTCACCACACATGAGGTGCCATGTGGAGGTGATGACATTGGCATGATGTCACTTAGGAGGTTTTTGTTTCGCAAGAAGAGGCCATCATAACTCTGTTTTAATTCCTCTTTGAAAATATTGCAATGGAGGGAGATCCAAACAACGAAAATTTTAAGAAACCCCCCAAATTTATATGTATAATAGATGGCCGAATCCACATGGTATATAGAAAAATGCATAGGCTATTTTTTCATTGATATAATATACATATATAATTTTTTGGCAAATCTTTCACTGAATTATAAAATTTCGTTAAATCTTGGCGAATTTTTTGCTAGGTTATATGGTATTGCAAATTCTTGGCTAATCTTCTAAAAAAAATAGAAAACATTGTAAAATATTGGTGATTCCTTGATAATGTATATATATATATATATATATATATATTCCATGTTTGGGAAAATAAAAATCACAAGTAATGTTACTTTAGGTTCTTATTATACACTATTGCAAAAAAATTTGCACGTTTTTATCATGTTTTACCACAAAGGTCTTATCACATCCCAAGGGAAAACTAGTTGGAAAGGCACCCCCAAAGGCGTGGGATGTTGAACTAAAGAAATTATTTTTCTCAAACTTGGTTTTGATGCATCTAGATAACTCAATCGTATTTAATGTAATTCATATTTTGTAGGCTTCACATGAAAATAAGGTCTCTGAATAACTATATCAAAATCATGAATATTTACATCAAATTCTTTTTTTTCTCATACATCTCTTTTCTGAAAGGTAGATGCTTTTCCAATTTCTTGAGTTCAAATAAACCAACAACTTTAAAATATGGTGCTTCCTCTTCATATGTAGGTTTTTCACGTAATTTTTGGATCATAACTATTGTAGTTTTTGTTGCACTTTATTCTACAGTTGATAACTCTAATAATGTTGAATTGGTAATCAATTATTTGAAATCACACAAAATGAAAAATGGAAATGAATGGAAGATAAATGTGTAATGAAACTTAATTTCCTACACGATGAGAAAAGAAAGAAGGTAATAATGTAGGTTTTAACCCCGTACAGAAATTACCTGCCTACGAATTCTAGAAAAAACAAAAAATAAACAAAGGCTAGAGCATAACACATAAAACAAATATACACAGAGATTTTCCCCTGGATCCCAAACCGGGACTACCAGTTTGAGTTTTCATTATTTTCCTTTCAATTTTACAATACATATTTATACATGCTGAAGCATCCAATACCATGGACAAAAAACCATCGCGTCCAAAACCATGTGTGAAAACCATGCACAAAACCATTGGTAGGTCCACCCAACCTAATATAGGGTCCAAAAAAAAATTCCACAGGGTGTTGCCCCAGACCCCGTAGAGGGGGGCTACTTGCCCCCCTCAAACCCCCTGGACAGGGGGGGCTATCACCCCCCCACTACGCAATCAGCACAATGAAGGGGGGGCTCCGCCCCCCATCCAACCCCTTGATTCACTAGAGTTGCTAGTCGTGGAAAGAATATAACACAACCCAACAAAAAACACAAACTCATTAAAAGACTACAGTTGGTCAATTAAAAAATATAAACAATAGTCTCTGCATGTTCATTACTTGGAAGAATATGTCAGAAAATAATCATCATCAAGGGATTTTTTACTTCAAGAATGATAGTGCACTAAACTGTCTATTGTTCTCATCTAATAACAAGTGATTCTTTTTTTGTATTGGTATCAAAGTATAATTGCATTAGAAGAATTCTAGTCTCATGATAATAAGACTCCTATGATGAACACGTAGGATCCTAGTGCATAGAGAATTTTTCTCTTCAGTTAACTAAGCATATCTCATTTTCCTTTCCTAAAAAACAATAAGTATTTTCAAAGAAAATATAAAATAAACATAGTAGATTCTAAAAGGTGAAGATTCCTTTATGACAGCTCAAAGTGAAAGGAAAAGACAATCTTTCCTTAAATATACAAATATATAAAGAAAAAATATATCTTTTATGGCTCAAATTTCTTGTAATGTCTACATTATTCTTTATATGATTTAAAGATATTTTCCATTCCTTGGAACCCATTTTCTTCTTTCATGGTTAACTCCTTTCCGTTACCTTTATATTCTCTTTTCATTACTAAACTCACTTCATATTTTATTTCTTTCTTTTTCCTTGATGATGGGTGGAGTGTCCACTCGAATATTGGACATTTCAAATATTAGCACACAGTTTATTCCAAAAGAAATATCAACAATGGTTGAAAATGTTGATGATGAAGTGGCCTATGATAGAAAACCTTGTGAAAAGGATAAAGATGATAGGATTCTTGTCAATAGGTTTATTAAGGGATCATGTGAGTTCCCATGAGACATTAACTGATCAAGTAACATCAGGAATGCTAAAGGAAACTATCCAAGTATGAAAATTAATCATGCCAACATATATGACTTGAAATGATTGGAGTAAGGATTCCTTTAGGCATACTTTATATATTCATTTATTTGTTTATGACAGAATTCATGTATGATAATGATACCTAGGTGGGATATGATGATAGAAGAATCCTTTCGTATGACAAGATTGCTATAATCCTTTTGATTCAACCATGAATTAGTGTCTCATGATTGAGTCACATGACAATGAGTGAATGAGTAACATAATCATGTTGTGAATTAGTATAACACATGAAAGTGAATGTCAATAGAGATAACGTGTGAGACCATATTGTTGATGGATATGGAAGGATATAATACTGCACAAGTGTCCAATTGTCTCCTTGCTTATATTGGTGTTGTATACTTTAACCTTCTTGAAAAAAATGAGTACCTATAGAGGATAGGGTTACTAAGGTAATATAGAGCAGAGAAGGGAAGTTCCTTGTAGTATTCCTAAGGTATATATGGGAGGTGACTAGATGATGTGTTGAGGTGTTGTCTAGACCTTCCAATATGATGGTGGAATACATGGTATAGAAATGTATCATTTTGACATCAAGTGACAAAGATAGATTGAGTAGATGTGATCATGAGTATTGGCATATTGGTTTATTGGAATAAATATTTAGTTTCATCTTGTAATGGTAGGTATGTTAAGTAACCCATGTACATTGAATCATAATTCCATTTCATTGAGTATGATTAAAAACTAAAAATGATTGAATTATTAGTTTGTTAATATTATTTTGAGAACACCTCATGGATGGTAGTAAATATTGAAAGAAAGGATTATATGCATAGATACTCACTTTTATTTGGTTGATTGAAAAGTTTAGGTTGTAGGTAGAATGGTCTCAAATATGAAAATGAGTGTAATTCTGTAAGAAATATTAGGTGCTACAACACACAAGAGCCAAACACTATGAGAAGGAATCTCATACTTATGAAATATGATATTCTTTATGAATTAGACTTGGAATTTATAAGTTGTATTATTATGAATATATCTATGGTAATTGTATGTGTATGATACATGGTAGATGATGGCTATTGAAGATGGAAACCCTTGAAGAAAGGCCATTGTTAGGACAAAGGAACCATGTGATTGCCACACGTTATATACTACTAGTGGATATCTAGTAGTAATTTAGTGCTCTCCTTATGCAAGAAATCCATGACAAGATGGATCACCTAAGGGATTGTTTAGTAGAGAAGGGGACATCGAAGCCTAGAGGGTGAGTGTATCAAGGAGGAGGAAACTTAAAAGTTCATGTGGGAGGGTGGCTCAAATCTTGTGGGTGAGTTAGAATGGATAATGAAATTAATTATTTCCTATGGAAGCCATTATATGGGATAGATGCATATCCATATAAATAAGTATTAAATAAAAAATACATACATATATTTGAATAGATGCTTACATCATGGAATTGAGAAATATTGTGCATAATATAAGTGTTTCCTGATAATTTCTATAATATGTAGGCTTACTTGATTACTAATGTAGGCATATGTTGGAATGTTGAAGTTTGGTGGTGTACCAAGATAGTGAATAGGATGGCACTGCAAATACAACTAAAGAATGAGGAAAATAAATGTTGTTAACGAGGAGAATATTTATGATTGTGTTATTCAAAGGGGGATATGGTAGAATGTCCTAGTATTTAATCCCATTGATTAACTGTACTTAATTATGATTAAATGTTCAATTTTTTTTAGCATGTATATTTCAATTACCATGCTTTATTTACACCTTGAGGAAGAAATTTTATGGTACATTAAATAATGTAAGTATTATATTTCTTGAATTTAATAAAATAATAGAGCTACCTGAGATAGGAGCACATAAAAAATGGGTTATGATAGAAAGAGATGGGAAAGGTTAGAGGGTACTAGTGGGTTCTACATGCCGAATAATCCTTAGTTTTTCATTTTTCCAAACTTTACTTTGTTTCCTTCATCCTCATGTTCCTTACTAAAAATATAGAAATCTTAACTACCAATCATGGAATTCATGGGGTGGTTGTGGAGATGTACACCTTCCACAATTATGAAATCAAGGAGATAAGTACCTTCATCATGGGAATTGTGAGAGGAGTGGTAAAACTTAGATTTTCTCACATTATATTCGAAAAAAAACATGTCCCCACAATAAGGGGGAAATGAGGTCTCGTGAGGTGTTGGGGATGAGGTAATTTTTTAATCCATTCATTCATCATTATACCCCCCACACATGTGGTTGATGGGGAGGGAACACAATCACAATTGGATGTAGGAAATTGATTGTAGAGAGGCAATGTTTCATGTAGTCTTAGAGGCATGTATGTGAATAGTTGTAGGGAAGAAGGAATGGTTCCTTATTGGTCATTATTAGACTAAGACAAGAAACATATTACAATACAACGATCACCTAAATGACATAGTTAATTTTGGTTCTAAGGTGAATGGTGGAGGCCATTTCACGTTCACATGAATGGTGTGTGGCCATTATGAACTCATGCAAAGAATATTGAAGAGAGATGCATGGGGCTAGACACAATAGAGAAGGAAAATCATATGGAAGAGAAGTAGGTTATGAGAGAGAAAGAAATAGAGGGAGAGGTAAATTCTTTCTCTCTTGGTTGATGCTAACATCGATGAAAGTAGTTTTATAGGTATTGATTCATACTAGGAGGTTGATCAAGGAATGATAGATGCCATTTTGAACTAATGTGATGATAACTACAGAAATATGTATAGATTATGAAAATAGATAAGGAAGAGATTCAAATGGTTATAAGCTAATTTCTTGTAAAATAAGAGAATTATAGAGAGGGAGAACATAGAGAGATGCAAAAGTTAGGTTGGAACGAGATCTAGGAAAGATATCAAACTATGTGATGGAGAAGCCATGGATAGAATTTAGGGAAATCATAGTGTGAGTTGAACGACCAAGAAAGGAAGCCTTTAAAACTTGAAAAAGGTCAAGAACTAATTAAATGTTGTTGGACTTAATGGATAGTATCTAGACCCTCTATGCACACATAGAGGGAGAGCTCAGATACTTTTGAGGGAATATTGAGCAGATAAGGAAGGCATTCTCCTTTTTCTATGTAAGGAAATCAATGTGTCACAAAAATAGTTTTGTTGTTCTAAGAAAAAAAATTAGTGGTGAGACAATGGGATAGGTAATTTGTTGTCCTAAGATAGAATGGTTTCCATAAAAATGTTCTAATTTTCCTTAGTGGTATTATAGCCTCAATTAGGGTGGCCTAGTATAAAAAGAATAAGCATAATAGAGTGTATGGTTGGGTGGAAAAATTATCTACCTAAGTTAATGTTGACCTTCAACTTTCAAATAGATAAGTTTTTCCTTTAGTTTTTTATTCAATTGATTAATACAATGCACTTTGCTAGAGTATTTTAGTATTTGAATGTTGAAAGTTGAATATTTCTATAGGTTTACTATTTCTTCATAATGGGAAATCAATGTTATATGTGCCAATGTAATTCTTGTAAATGGAATTTTATATGATGGTACAACATTTTTACTAAGTATCATTATCTCTATTTATTTTTGGATGTGAGTGTGCCAGTAAACATCCATAACGTTATAGCTTGTGATGAACATGTTATGTGAATCGATATTATTCTTATAGGATACCATTGGGGAATAATGAACTATGGATGGAAGATATGTTTTCTTTGCTAATGTTATGCATGAAACTAGAATTATATATTCTGCCTCGTCTACTTAATCATACTCATTTACCTTGTAATTTTTTTTTATTAAAATAAGAATTCACTAGATATAAAATATAATTGTGTAAGGGAAAATTCCGAAAGACATAGTTCCTCTACACCCCATGGTTTTGAAAACCAGGCTATCCATGAATATTTTTCTTTCTCCAAGTGCTTCTTGAGAATTTTAGATAAAAATCCATATGTACAATGCCTCAAACTCTTATTGAGAGTGATTACGGTGAATTTTTTGTTTGCATGTATGTTTTCATCCGTGGGATATGAGGATCAACTCTTTAATTAGAAACTTAACTGCGATACCAACAAATCTGTGCGCACATGATCAAATTAGTGTACACGTACATACTTGGATTGAGAGTATATAGGATTTTTTCGGGGGAGCAAGATACTCTTGTAGCTCCATGGAAAACCTCTTTTACAGTGAAAATTTTGACTTTAAAAATTACACAGAACAGATTTGGAAACTTAATCGATTTGTAATATATATATATATATATATATATATATACACACACACAGACTGTCTGTAATTTTTCATTGTTTAACTTATACTTTTGAATGTAAAAAATGAGTTCAATATCTTCAAAAATTACTTGAGAACTTGGATTGTGTAAACTACATAGCTTAAACTTGCAATTCTAACACATCTTTGCTTGATTTCCAACAAAATTGACAAAAAAATATTCTTAAAAAAAGGCCATAATGAGACTACTTAAAATAGTTTAGCCATAAAAGAATATTGTTTTCAATTGCTTTTATAATGAATATATAGTTTATTTTAATAATATATAATATATACACATTTAAAAAAAATTCTTGAAATATTTTATCTATGGAATATATTTTCCACATTAAAATGAGTCTTTTGTTATTAATATATTTTTTAATACATTTCAATATTAATTAATCCTCCATATTAAAATATTTTATTTATTAGTCACGCTGCATATTTTATTATTAATTATATATTTTTAAATGTTGCATTTTAATTTGATATTAATAATTAAATAAAATACATATCTCCTAAAACTTTTTTACTTTTAATACTCCTCTTACAACATTGAAATATTTTATTATGATGAACATTACAATAATTTGTAAGCTCTCTCCATATACATATGCATGAAGTTGAGATTGAAGGTCGACATGCATATTTAAAAATTATTATTTGATAAGAATTATACAATTTGTTGTACTCAAAAGTATAACATTTTTTTTATTTACTTTATTTCTCTGTAAAATTGGTGTAAGATTATGATAGTTCATATGGACATTGAAATATTTTATTTCTGGTTGAGAGTAAGAGTATAACATGTATATATTTTTTTATATCCCACTTTTTTTATTTATAGTAAAAAAATTGACTAAAAAATTTGCACACAAATTTAAACCCTCTCGAGACCTAATATATCTATAATTAAGATACACACACACACACACACAATGTGTAATTTTTCATTGTTTAAATTACATTTTTGAATGAATAAAATGGATTCAATGTCTTCAAAATTTACAATGAAAAAATGACTAAAATATTCGCATACAATACATTTAATCCCTCTAGAAACCTAATAGATTTGTAATATATATATATACACACACACACACACACACACACACACACACACACACACACACCACATGTAATTTTTTAATGTCTTAAAAATTTCAAATCTGTCTCCTGTTCATGGCTACCATATATATGAATAGGATGTCAATGATTGTTGATGTCTATGAGCACCCAATAAATAAAAATTGCATTGCATCTATGCATATAAAATCACTCAAAATATCTCCTCCATCTTCATCTTGCTAATGTAATTTATTTGAAGTAAATAGTTTCAAATTTATATTTGCATATAAATTCTCATTTTAATATAACCTTTTTCGTTTCAATCATGAAAGTTTGGATGGTAGTCCGTGTTTTGATAATACATCTATTTTAAATATATCTGGTTATGTTTTTTTAATAAGATGTCTTTAGACATCCATTTAAATTTTGGACGACAATCATTGTTTTGATAATACATCTATTTTAAATATATCTCTATATTTTTTTCTTAATAATATGTCTTAAGACATCCATTCAATTGTGTTCAAGTTGAATTTTTCAAATGGTGAGCACCTTACTATTCCAAGAATAACAAAAACTACTTTACCAATTCCTAGTAGAAACATAGTCGATAAAATTTAAACAATTTTAGTGAAATTTGATTTTTAATAGAGTGTCTTCCAGAAAACAGTCTTGTGGTAGAGTTTTTCAAATTGTCAGTGCCTTGGTATTCAGATAGTATTAACTATTTTTAATAGTGTCTTCCAACAAATGGTCTTCTGGTAGAGTTTTTCAAACTATGAGCACCTTGATATTCAAATAGTAACAACTAACCTTGGTATTCAAATAACATTAACTATTTTTAATAGAGTGCCTTCGAGCAAACGATCTTGTGGTAGAGTTTTTCAAATTGTCATTACCTTCGTATTCAAATAGTACCACTACTTTATCATTTTTTTCATAGAAACCTAATTTACATATAGTGTACATTGAAGATAAAGGGTAAGTAACAACATAAACAATGGAATTTCGGTTGTATTGATTTTGGAAGGTAAGGGATTACTTTTTGTAGGTTTTAACCCCGTACAGAAATTACTTGCATACGAATTCTAAAACACAGAAAATAAATAATAGGAGAGCATAACACATAAAACACATATACACAAACATTTTCCCCTAGATCCCAAAATCAGGACTACCAACTTGATTTTTCATTATGTTCCCTTCAATGTTACAATACATATATATACATGATGAAGCATCCAATATCATGGACCGAAAAACATCGTGCCCAAAACCATAGGTAGGTCTGCCCACTTAATATAGGGTCCAAAAAAAAATTTCCCTGGGGCATTGCCCCGAACCCTGTAGAGGGGGGCTAACCGCCCCCCTCAAACCCCCTTGTTGTGGGGAAAAGTATCCGACTCGGAATGACCCTATCCCTACTCTAAGGGTGATAGTTCCTTAGCAACAACTGAAAGTAAAGCTTTGATATTTTTCCTTTATGAAAGTACAGAGAAGGAAGAAAAGATTGACCAACCGATGTCTTTCGCTTTTGTCGATCCTGTCTTCTCTCTTTGCCTCTTGTTCCCAGCTCCTTGCTCCTTTTGTCGGCCCAGCTACACAAAGATCCTGCAAAAACAAGAGAGGGAAACTACAAGAAACATGTACTCATAACTGATGCATGGATTAGGATGAATCAAATATACAGATGAAAACAATACATCATTGCAATACAAGTATATAGGAGAACACCAAAGCTTTATTGATAGAAGAAAAAGGTTCTGAGAAGGTTACAACCATAAATGGCTCCAATCCAGCAGCACCTCCCCAGCAGCAAGAAATCTCCTCTTCCCCTCTATAAAAGCAATCACCCAATAGCTCTAACTGTAAACCAACAGCACTTCCTTGCTTTGCACAAAATTCCAGCCTCCCTAGACCTCATAGAAGAGCTCTATATATAGGAGATTTGGAGAAAGGATGAGTCAGCTTGAGACTGACCTAAAGCTGCCTTGTGTCCTCTCTCTCTTCAGTTAATCTTTAGTTGATCTTCAGTTCTTGAGTCCACTTGGTGAACCTTGCTTCCACTTGGAGAAACAAAGCCTCTGACTCATCACAAGGCGAAATACCTGATCCAAGTGTCATTTTTGGAAGATTCCAAAGCAATGACTCACTGTGCCACTTGGCCAATCTCGCCCAGCGCAGGTAGCCTTCATTGGTTTTGACTTTCAGCGCAGGTACAAGGAGGAGCAGTTGACATTCAGCGCAGATTCTCAGTGGAGCAGCTGACATGATCCAAAAATAGCCTGTTTTTGAGTGTTTTCAGGTGGAGAACTGATAGGAAGTGCTGTGGTTTGGCTGACCTTGTTCCTCTAGGGGTAAGAACAACATGTTTAGGGACTGAGGATCCCTGTAATTATTGACATTTCATGCTCCATGCTGCGAGGCACAAAAATGTCTATAACACCCCTCACTACACAATTGGTGTAATGAATAGGGGGATTTGCCGCCCCCTTCTAACCCCCGATTAACTAGGATTGATAGTCATGGAAAGAATATAACACAACCCAACACTTTTTTGGAATAGAGATTTTTAAATTTTTCAAAAATGTTGACAAAACGATGGGTGGAAGCTGAAAAGCAAGAATCAAACATCAATTATTTTAGTAGGATTGAAAATTCAAAAAATCTATTATCTAAATAATATTTGAAAATGACAAGTATATATCAAAAAATTAATAATTATATATACCAAAAATCCATTAAAACACAAACTTACCTGTACCATTGTACGTTGATTCTTGACTTATTATTTCAAGTTTCACTACTTTGGAAAGAACCCTGTGTGTACCACTATTCAAATTCTATAACTTTGCGAACAACCCTTGTACCACTATTCAAATTCTAGAAATTTGTGAATAACCCTCGTAAATAATTGTATATGATTATGACTAAATAGATCCCTGTATGTACCACTATTCAAATTCTACAACTTTGTGATCAACCCTTGTATATAATTGTATATGATTATGACTAAATAGATCCAAACTTGGATGGAAAGAGCACTATTAAATCTTTAAATAGACATGAAAATAAGAGACTTGAATTTTTGAATAAAAATGAAATACTCTCAATACCATGAAATAATACCAATGCCGTGAAATAAGGGAAAATGAAAGAAAAACCTTTTTTACAAGGAATAGGGAGGGGGAAATAACTATCATAAATACCTATTATTGAAAATTAGGGTGAATAGAAGGTTTTAACTCCTAATTTCAAGGGCTAAATTTACTTTCTTTTACCCTCTCCCTTAGAATAAGGTGGGCTAACCTCCATATCTATTTTTTTATAAAATAATTTTCAGGCGATTTGTAACGATGTACTATGATACAAAATATTCACCCAATAAAAATTTAAAACCCCTTAAATTCACCCCTAAATTTTTCCATGGATCCAAAATACGATGGCAGTTGGTCGCAAAGGCTTCACAACCAAGGGAAAAATGCTAGGGGTCGAGTATCAAAAGCTTCGAGCCCATTGGAAGTCAGATTCATCATAACTCCAAAGTTAATTCTCCAATTGAAAACTTTCGATGAGAAGGGCTACGAAATCTACTAGTGCTGTGTCATCATAAACTCAAAGAACCAAAGGCACATAGGAGGGGTTTAAGCACCAAGAGCTGTGAGCTCATCGAAAGCGCTAAATATCGTAACTCCTGGTAAATCCTAATTTGAAATTTTTTTGATGGTAAAGGGGGCTTCAATATGTGGTGGCACTTGGTCACAAGAATTAAAAAGGACCAAAGGCAAAGCACAATTACAAAGGGAGATAATCCCTGACATGAGCTCAAAGCCTTAAGCACCTAAGCACCAAGCCTCTAGTCACCGCCCCTATTCCCATGGAGGAAAAATATAAAGGCTTAAACAAAAGGAGCTAGAAGGCGTTCGAACTTTACGATTTCGAAAGGCCTCAGAACTTTACAATTTTAGAAGGATATCTCAAATGGAGTTACAACGAGAGAAGGCTTCGATATGTCATCTCTCATGCTCAAAGCCTTCAGTAATATGCAGTGGTTCTATGGTGTATACGAAATAAGGAGCTAAGCACAAAAGGATTGAGGACATCATAACTTTTCATTTTCATAATGTCTTTTTAAATGAAGTTCCGATGAGTTGCAGCTCCAAAGTGGCACTATGGTAATCTTACGAGGTATTTTGAGCTCCGATAGTGTAATGAAAATGTGATAAAGAATGGATGAGTCGGAAACTGTGATTTCAGAGCACCACCAAGGCCATCACCAATGATCTTTTCCAGCTCCAGAAAGTGGGGAAGTAAAGTGGTTAAGGGGAAAGCGACAAGCATACCGGCGGGGTAACTGAAGAGGAATGTCATGGAAGAGATGTATCTCGATCAGAGGCAATCACCAGAAATTACATTTTGGCTTGATCATAATTTAGTTTTTCCATATATATATATTTTTTGTAATTTCCATATTTTAAATAAAGGAATCAAATCTGTTGCAATGATTTGGGCAACATAACCTTCACGTGCTAAGACAATTAATTGATCAAACAGCTAGAGCAGGGATGAGATATTTTGTAATTATTTTCAAGCTTCCCCTCTCCTTATAAAAAGAGGGAAGAAAGTACTTAGAAAGGTTCCTAAATGTGGCATTCTAGAGGTTAGAATTTTGTTTTTGCAAATTCTAAGTTCCAGTTGCAGACAACGCGGTTCCACTTTGGTTCAATTTGCTTGTTCATGAGGTACTCGAGCATATGCTAATGTTAACTGTGATGGATTGACAATTTGTATTCCATCTTCAAAGATTAATGAATCGGTTTTGTTGATTCTAATTGGAGCAATGCATAGTATGTTTTCCCTTTGTATATCATTTCATTTATGTCTTTCATCCTCTGAAATTATGTAATGAAGTTGTTGGTTTCACTCTCACTTATGGTTGTATTTATGCTTCTTAGTAGAAAATAGCACCTCTGTAAATGACAGCTTTACTAATGTTATTTTATAGCCTGCAGTACATGTATGTGCCTAGATTTATTGATTTCTTCTTGGTGGCAAAATGTGTCCATGAGGCATAGATCTTGAGACCTTAATTCGAGCTCCACCTTTTCTGCATTTTCATCTCCTCACTCTCCCATATTTCTGTTGGAACTTGTTGCTTAGGACTTTATGTTATACCCATCCCTCTACGTCGATTTCCCTCCTTTCCTTCCTCCTATTCATCTATACTACAACAATGATGTTAAGTTGCATATTGTTGTGTGTCGGCCACCAGAATCAGGACATTCCTCTTTGTGATAAGCCATATTTACCCATGTGTTTTTATATCTGTTTGTTTTCTTCAATATAACATGGTGAAGGGACATTGAACCAATTTCTGAATTATCTCATTCCAAATATGTGACATATGGAGTGTAGTATAAACCTTCTAAAAATATTCAAAATCACTCCTCTCAATTGCCCTAGGCACTAACCATTTCCTTCAACCCGAGGGTTTTCTCCAGAAGGCTTCTACATCTTCTAAATAATTTTTTAGATAGGAGATAGAAAAAGCTACAACGGGGTGGATGAATACCATGGGTGGATTTCACTTATAATACCATGGGTAGATTCCATGGGTGGATGAATACCATGGGTGGATAAATACCATGGGTGAATGAATAGCATGGGTAGATGCCACTTTCCATTCAGATTATATCTTGAGTTCCCCTCCATTAATTACATAGCAAAAATGCACAATGGACTACTAGGAAAATTTACATTTCTTGAGGTTTTCTAGTAGCTAGAGCTTATTCAAAGTCTCTGGCACTGACATCAAGTGTGAGACATGCTCCTACCATGTAACATTGTAAGCCAATATATGATCCAAATAAAAAATAGTGAATGAATCTAGATCAAGGGACAATACATCATTTATTAGTCTCATAAATGTATTTGGTGCATTGGAAAAACCAAATTGCACGATCATTCATTCATACAAACCTTGTCAAATTTTGAAGGTGTTCTTCCATTTGTCATATTCTTTGGCTCCAATCTAGTTGTATGTTTATTTTAAATCCATCTTGGTGAAATATTTTGCATGATGCAACTAATTTGACAAATCGTTAATCTTAGGTGGTGGATACCTATTCTTGAGCATAACCTTGTTGAATTTTCTATAATCAATCCAAATTCACCAAGTCCCTTCATTATTTGGTTCAATTATGATGGATGTCCCACAAGGTGAGGTACTTGGTGGAATCACATGTTGCAATTGATTATTCACTCTATTTTCTTTTAAGATTAGACTATTTATATAGCCTAATATTTAGAAATAAAAGTTCTAGTAATAATTGGATTTCATGCTTTAATTCCACGAATAAAACTCCCTTGTATGTCTATAGGAACCCTTCTAGTTGATGTTTATGTTCTTTAGTACATCCCCCAATGTTTTCCTTTCCTAGATTGACTTATGAACATATTGATTTTCTCTTAAGAAAAGTAATTTTTTTTTGTGTAGAAATAACCATCTTATTGGCCTGGTTGGAACTTATAGATGAAATATTGTAGTTTCCTTTGTTCTTCTTGATTATAAAGGATTTACCATCCATGATGTGGTGGTATTGACTGGGTCTTTGCATGAAGATTACATCCCTTAAATACATGCATGGTGTCATGCGGAAAGAGTCGATAGTGCGGACACAACCGACCTCCCTAGAAGCAAAAGCTTTCTAGTGACAAACAAGACAAATAAACACTACCTTTCTCTAAACATGCATTGAGAATACAAGTAATCAGGTGATTTTAACATACCTTTAGTCCAACGCTTTGTAGTAGTCCAGCCTCGCCGATTCGGATGAGCTCCTCCTTCTCTTCGAAACCTGCATTCACTAACAAGCCAAAAGATTAAATAGCACCTGATAAACTCATAAAACAATACATATCCATCATACAGACCAAGGAGTATATGAAACAAATCATGAATAACAATCTGTTGAGAAAAATGAGTTCATTTGCATTAAGTGGAAACAAAAGGAACCATTACAACCTGAGCCTTGGTGTTGTGCAAGTCCCTCCTAGGGTCCAGCAAGAGTTTTCCTTTACTTTGATCAGCTCACCCACTCTCAAATAAGGCTAGGAAAGGATGGGAATCTCTCCTCTCAAGCTTTACAAGGGAGTCCTAATTCCAGCAGCATCTACCCTTAGGAATGTTCAGCTTTCAACCTCCCCTCCCTTTGGCCCAATGCATGTATTTATAGTGCTCTAGAGGAAGTTATTCAGGTCCACCATCAATGGGATAAGCCCCTCTTTGGATGGGATAGCTCCCCTCTTGATGGGATAAGTTCCTCTTTGGTAGGGATACATGAACCATATGGAGGCGCTTCATACACGTCAAACAAGCTTCTAGAATGCTCTAGAAATGACCACAAGTAACTTTTTTGGAGTGAAACTTGCGCCTTTTGACCTTTACAGGAGTACGCACCCATTGCTTTACAGACAGAGCGTACAAGTACGCAGGTATTGTGAACTTGGGGTGCGTACACGCAGGTAAGGCTAAGAGAAACTACGTACCCAGAGATATATAGATTTTTAATGACTTTCTCTCTTTCTTGGAGTTTGACATGGAGAGCAGAGGTATGAGGCTTGCCAAGGAGGATAGTATGACAGTTGATGGAGCCATACTAACTGCAAATAGTCATGGTGACAAATTTTAGTGTAATAGATTGCCCCCTAAAGTGCGAAGCCTGTAGTAGATAAGGGTTTCATATCATCTAGGAAGGGTGAAGTACTTTATCATTTCAAGGATTATATTGTGGAGAGCCCAGTCGGAACCTGTAAGTATTCAACACAAAATACATATATAAGATCATATCATCGCTGAGGTAGGCATTCCCATACTCAGATTGAAAACTTTAACTAACAAACTATCTACTGCTCTGATACAGGAATGATTCTACAGTACATCATAATCATAGACTTCTTGTAGACACAGTATGGATGCAGCCATCTGTTTATAGTTGGTCTACTATATAATGAATACAAAACTCCTCGCAGCCTGGATGGTGGAAACTAGATCCAGGGTCTTCATTTCTACTTCCCGAATAGGTACGATTCTATCCATGCGAATCAATGAGTTGATCTCGAACATGGTAGAAACCACTTGATTACCAGTCAATGATGTAAACTGTTAACAAGCATGAGAGAGACCACCAGTGATGTCAATGGTTCTCAAAGTACCCAATACAATCCATGAGATGTGAATGAATGAGTTGATGTCGAACATTTCACATAATCCTTCGATCGAAAGTCAATGATGTAAAATGTCGTCAAAGGCGAGAAACCTGCCATTGATGCATGCAGACTTCAAGGTACTGACGATTCCTAGGTCCTCTTTCTAGATAATGTGCTGATGTCGATAGAAAGCGACCCGTTGCAGGCAAGCCCACAACATGAAATCATAGATCAAGTTGAAGAAATGTAGCTGTAAGGACTGACTTAGGGATGGTCAAGATGGATGACGGGTATTTTGCAGATGAATGTTTATTGCAGAGACCTCTTGAACACATAATGACACGACAGATGGCTTGGTGACATTTGACCCAAAGTTAATACCCGGCTGAAAACTTTCAATGTGGTTTGATCAACTGTGAGGCAAAGGATTTCCCAACCCAGGTGAATGCAAAGTGTCGTGTTCAAGAGTGGTAATAAGGCTTCTTCTAAGACAAAGGATAACAAATGGGCTCATTTTTCTCTCTTTTCCCCCACCATTTCTGGCAAGTACCTCTTTATTTTTTACAAGCTTGAGGAGGATAACATATGCTTGATTATAAGCTCATCCTTCGGATGAGTCCAACTTAGTTTTGATTCGAACCCTAAGAAGGAGTGGTCCGTTCCTGTTTGTAATCGAACAGGTCCTTTACTGTGAAATTTTAACGAGTCCAGTATAGGAGAAACTCGGCGTTTTTCAATTTTAGAGAGTCTGAAAAAACTTAAGAAGACTCCAGGTTGAACTTTTTCGTAAAGTTGTGTCTCCCAAGCCCGAAAAGGTATAAAATAATACTTGAGAGAACCACTTAGTCTTGCGACCAAGGAGTACTTTCATGATTAGTGCCTCTGACCTGAAAAGTAAAAAGCGATCAAGGACACGTCGTTTTATTTCCAGTCTCGAGTTTGAAACGACAAAAACCGGACAATCTTTTCATGTTTTTACGGTTAGAAAAGGGCTATAAGGGGACCGTCTTTTAATTCCGTTTTAACGAGTGTAAAATAAACGCTCGGCAATCTTTTCATGTTTTAGGAGTCAGAAGAGGGCTTAAAAGATGACTCTGATGTTTTGGTTCGTGAAAAATGATAATTTTCCCTGAAAGTCCTTTTGTCCTGCACAAAAACGACACATTACTCATACATGTTTAAGATAAGCAAAAATGCATTGAAAAATATCCTTCCATGGTGAAAAATAAACAAACTTAGCATTCATTTATCCAAAAAACCTATAAAAAGACCTTTTACCATGTCATTTTTACCATTTTACTGTTGAGGGAGAGAAAAGGGCTTTTGGCAAGAAACTTCCCGTGGACTTTACGGAGAATCCGACCGTCGGAATCGAGCGTCGTCTCTTTCAGGTATTTCACAACATCCTCCTCTTTGTTTTTGTCCATTTAGAATTTCATTTTAGGCCCTAGTTTGATTTTTTGGGGGCTTTAAGGTTTTAAGATCCGCTTTTCGGGGTACGCAGGTGCCCCATGGGCGACCTGCGTACCCCGACATTTTCTCCATTGGGAAAATGGCGGGTGTACGCAGCCTACCTTCAGAGCAGTTGCGTACCCACGCTCTGTTTCTGAACGCGGGGTGCGTACTCCGCGCAAAGCATTTTTAAACCCCCAAATCTCAAATTTGAACCATTAATTTTTGATTTAGTGAATTCTAATGGATGTTTTTTGGTGTGTAGATTGCTCACCATGCTTGATTGGCGCAAAAGAGAACATGAAGATGTCGATTTGGCCGCAATAGATCATCAACCTTCCATTGATGCTTTGAAGGCATGCGGTCTCTACAAATACTGGGCCATACCTGGCATGAGGGCCCAGGTGCGATTCCTAGAATGGCTGGTTGAAAGGTGGAACGTTCAGGATTAATGATTTTACATCGGAGGGCACCAGCTCGAGATAGAGCCCTCAGACATATATTTTCTCACTGGTTTGCCCAATAGGGGCGAGCAACTGACTCTGTCCGGGACTAGGCTGGGTGGCCAATCCCTTGCTAGTCTCCGGCTAGAGTGGTGCAATAATCAGCACCAGGAGAAAGGGATAGAAATCAAATACATATCCCTGCCTGAACTTATGGTAATTGCCTTTACAGTTACCAGACTCTGCGGCGCAGCCGCTTTGCATATTGCCACCGGGTCCCAAATGCGGATGGCGATTGATTGCTACCGAGGCACCATTTTCAACTGGTGTGACGCTGTGTTGGCCAATATGAAAGGCCAACTGACTAGGGCAAAGAACGGGCAATTAAAGACCTTTGGGTATGGGCCTTTAGTTGTGAGCTTTGCCCTAGAGAGAGTTCTGATGCTGATCCCGCAGCATCTCACCGTTGCAGTTGGGCCTCCTCGGGAGCCAAAGTTGATGCGATGGGTTGCGGTGATGGCCCGGCATCCTGATGAGGGAGTGGGAGTTGTCCGATTTCCTGCGGGTTACTTTCACTGGTTGGAGGACCAGGTCTTTGCGATTCAGGATTTTCCTTATGCCGGAGTAGATTTTCGCGGTGATCCGGACATGGTTCTTCCACAGGGAGAACAATGGGACGACAGAGGTACTTCATTTTTCACAAGTTTTTAAATTATTTACTCTTTTTTTTGTTTTTATATCGTCTCAAAACTGACAGTGACAATTTTCAAAATGCAGATGTAGGTCCACAGCGTCCAGCCAATCTCCGGCCATTCGAGAGAAGAGTACCAGTTGCACCAGCACCGGCCCCACAGGATGCGGCCGCAGAGACCTTAGCCGAGTTGGAACAGGACCTAGAGCATCTTACGGCGGACATACCAGAGACGACTATAGATGATATTCCTATCCGACTTCAGCGCTATGTCGTTGCAGTCCCAGGACCTTTTAGGAGGTTCTTGTGTAGGGTAGCGCGTGCAGTGGTGTCGTATAGAGAGCACCACCAGTGATTGGCTAGTCACTTTTTGTAGACACATGTGACATTTTGGTTTTTTGTACTTATCATTTTTGCCGATCATAAGGTGTTTTTCAACCTATGATCGAAGACGATGTATATTTTGACACACTCCTATCTATATATATTATTATTACCGGCTTATCTTGTTAAACATGTATGATGAAATGTTTTTAAATTTACATATATGATTATCGCAAATGTCTGTCTAACATTCGAGAAGCAATTGCATCTGCTAATGTATTTAATGACCTTGGAATATGCTGATATTCAATGTAATCAAATTCACGTTCCAAGAGGTGCACTCTCAAAAATAACCTTAATAACACTGGATTTCTAATGGCATATACTCTATTAAGCTGTAATACAATGAGTTCAGAATCTAACCTCACTATCAAACTCTGAATCCCAAACGAAATAGATTCAGATAATAACTCAATCACTGCACTGTATTCTGCAATGTTGTTTGTTGTTTGACCGAGGCTCACCCCATGCATAGAAACTAACTCGTCAGAGGGCGAATAGATAGCCCAAGCTGCGGAAGAGATATTCTGTGTACTACGACGAGCACCATCAGCGAATCCAATGTACGTTTGGAGAGGCGTCGACATCTGCAATATCAAGAGTAAAACCAAGATAAGCCAGAATAATGACTAAAACACACTCTCTAAGCTAAGCACACTGTCTATACTAACAAACACACCAGCTAGAAAGAAAAACTAACCTGACTAAATCTCCATACCCATCATTTAAGCATAATACCTCTTTAGGTAAAGTCCATTTCTGGGCTTACCCAAAGAGTCCCCATCAAAATCTACCAGCTCATAGGCCCCTTTTGCTAGCTTTCGCTTGACAATGTAGGGCCCATGCCACATAGGAACGAATTTGCCAGCACCTAATTTATCGTTAGCTTGATCATATAATAGCACTAGGTCTCCTTCCGAAAAATTACGAGGGGTCACGTTGCGATCATACTGAGCTTTCATTCTTTTTGCGTGAGTCTCGATTGCTAAAGCAGCATCACGTCGAGTCTCATCTAATTGAGCTAAGTATAATAGACGCTTCTCTTCTTCAGAAGTAGCTGGAAGTAATTCGACAGCCATTTGAAGTGACGGGATTTCGCATTCAATGGGCAGCACTGCTTCCAAACCATAAACTAGTTGGAAAGGAGTGAACCCTGTTGATGTTTTCACTGAGGTTCGGTACGCCCAAAGCGCGGAAAATAACATGTTGTGCCAATTCGACTGATGAATACCAATGATTCGTCGGATCATGATAACTAAAACTTTGTTGATAGACTCAACCAGGCCATTGGCTTGTGGATAATAAGGAGTTGAACTATCGTGACGCAAACCAAGCTGGCCTGTAAGTTCTGTCATCATAATGTTTCGAAAATGGCGCCCATGGTCAGTGATTATCGCTTGTGGGACACCAAACCTAGCAATAATGTGATTGAATACGAAAATTGCAGCTGTCTTTCCGTCTGCCTCGAATGTAGGCATCGCCTCGGCCCACTTAGTAAAATAATCAACCGCAAGGATGATATACGCATGCCCCCCGGCCGAGTGAGGGTTACATGTAATAAAATCGATACCCCATTTAGCAAAAGGACCAACGACAATTATAGGGTGGAGAGGAGCAGGTGGTGCGCGCATCTTGCGATCAAACACTTGACAGTTGTGGCATTTTCGGACCGCAATGATACAATCTTTAAACATGGACGGCCAGAAGTAGCCAGCACGCAACACCTTCTGGGCTGTGGCATACCCAGACATATGACCGCCACACGCTCCAGAATGACAGTCATTCAAAACCCTTTCAGCTTCCTCATGAGTTAAGCAACGACGAAAAACCAAGTCTGCCCCACGACGATAAAGAGTATCTCCAATAATTTTGTACTGTTGGGACTGGAATCGAATTTTTCGACGTTCCGACTTTGAAAGTTCGGGCCGAAAGGATTGGGTTTGGAGATAGACAATTATATCCCCATACCACGGATCTAAAGTGCAGATGAGAAACAGAGATTCGTCTGCAATTGGTTCCTCTGCCACAGTTTCCGTGTCAGCACACGGGAAATCACACATTAATTCCGCAAAAACTAAAGATTTCTTAGACTTAGACTTTTCAAATTCCAAGTCGAACTCTTGCAAGATAACGATCCATTTAGAGTACTTTCCCCCTAGCAATTGTTTAGTTAAAATGTAGATCATAGGGTTGCAATCCGAAATGACTGTAGTTTTACGGAGAAGAATGTAGTGACGAAAACGTTGGACAGCTTGAACGGCTGCCAAGGCCAATTTCTCCACATGTGAATATTTGAGCTCAGTGGGATTTAACGTCCGACTAAGATAATAGATCACATGTTCCGTTCCGAATTCGTATTCCTGTACTAAGACCATTCCAATGGTGGAATGAGCGGTGGCGAGGTACAAAAAGTAATCCTGGTTGTAGTTGGGAGGATGCAGCAACGGTGCATGGGTCAACGCGTGCTTTAGCGCATCAAGAGATTTCTGAGCTATCTCATCCCAAGAAAATTGAGCGTGTTGTTTCAACAACCGGGTAAAACCCTTGGTAATCTCGGCATAGTTCGGAATGAATCGGCGTAAAAAGTTTGCTTTCCCCTGCAAACTTTGGAGTTGGCGCAAACTCGAAGGAGGAGGCAATTTGATGATAGCTTCTACCTTCGAGGGATCGACGTGAATGCCGGCTTTTGAAACTACAAATCCCAGCAATCGTCCCACTTCTATGCAGAAGACACATTTGTGTGGGTTCAACCGTATACGATAATGCCTACACCTCATAAAAATTGCTCGTAAATGGACAAGGTGATCAGCTCGATGTAAGGAGTGAGCGGGCAAATCATCGAGATATGGTTGCACAATGTGCTTGATGTCCTGAAATGCATAAGACATCGCCCTTTGAAAAGTGGCTCCGGCATTCTTAAGCCCAAAAGGTAATTTGCAATAAGCAAATGTCCCCCATGGACAAATGAAAGCCATTTTTGGTTGATCGGCAGGTAGAATATTGATTTGGTTGTAACCGGAAAAACCGTCCATAAAGGAAAATATTTCACTGCCGGCACAATCATCAATAATTTGATCGATATAGGGCGTTGGATAGTTGTCCTTGGGACAAGCACGATTGATATCCCTATAGTCGATACATATTCTTATTGTTCCTTGTTTTTTGTTAACCAGAACAATATTCGATACCCAATCCGTTAACGAGATCGGATAAATGAAACCTGCTTTCAACAGCTTCTCAACTTCTGCTTTAATCGCAGCCGCTTTTCGTGGGTGAATCTGACGCAAACGTTGCCGGACGGGTTTAGCGTCCGGGTAAGTCTTGATTTCATGGACAACAATGGTAGGATCAATTCCTGGCATCTCCTCGTAAGACCAGGCAAACACGTCGCAGAATTCTTGAAATAGGGCCTTGTATGTTTGAATTTCGTCATCTGAACACGAGGCACCTATATGAATGTGTTCAACAATTCCGGGCTTGACTGAAATGTCAATGGGAATAGTACGAGAAACGTTTCCCAAATTCAGCTCTGAATCAGGATGTTTCATTGGACTCTGAGCATCTTTGACATATTCAGCTGTAAAGATTGATGAGAAATCGTTTTCAAAACGATCATCCTCAGGTAAAAATGAAGATCTACGATGGAGATCTTCCCATGGTAAATCGTCTACACACAGGACTTCACAAAGTTGTTCGTCAGATGACACAACTTCGGGAAACGTTATTAACTCCGAGGTTGACGCGAAAAGGGATTCCTCACGGACCACATTCATTTGGTCAATTTGGGTTGAACTTGGGTCGGAAAAAGACTACACGACTTCATAAGCAATTTCATATGGACTCAAAGGCATTGCATCACCAAATGAGTCTATCTCAGATTCAGAAGGAACGATCCAAGGATCATCATAAATAATAGTGTCTGAAGTAATCATATGAATAGATGCAAATGAAGACACGACGTTGATTGGAGGAAAAGGAAAAGTTCCCAGTAAACCGACATCTTTAACTAATCCTACGCCAACATCCTTATAAGGGATAGTCGTTTTACCGACATGCTGGATATTCTCTGAAGAGGCTGGGTCGGACGAAAAGTAAGCCAGCTGGTCTATGGTTACGATCTTGCCATTATGTGGAAACTTTATTACTCTAAAGACCGATGAAACGACCGCTGTCATAGCGTAAGACCAACTTTGACCCAAAAGATAGTTGTAGTCTAGAGGGGCATCAACCACCTCCACATCTAGACTAACGGTTTTTCCTTCAACCCCTATAGGCAAATCCTGTAGAATGCCAAACGGATGGAACCCACGGGCATTCAAAGGCCTTAAGAATTGTCGGGGATTGATTTAGTGAAGGAGAACCAAGCGATCTCCAACACTATATCGACATAATACACGTGGAAGCTCCCTCATCAATTACAGTCCGATGAATAGGCCTGTTTTTGACTATCACTGGGATCTGGAAAGCCATCTGATGAGGCAAACGCAGTGTACTATTTTCTAGATCAAAGATTATTAGGTTCGGGTCCTGAACATCAACAGCTCCTATAGCCGACAAAAGTAATTTTCGTTGTGCTGGGCATGATTGCAGCACTTCTAAAGCCGACATTGCTGAGGGTGAAACAGCTAAATCCTCAACAATGTTGTAATTCTGGGCCGCTCTCGCATGTGGATTGAAAGCAGACCTTCGAAGTACACCCTTGGCGGGCGGTTTGATTACTAAGTCAGGGTTAGGTTTCTCGATCTGTAGTGGATCGGAACCGGGAGCTGAGGTTGATGGATTTGAATGAGAAGATTCTGCTTCTTTCGATCCATCAACAGGGCTTTTACTACCATAATCTTGCGATCGAGTCGCAATCCTTACATGAGACATCATCAATATGGGTTCTTCAGTGGCACTCGAGGAAGAACCTATCATCTTACTCTCCTGCTTTGGAAATGGATCTTTCAAAACAGCAGGAGTTGAGGAACCTTTGACGATTTTCACAACCTCGGCCCGATGGGGGCAATCTCTTGTAAAATGATCCTCTTCACAAATAAGACAAGGATATCGAGGTTTGCGCTTTTCGTCATTGGTTTCCGACTTTTCTGTTTTCTCCTTTGGAGTCTTGTCTGCTTTATTCTTCTTCTTACCTTTCTTCTTCCCACCGTTTTTTGATTTAGCCGTAGATGACTCTACAGCGTGAATATCGGCGGAAATTTCAGGAGAAGACTCTCCTGTCGGGGAATCTGGTAAGGTTATAATGGGCGAAGAATTCTTTGAAGATTTCTTCTTGCTTTTAGTATTTACCGAACCAATCATCCCATCAGCAACATGAGATCCCGAAGGAGCAGCAGCGATTTGATTTGACTTTGGAAGATCTGGGATCTTTTCATGTAACGTACCTGACTGAGTGTAAACTAAGTCAAGGTACTGCGCTTGAGCAATTACTTGCTCCTCAGTAACTACTCCGGCCTTAGCTACATCTTCAGTAATCTTCGGTAATAATGATTTAACAAACCATTCAGCTAAGATTTGGTCCGGGATAAAAACTTTCACTAATCGCCGTTGACGTCTCCATTCATGGATATGATCGGAAATATAAGTGGACGTCGACTGTTTTAGTGAAGTTAGTAGCTCCGTACCATTATCATATCTGACCGGAAACTGAAAATGAGTTAGGAACGAGGTAGATAACTGACTAAAATTGTAAAAAGAGGCCCGTGGTAACTCAATGTACCACTTGGCCGCGAGACCAATGAGCGTACGCTGGAAGAGATGCAAGAGAATCGAATCATCCGAGATGGAATTTGAAGCACACCAGAGGTGGTAAGTCATCACATGATTGGAAGGATCCTCTCCAGACTTACCTTCGAACTTGGGTATATCACTGGGCAACTTATTTGGCATTGGCGGCCAGAACGGAAGATAATTTATTGGATCGTTCGTTAGGCGCGACAAGTCTGGTAAATCCAAAGTTGCGATAAATGGTAATTGCCGATTAGGGTCCCTAAAACTCTGGGTCACAAGGCCAGTCCCAGGAGGAGGATATCCAGGATAACTTGGAATAGGAATCGCATTTGGGATATTATATCCTCCTGGAAAACCAGGATTAACCGGACCGTACTGGGGTTGCTGAGGTTGTTGATAAGTGTACCCAGGATACGGTTGATACTGGTAAACCGGCTGTTGGACAGCAGGCCCGTATTGGTACTGTCCCTGGTACGGTTGATAAGTGAATTGTGGTTGACTAGTGACAACCGTACTTAAACCAGGTTGTCCTACAAGCATCTGAACCATAGTTTGAATCGTAGATCCAGACAATGGTAAAGATGTCTTAGGAGTAGTTGCAGAGACAGTAGAAACCGGAGTTGTCGATACTCCAGAAGCAAGTGTGGTGGAAGGAGCAGATGTTGCGGTAGTTGCACCAGTCGTTTGAGATGGAGTACTAGGTGCAATTGGCGACTGAGTAACTACCGAAGGTACAGAAGTTTGAACATTCGACTGGACTGGTTGCTGGGATGGACCAGCAACTAAGGGTTGTCCAGCTTGAGATGACAACTGTACGCTTGGCTGCAATACCTGTTGAACTTGCGATGGATCCCACACTATGTTCATTCCGGGGTATTGACCCATGACAGGTTGAGGATATTGAGATCCATAACCGGATTGAGGGTAGGATTGATAACTGAAAGGTACATTTCCCGTACCTTGAACATAAGATTGACCTTGAGGTGGTTGATAACCTTGACTCGAGTATTGACCTTGAGGTTGATAACCTTGAGGTAAATACTGATACTGGGGTTGACCTTGAGCTACGAATTGATACTGAGGTTGACCCTGGGGTACATATTGAGGCTAGGGTTGACCTTGAGGAATGTATTGTACTATGGGTACATACTTTCCTTGAGGTTGCCCCCCAGACGCAACTTGTGTACCTTGAGGTTGCCCCCTAGGCGTTAATTGAGGCTGACCCCCAGGCGGTAATTGGCCACCTTGAGGTTGAGAACCGGGAACTGAACCTGACATCATGTAAATGTCTCCTACACCCAACGGTTTATTACCATTGTTTCCAGCTAATAACCCATGTTCAATGGGTTGAGGAGATGCTCTCGCAAAAGTACCAGAAAGTGACTGATACCCAGAGGGAACAGAAGGACCGCCATACAAGAAAGATTCAGGAGATTGAGTGAACACGGACGACTGACCAGACATATTTACAGGAGTATAAATACCTCCAGATGGAAAAGGAGTACGAGGTGGAGAAAAACTTATCCCTGAGTTGTCTAAATAATTGGTTAACGAAAGGTACCAAGTAGTACTTCTAGGAGGACTGTAAAAGATGGATTCACGCTCCCTTAGATCAATAGTAGGTTGATCTTCAAGGATAGAAACGCCAAATTCTTCCTCTGGAGAAAGTTCTTCAATAGCTATCAAACCAGCAGGAACATTTTCGGTGATAACTCTTTCTACCCTAGGTGAATCAGGTGCACTAGAAGTTGGAGTAACAGGTTCAGATACTTCAGGTTCTTCGCCTATATCACTAGTAGATGAAAAACTACCAGCAAACTCGGAAACTGCAACTGCTTCGGGATTATAACCTGTTTCTAGACCTTGGTAATATGGATGGACTGCCAATGACGATTCTCCTTCTTCAGGTGAACCTACTTTACTGCCACTAGGAGTTACAAGGACCTTCAAACCTTCGTAATGACTCGGGACCTCTTCAGGAGGTTCGCCCCGCAATCTACGGGACTTCCTCAACAAATCGGCCACGGTAACAATCTCAGGAGACTTGCCCCGAAGTCTACGGGACTGTCTCGGTAATTCAGCCACAGTTAAAAACTTTTAACTACTGCACACACAAACAAAGTAAAATCTCAAAGCAAACCACCTAAAGTCTCTAAAGAACCAAACAAATTTGAATCACACGCCTAAAGAATCTAGGGCGTCAAACCATACACAAACAGTAGCCTTCCAGACCGAAAACACTAGTTGGAGATGAAACCCAACATCGCCGAATTCAGTACAAAAGTGGTGGGCATAACAGTTACCCTGGCAACCTGCTTAATGAATAGACCAGCACAAGTTCCTCCACTTTAACCGTCTCGAGTGAAGTGAACCCCCCGGAAAATCCAAGTGAGTCTAGCTGACGTCTGCTCCAGGTACAGTGGGATCTTCCCTCCACCATCACCTTGGTAGAATCCTAAAGATAATGGTCACTAAGGTTACCAACAGCAACAAATGCACCTGGGGGAACAGTCTACGACCCGATAGCACGCAAGGGCAGAGTAACAAGCTCAATCCCCTTGCCGGCTCCTTGACAATAATCCAAGGTTTACCGACAAGTGACCCCAGGCTCCTCGACAATAATCCGAGGTTTACCGTTTGTAATACGTGCGTATCTGGCGTCTTTCCCAATGAAGGAGGATTGATCCCCTCACTGGTTCGGACACGGTCTCGTGCTTCTCCTTTAAGAGGAGCTTTCCCAGAGTACAAATGAAACAGTTGGATTTATCCTACCACAAGATGAGCTACTTGTTTGGTTTTGCTGTCTTGGAGAGTTAATTACTCTCCTACTCCAAGACACTAGCCTGATCTATATTGGTGTTTCAGAGCCCTAGTAAATAAAAAGTTACTAAGTTGATTTTACTTTAAGCGTTAATTTTTATGGCTTTTCTTTAAGACAAAAGGTAGTGGAGATGAAACTGATGGTGTGTAGACTCGACCGAAATCCACTAAAAAGATGCACTTAGGATGATTTATACTAATTTTTCCTTTTTCAATGAATTCCTTAGCTAAGAGAGTTGGAGAATGCAAAATTGATATAAAGACAACTTTCTTGGCAATGAAAATCAAAGAAACAAACTCTTTATCTTTTCAAAACATACAACACATGACCACTAATCACTTCACGAAAATTCCTTTCCTTTCAAAGACTCAAATGCTACCCAAGCAAACTTTCCTTCAAAAGATATTTTTGTATTTTTTCTAATTAATAAAACATGTAAAACTTACTTTAACAAAAATCAAAGTTAAAAAATCTATGGCAATCAAATCAACTCAATTTCACTCAAAGCAAAACTAAGAGAAATAAATCTAAATGTAAATCTAACGAGGCAAAAGCCTACTAAAGATGATTCCTGGATGTTTTACTCAGTCAAAATGTAACTAAGGACTAGTTAATGCAGAACCAAAAACCAGTCAAAAACAAAAATCAAAATCTTTTGTTCTTTTTCTCAAGAATAAAATTCAAAGTCCAATCAACAAACTTTTTCAAGATTCGCAAAGAGAAGACACAAAGGTAGGTTTCTCACAAGGGTAGATTCTATAAAAGGCCCGACTCCTAAGAGGACTGAACAAAACCAGGGAGATCCAAAGTTTGACAACCTCTAACGCCAAAGTCACTACAGGACCAGTTAAAAATCAAACCCTAAGGCAAAAACTCTATGAATTTTACTAAAACTCTCGACACTGACGAAACAAGCTTAGGTGAAGATTTATGGCAGAAAACCAGTGGATCTGGGCAGAAAAAACAAATTAAAAACAAAATCTAAAAGGCAAAAAGAAGAAAATGGAAATTTTCTTAATTTTGACAGGGTACGCAGGCGACCTGTTTGCACAGGTGCGGGTACGCTCTATGCACAAAGCGAAAGTGCGTACAAGTACGCACTGTGCTCAACGCAGAGGCTGCGTACTTCTAGCAAAACAAATAAAAACTAAAATCTAATTTAACCCTAAGCTAGCCCACCCAAATACACAGTCAGACAGCCAAAAACCAGAAAACAAATGACTTTTCTCAGATCAAAATTTCATACAAAGGAAAAAACATTCACATCAATGGAATCCCCAGTATGGTCGCCATTTTGTCATGCGGAAAGAGTCGATAGTGCGGACACAACCGACCTCCCTAGAAGCAAAAGCTTTCTAGTGACAAACAAGACAAATAAACACTACCTTTCTCTAAACATGCATTGAGAATACAAGTAATCAGGTGATTTTAACATACCTTTAGTCCAACGCTTTGTAGTAGTCCAGCCTCGCCGATCCGGATGAGCTCCTCCTTCTCTTCAAAACCTGCATTCACTAACAAGCCAAAAGATTAAATAGCACCTGATAAACTCATAAAACAATACATATCCATCATACAGACCAAGGAGTATATGAAACAAATCATGAATAACAATCTGTTGAGGAAAATGAGTTCATTTGCATTAAGTGGAAACAAAAGGAACCATTACAACCTGAGCCTTGGTGTTGTGCAAGTCCCTCCTAGGGTCCAGCAAGAGTTTTCCTTTACTTTGATCAGCTCACCCACTCTCAAATAAGGCTAGGAAAGGATGGGAATCTCTCCTCTCAAGCTTTACAAGGGAGTCCTAATTCCAGCAGCATCTACCCTTAGGAATGTTCAGCTTTCAACCTCCCCTCCCTTTGGCCCAATGCCTGTATTTATAGTGCTCTAGAGGAAGTTATTCAGGTCCACCATCAATGGGATAAGCCCCTCTTTGGATGGGATAGCTCCCCTCTTGATGGGATAAGTTCCTCTTTGGTAGGGATACATGAACCATATGGAGGCGCTTCATACACGTCAAACAAGCTTCTAGAATGCTCTAGAAATGACCACAAGTAACTTTTTTGGAGTGAAACTTGCGCCTTTTGACCTTTACAGGAGTACGCACCCATTGCTTTACAGACAAAGCGTACAAGTACGTAGGTATTGTGAACTTGGGGTGCGTACACGCAGGTAAGGCTAAGAGAAACTGCGTACCCAGAGATATATAGATTTTTAATGACTTTCTCTCTTTCTTGGAGTTTGACATGGAGAGCAGAGGTATGAGGCTTGCCAAGGAGGATAGTATGACAGTTGATGGAGCCATACTAACTGCAAATAGTCATGGTGACAAATTTTAGTGTAACACATGGAATCCTGAATATAGCCATATACATTAAGTGGTACTACATCCAATTCTACTTCATTAATATAAAAAGAACTTCTAACAAAGTTTATATCACACTATTTTGTTACCTTGATATCTGCAACCTTATTTACCCATCCCAATGAATATGGGCTAGGATAATTACAAACCTCCAATCCATGTTTTCTAACTAGATCCATTGTTATGAGATTATCCTAGAAATATTAGTCAAATAGGGCATTGATCTTCGTATTGACGAACCAAATCTTCTTATGGAAGAGTTTTTCATGCCCTTCTCTTCTTGGTAATGAAGGATTCTCATATTTATCTCATTTTTCACTATAGTGTAGACAATATGTTCATCCATATTAAAGCTACTTTCCACATGATTTCTTGAATTTATGGATAAAATGTTGTTATTTTTTATTATCCTTTTTGTGTTTCTTTGGGTCTAGCATTGATGTAGTTTCCAACACTTATTTTTAGTGTGTATGGTTAAGGGATGGCATAGACCTTTTTCTTGTATTATTAGTCTTGCTATTAAAAGTATACAACCTCTACTATATATTTTAACATTTGCTTGCATTCTAGGCTAACACACATACCTATGCAATTTGGAAATAGTCTTCCCAACACCAAAATTCCCCATAACCTTGGATGTGTGAGCCTCTCTGAGAAGCTATAATCACTCACTTTTAGGACCTCAAAACTTGTCTAGTATGTAGAGGAACACATATTGGAAATGATATCTAGCACTTTCATCACCATATTCTACATGAATTTGTCGTTGCCATTGTTGAAACACCTCCTTGAAATCCTAATATTTTGGGTATGTCTCTCTATACACATCATGGGGGAAAGGCTTAATGTGCATTAGAATTTGCAAAGATATAATTTTTTTGTGGGTGGCAGTGAAAGCATGTCAACCTACTTGTTTGTACTACCCTTTTTATACTTGATTATTAAATTAAATTACTATAAGAACCTAATACAATTATATTATTTTAGTTGTTGTAACTTAATCTAAGCCGAGATATACTCTAGTAGCTAGTGATCTATGTGGATGACATATCCTTTCCCATCAAATAATGTTTCCAATTTTTTATAGCTTGCATCGTGACATAGATCTTCTTGTAATACGTAGGGTAGTTAAGAACTACTCCATGAAATACTTCAAAATGATAGCTTACGTGCCTTCCTCCTTGCATTAAAATCACTCCCAAGGCATACCCATTCACAAATGTCTCCACTTCAAAGGGATTCTGCGAATTGGTTAATGTCAGTTCTAGTGCTTGACTATTTTTTTTTCATCTCTCAAATGCCGTACACTGACTCTTCTCGCATTGGAAACTCTTGCCACTCCTTAATATGGTGTGGATTGGTATAACTACTACTGAAAATGAAGATATGAAAATATGCAAGTACTATGCATCCCTAACAAAATTCCCAACTTCAAATACATTTGTAGGCACCAACCACTTCACAATGGCATCCATCTTCCAAATATATATCTTGATCTGAATGGAAAGAGGCATCTACCCATGGTATTTATCCACCCATGGTATTCATCCACCCATGGTATTGTAAGTAGCATCTACCCATCGTATTCATTCACCCATGGTATTTACCCATCCATGGAATTTACCCGTGGTATTGTAACTAAAAAAAATACTATAAGTAACAAGTCACATTTTGTAAAAGTACGTATTGCCCATCACAATATAGATTTTACAATTCTATTTTAATAAAAAAACATTTGTGGTTTTATATACTTTATGTTCTCTACTTTTTTTCTAGCATTTCAACTTTTCAGATCTTGGTGGCCTCCCCCCCTCAAGATCCATTTCAATTTTTTAGATCTTGGTTGCCTCCCCTAAGATCCAGATCTTGTGGACGATGACTCTCCTATAGATCCAGATCTTGGGGGCCCTTAAGATCTAAAAAATTGAAATGGATCTTAGGGTAGGAGGCTCCCAAGATCTAAAAATTGAAATGCTGGGAAAAAAAGGAGAGAAAACAAAGTAAATAAAACCCCAACGATTTTACTTTTTATTAAAATAGATAATAATTGTAAAGGCTACAATGTGATGGACAATCTCTCCTTTTACAAAATGTGACTTGTTACTTATTGTCATTTTCTAGTTACAATACCATAGGTTAATTCCATGGGTGGGTAATTTCCATGGGTGAATGAATTACATGGGTAGATGCCCCTTACAATACCATGGGTGTGTTCTCACTTACTGCAAAATTGTTCGAATGGTGCCAAATGATCTCAAAAGGGTAAAAAAGAGAACAAATATCAGAGGCCAAAATTCCAAAGCGGAGGCTAAAAGCCAAGAATCCTAAGTTTCAAAGCCAAGGAGGAAGCCAAGTTTTAGAGACGAGTGTTGAAGTTCAAGAGCCAATCATATTGGAACCTAATATCATAGGGATGGGAAGAGAAACATATCAAATTAAGGCATATTGAAGAGAAGTTCTACAGAGAGTTGAAAATCTCGTATCTTTAATTTAAAACCTTTTCCAAAGTTTCGATGAAGAGGAGCTCTGAAATTAGGCTGCTGTTTGGTCACAAGGAATTTATAGGACCAAGGGCATAGGGAAAAGAGGTGAGCATTGAGAGTTTAGAGCCTATCGAAAGTGGAGCATAACCTAACTTCCATGAAAATAAAAATTTGAAAAGTTACGATAGGAGGGGACTTTTGATACTGGTTTACACTTAGTCATGAGCAATCCACAAGACCTGGAGCCAAGGGAATATTTAACACCCGAGAGCTAGGAGCCAGTGCTATATTCTTATTATTTCCCTTTTTTGTTCTTCATCCCCTCCTTAGATGACTCTAAGTGCTCTTTCAGTTTCAAACCACTTGGATATCCTTCCTTTTGGATTTTATTTATATATGTTATGCTTGTAGACATGCCTCATCCACTATTCTTGGCTTGAAAATCATTACTTACTTTTATAAATGGCTATGTATATGCCCCATATTCTTAAGGAGTACATATAAGCTCTTCGGAAGGATACTCAGCATGATGGTCATCTTTTTGAACATAGTGGTGTACACTTGTGCAATCAACAACTTTTTTCCTTGAAATAGTTCCATCATATTCATTTGTTAACACCTAAAAAATGATCACCTAGCCATTTTCCAGTAGGATGATTGAAATATGCCATGTAGTATGGGTTTTTACACATTAAAACCCACTTTCACCTTAGGAAATAATTTAGAGAACCATTGTTCCTACATTATTTCTAAAAGTAATCCACAAACCCATAGGAATAATTAAATAAACCACTATTTATTTATTATTCCCTTGAAATAATTATTAAATCACTATTTATTAATTATTTCTAACCACATTACCCAGGAATAATTAAATAAATCATTATTTATTTATTATTCCTTAATAATCACACATTCCTCTCATGAAATAATTATTAAATCATTATTTAGTAATTATTTCAAACTCACTTTGACCTTATCTTAAAGTAATTAATAAATCATTTTTATTTATTAATTGCTTTAACAATTTTTCTTAATTAACTCAACCGATCATTATTTTTTGAGTTAGTTCACTAGATAAATATTTTTTATTGTTTCATTAATCTTTTCCTCTCTCAAATATAATAAAATACTCCTAACGATTAGATCTTGATTTCGTCTAATAATATTTTATTGATTGACTAGATCTAGATCTATCCTAGCATTTTATTATAAAAAGAGAAGTTTTTCCTTACTCTCTACACATGACCATTTCATTGTCGTCATTATCATCTCAAGCCTTTCAAGCTCCCATTTTTGAGTTGATAGCTTCTCTTTGTTTTTTCCCACTTGCAAGGGAGGAGAGAGAAACCAGTCTACAATAACAAAGGGAATACAAAGAACCCTCCCATGAAGGAGGACATACGAGCCTAAAGTCTCACTAGTCTTGATTAATAATTTCTTATTAATAAAAATTACGCTATTTCATTGGGTATATCCATGGTTTTCTCCATGGGGTCATAACTCAATGAACCTATGACATAGAAAGTGTGTTTGTGGCATACTAAAAAATACCCTTAATTTGACTACATATTGGAAAATACCTCTAAAAATCACTTTATTGACCCCCTACCAATATGAACTCAATACATATTCCTAATTTAAAAAATCCCTACTTTCACTAGATATTATAGGTATCCATTTATTCATTAACATTTTTATACCCCTTTATATTTATATCCATACTATAGTGACATGATGCCTCCCTTATGACCCCACATGCATTCTAGAATGCACCTTTCTTCTTTTGATATAAATTATAGATGCATACTAGTTCTCCCACAATGCAATTATCAACCCACACTAAAGCACATTTCAGTATGATTTTTGGCATTTAATGGTCCAAGGGACACAATGATCAACCATGTTTTAGGAAGATTGACCAATGTATTGTATACACAATACCTTATAATACACATATTGCTATACACCATGTAAAAACCCTTTACCCTTTTATTATATGCTCAATATATTATTTCTTTTTTTCCTCATTTTTTATGCCCCAATATGAAGGCATGTGGTATGGTATTGCTTTGTCAGTGAAGACCCCATGGTTTTCTCTTGCATTTTAGTTTATTTAATCATTTTTTTTGTAGGTTTTTTATCTAACTATTTTTGCAGATCTAAAGTTGCGCTAGTTGAATACTACGAAATATCTTTCATTTTTCTTTCTTTGAATGGTTTTAGGGATATTTGTCTCCAATAGCTAAGTGGAGACATTTGGTACATCTTCTAGAAAATTTCCATACTAACACCATTGGTCCTCTACATACCTAATAATGTAGAATTAGGACTTAATGATGGATTTAAATTCCTAACAATCGCTACAACAAAATAGCCATTATCACCAGAATTAGCACTAAAAATTAGTGTATTTGATCCTGCAAATTGGGTTCAATTGGGGGCGTAAAACTCGATGCTACAATGCATCTTCACTTGTACTCCATAAATAATGTTGGAAATAGTAGCAGGTTTATCACTGATAATTTTTTCTTCCATTGTTGTGTTCATTTGTACTTCTAATCTTTCTCCGAATTGTGCTTCCTATTTTTCTTGTAGTATGGCATCAAAAAGAGCTTCTTGTTTGGCTTCCTAATTTACACCAAGTTATGATTCTATTATAACGTAATTTGTTGCTTCGAGTTTTTCTTCCAATATGGCATCACTTGTTGCATCTAACTTTTCTTCCGTTATGGCATCTTCTTTAGCTTCTAATATGGCATCCATTATAGCGTTTGTTGTTGCTTCTAATATTTATTCCATTATTACTTCTTGGTTTTCTACCTGAATGGCTTCTTTGTTTATATTAAAAGTTAACTATCAACTCACATCCATAGTAGCCTTTCTATACATGAATGCAAAATGTATACCATATAATGCAATTTTAATTTATGATTGTTTTAGATATCTGCAACATTATAAGATTAATTCAAATGCAAAATGTACCATGTTTTGTAATTTGCAATTTTACTAAATTCATTAAATAACTTGACAAAACATCTTTAAACAAAACCTAAGAATCATCTACTAACACTATAATAGTGATCATGCAAAATGTACCAACTAGATGCAAATTTACTTTCATTGCTACATATTCATGAACTTAAATACATGTAAAACCTTTTTAAGCATCAAAACATGCATCATGCAAATTGTATCATGTTTTATAATGCAATTTTAGAGTATGTTTGCATGAGCAACTTTATATTAAAAGTTAACTATCAACTGACATCCATAGTAGCCATTGTATACATGAATGCAAAATGTATACCATATCTTATAATGCAAATTTAAGTTATGATTGTTTTAGAAGTCTACACCAAATTATAAGATTCAGTCAAATTCAAAATGTACAATTTTTTTTTATTTGCAATTTTACTATATTCATTTTAAATAACTTGACAAAACAACTTTAAACAAAACCTAGGAATCATCTACTAACATTATAAGAATGATCATGCAAAATCTACCTGCTAAATGCAAAATTGATTTCATTGTTACATATTCATGAATTGAAATATGTAAAACCTTTAAGCATCAAACCATGCATCATGCAAATTGTACCATGTTTTATAATGCAATTTTATAATATGTTTGCATGAACAACTTTATATTAAAAGTTAACTATCAACCGACATCCATAGTAGCCATTCTATACATGAATGAAAAATGTATACCATATTTTATAATGCAATTTTAAGTTATGATTGTTTTAGACATCTACACCAAATTATAAGATTCATTCAAATGCAAAATGTACCATGTTTTGTAATTTGCAATTTTACTAGATTCATTTTAAATAACTTGACAAAACAACTTTAAATGAAACCTAAGAATCATCTACTAACATTATAAGAATGATCATACAAAATGTACAAACGAAATGAAAATTTAATTTCATTGCTACATATTCATGAACTTAAATATGTGAAACCTTTAAGCATCAAACCATGCATCATGCAAATTGTAACATGTTTTATAATGCAATTCTATAAAATGTTTGCATGAAAAACTTTATATTAAAAGTTAACTATCAGCTGACATCCATAGTAGCCATTCTATACATGAACGAAAAATGTATGTACCGTATTTTATAAGGCAATTTTAAGTTATGATTTTTTAGAAATCTACATCAAATTATAAGATTCATTCAAATGAAAAATGTACCATGTTTTGTAATTTGCAATTTTACTAGATTCATTTTAAATAACTTGACAAAACAACTTTAAACAAAACTTAAGAATCATCTACTAAAATTATAAGAATGATCATGCAAAATGCACCGACTAAATGCAGCTCTTCTTTCATTGCTACATATTCATTAACTTAAATTAAAATATGTAAAACCTTTAAGCATCAAACCATGCATCATGAATATTGTACCATGTTTTATAATGAAATTTTATAAAATGTTTGCATGAACAACTTTATATTAAAGGTTAACTATCACCTAACATCCATAGTAGCCATTATATACAAGAATGCAAAATGTATACATGTTGGGATAAGGTCCCTAGGGTCAATTTTTGACAATTTTGTAATAGTTTTTGTAAAAGAATGTAAAGTCTCCGTGAAATGAGGAATCGGAGCATGAAGCTAAGTAAGAGTCGAAGGGGAATTATTCCCTTGTATGAGTAGGTGATAGGTCGGTTTTGAGACTCACTCATGGGCTATGGGCCATGGTAATGTAATGAAAAGGATATATATAGTTGAGTCATAGTGAGTCTAAGTATCGAACTAGGGATAGAGAATCATTGTAAGGGAAAGGCGCTAAGGCAGGAAAAGTGTGTTTCTTGCCCTTAGGTGAAAGGGGAAGTCTCTTGCAGCTAAGTACGCGGAGACCTTGGTAAGTCCGCAGCTGAGTGCGTAGGCTTATGTCGTTGAGTGCATAGGGTGGAAAGAGTCTGTAACTAAATGCTAAACCTAATAAAGACTGTTTTGGATCAAATCTATTACATTTACGTCTTGTTCTTATTCCTGTTTAAGTTTATGAATCTCGCTCAATGATTTGATTTATATGACTTAATGCTTTATTTCTGTGCAAAAAGGGTAGATCTGTAATGTTTATGCATGACAAGAGCAATTGACTACTTGCGCGAAGTATTAGAAAAATTTGAACTTCTCGAAAAGTGTAGGTCTGCGTGAAGGCAGATCTAAGGTATTAAGATTGTAGAATACCTAGTTTATTGCGCGAAAGTAGTAAATCTGTCTCTTTTAAGCCTGTTAAGTACAATCAAATACCTTTGTGAAGGTCTAAAGGTCGTCTCAATAGAGTTGCAAAAGTTGATAATCGGAAGGGATAGATCTGTGTGGAGGTAGATCTAAGCTATAGATCCTCGGGAAAATCATCATACCATATATTATAATGTATTTTTAAGTTATGATTGTTTTAGACATCTACACCAAATTATAAGATTCATTCAAATGCAAAATGTACCATGTTTTATAATGCACAATTATAAGAATCATCAAGCAAAATGTACATAAAAACCAAATTAGCATGTATTAAATCATAATAAAGAGTTCTATTTAAAATATGCATCAAAGAGATCAATTCATAATAAAGAGTTGTACTTTAAATATGTCTAAAATTTATATCGTGATAAATGTAAATATAATATTAAAAGATTGTCAAATAAAAAGTTGCATCAAAGAGAATCTCGGTAAAATATACGATCTATCAACATCCTTGTGCTCTCAGCAAAATCATGTGTGCCCTACACAACATGTGTAATTTCATATATACATAAGATTATGTACTTTAAAATTAAATTTTAATGTTTTAAAATTAAATGAGAATGTAAGATCATTAAAAAAAATTATAAAAAGTTTCCAATTCCATGCAATACCTCATGGTGTTCGCCATGCATTACGCCCTCATGAATAACCTGCACAATACATGTACCCTATATATATATATATATATATATATATATATAATAATAAGAATTTAAAATTGCACATGAAAATGCGTAAACTCACAATATTAAAAAATTGGTAAAGGAATTTTCAAATTGTTTATATGAACCTATCCCCATTGTTAAGTCCATCGCTAAAGTCCGTGGAGAATAGAAACTGTCTCCATAAACCTAATATTTGCAAATTTTTAAACTGTAAGATAGAGATCTCATTCTTCAATGAAACTTTCTTTAATTTCTAAAAAAACAAAAGTGAAATATTCAATACTTGTAACAAGAAAATATTTGACACATCTCCTAATAGGGAGGAAGAGGGTGGTGCTACGTTGAAAGCATCTGACGGAATTAGAATCTGTTAACATTTAATTATATATGTTATTATTTCTTTTAAAAATATGTCCTCACGATAGATATAATAAAATTATAGTAAAAGTATCAACATAAACTCTTAAAAAAAAACTAACATCTCTAAACATATCTTGATTGGAACCTGAACCTGGGACTGTGATATTATCAAAATTTTCATTTAACAAACTACTTAATAGCAAATGGTGAACATATGATGCATTTGTGTTAGTTTATATATGAAAAAATTAACAAAATGTATGTGAATCGACATTAACACATACATTACATTACATTAAAATATCCACCCTAACCATTAATACATATCGATCCCACACCCTCTTCCCATGACCAATTATGTGTTTCCAATCGTTACAAAAACCCTTTGCATATGCTTTAAGCTCCTCAATATTCATATTATTTATCTCCTCATTTGTTTTATATACAAAATTCACACGTGCATTAGCTTGTTCTCTGTGTCGATTTAGACCAACATCAATTCTAGTCAATGTAGTTTGGATGTTGTCCATAATGGCATCCTTTCCTTATCAACCAATTTTAGAAGTGGCATCCATCTCCAACCACAACGTTACCAGACGAGGAAGTTGACGTACCAAAGGTGGCAAAGGGCGAGGCAATTTAGTATCTCGTAATGCACCCTTATGTTGATATATCTGACCTCTCCCAATACCATAAAATTTAGATGGAAGGTCATTATAATCAGGTCTCATACCCATAAAGAATTCTGCATAAAATATTTTTTCAAAATAAATTGGAACCTCCTCATTCGATGACAGCTTTCCATACGCTGCAAGGAACCTATCATACAAATGGCTAGCTATATCAAGGTGCTTGAAATATTGCACCTTGAGCATCTTTATTTTCGGCCCTTACTTGAAATTAAACATAGATTTTGCATCTTCTTTTGTAACCCTTTTACTTACCTCAGCCTATTTATTGAGACCCATTACTACTTCCTTTCTATGCCTGATTGTATCTATAAAGAAATCAATGGTTGGCCCAAGCTTCTTATCAACATCAACAAATGATCTTAGAGAGTGAAGAACCATTTCTAATCTTTTTCGACTCCCTATAGGGAGCTCCAAACTCCCAAGGTCTTTCCTCAATTTTGAATAATTACTTATGCACCTCTCTAACATACATTGTTGGAAGTTTTTTTTCCCAAGGAAGCTCATCAAAAATATCAGATGGATAGGTGGTAGTTGGTGTATGTTCTTCTTCTTGAATTTCCTTGCTTCACTTACGTTTACTTTGAGCAACATCTTCACCCCCTCCATCAATATAATTACATAAATATAATAACAATCGAACAAATGTATTCATGCGCGTGAAAGATGGACATGTACACATATATGTACATACAATTCATTTACATGTACAATTTTTTTTTAACATTAAAACAAATTTCTTTATATAATTTACCAAAATGGTGAGGATCATGATGATCCAATTGAAATTGATGACCACCCGGAGATGGTTGAGCACCATCATTACCATCAAGAGTTGGTTGATCAACATCATAACTACCCAGAGATGGTTGAGAGCCATCATGACCACTCGGAAATGGTTGAGTACCATCACGGCCAAGTACATGAGTTCATTGAGCTTGTTGACCATCGGGAGAATGTTGATCATGCTCACGCGACGACACAGTGAGAGAAGATTCCAAAAAAATAGAAAATAAATTCAATATATATGTATCTACATATGGTTCTACCTATTATCATTTAATTAAATGCAAATAAACATATATACACCATACCACGATGATGTGAACAATGGCCCTCCATTGATTGAATAGATACACTCTTCGACCGAGTTTGAGATGCTCCTAAAAAAATAAAATTTATTATAAATTAATAAAGCTAAATAGAAAAAAATCAATTTCATATGTATGTACATATGATTATATTCAAATATCATTTAAAAAGTTTCACATAAACATATATATACTACGATCATGATGTAACAAATGATGGATCTCCCCCGATTCATTTGATAATCTCCTTGATCCATGACCTCCCCCTCTAGTAGATGCATGAGACTCAATTGAGGCTTCTCAACCTAACTGAAATGGAAAAATAGAAAATTTCCCTAGTGACAATTAATTGGTGTTTCCTACTATCAATTTACAATAGATAAGGAAGAAAGATATACATGCTGAGCTTCCAAAATATATTTATTTATTCAAGCATCAAAGTGAAAATTAACCATATAAATAATATCATTGTAGATATTTCGGTGGTTGAAGATAGATGAAAAACAAACATTAAAAGAGATGAAAAAGGCAGACCTTAAAAATAAACTCGTGAAAAAAAAAAACTATTAACCAGATTTTCTGTCATCCACGCGATTACTGAATCGAATTTCCGTATTTTTTTCTCTGATTCACACGAATTTGGTAACTATGAATCCTTGTACTTGGTTCCATGTTACATGTGACAGGGACAACCGTGTTACTATAATGTAAGTTAATGAAATCAAGAACTCTATTTTATTACATTTCTTTTGGATTAACAAGTTAACTTCTTTTTTTGTATTGTTTCTCTTAGAAACACAGAAAAGTTCCAAAATTATATGTTGTGATATATTATATTTTTTGTGATACAGATAGGAAAGAAATTGATCGAATATAGAAGGAAAAGGTACAGAGTCCCAAGAAAAGGAAAAATGGAATTTATTTGAGAATTGTGAATTACATTATAAAGAAAATATGTGTTTGAGCATGAGTTAAAGTTGTGTGTTTTCATAATATTTATCCCTTCCTTAACCCTATAGACTTGTCAAATGAAGGAAATACTTGAGCGATCAGTAGGAGGGTTAGTTCCTGCCTGTTGAGCAGTAGCCCAAGTGTTCGGCTCAGTCCCTGGAAACTCATATAGATAATTCTACTTTTGGGTCAAGAAGGTTCTAAAAAAAAAAAAAAAAAAAAAAAAAAAAAACAAAACAAAATAAAAATTTCAAATTTCTTGTAAGCCCATATAAGGGTTTTGGGGGAAAATATAACCTTAAATGAACCATTTTGTAATTTTTCAAGAAAGAAAGAAAAACAACAATTTCGATTATATTAGAAAGCATTAACTTTTTCCAACTTCAAAAAGGAAATTTTCTTTTAACAACCACTTCACTAATCAATAGTTAAATTAAGTATAAAAATTCTATTGATATCATCTAAATAATAACAAAAAAGAAGTGGAAATGGTCATGTAAAAGAAAAGAATAATTGCATCGATTTTCATTATTCTTACATAAGGAATTTCAGATATTAAAGAATATATAATATTGGAACAAGATGGAAAATCACAAATACATAATGATGTAAAATTTCCATAATTCATATCGTAACTAAAATCTAAGACTTTGTAGGATTTTGTTGATTATCAAGTTAACCTTTTTTATTGTGCAGGGACCTAGGAAATGCTAGAGTGTTTGGATCTCTAGGAAGGCTTATGCACCTCCAAAATTTCTAAGCATAAATTGTGTGCCATGGTAAAGAGAAATTGAAAGACTATTTTTTCTTCCTTTGAAGATGCATAAATCAAAGGTCATTTTTTGCCAAATCTCTAGAGGAGTGACTAAGGATTTCATCCTAGAAGGTGATGAAAAATTGAGAGCTATGTGCATGCTTTGCAGCAATGTTTTCTATGAGAAAACTAAAATGGTTAAAGTCTTTTTAATATTTTTGATAATTCAAAAGAATTTTTTATTAGTGGGCATCTATCCAATATTTCCAAAAAGATTATATCAAAAAATAAATTCACTCAGAACTTTGTTTTGAACAGTCAACAAATAATGGACTATGGAAAAATATAACCTTCCTAAAATTTAATATGTATTGAACAATGAGGTGGTAATCATTCATTTCCTTGTAAATTCCCATTAAAATCAGTATCGCTCAGTAAATGATTGGCCATTTGGCAAAGGATTTAATACAAATCAACATACCTACTCTAGACGAGGAGGCTGAGGAAGCTGACAGAATTCCTCCAATGATGACGAGATGCAACCAACCCTAGCGTCAACCAATCGACTTCATGCAAAAATCTTGCGAAAACTCTTATGGCGCTAACCAATCCTGCAAAAAAAACCAACAAAAAATTAAAAACTTTGAAAAAAACCATAAAATGAAATCTAGAGAAATAACAAATCATGCACAAATGCGTACGTACGTGATCGTTTCCTCCAACGCACCAACGGACCAACTGAAATAACATCACAATAAAAATGTTGATCGACACAATAACAATAACAAACTAAGAACATGGAAAATTTCACAATGACATCAAGGCACTCATATATATAAACATTTTTTTGGTCGAAAAACTAGTTCAGCCGAATTATTTGTTCGGTCGAAATCAATAGTTTGGCCAAACTATTTTGTTTCTAATTTTTTCAGCTTTGACAAAAACTCTATTGAATAGTTGGCATTAATGTAAATAGCCAATTTTTTATTTGAACGTTAGTATAATATTTTGGTTGAATAAATATAGAAAATACGACCGAAGAAAAATTTGGTTTGGCCGAAAAATTGAGATTGTCAATTTTTTGGGGGCATTTATCACAAAAGTGTAACCTAACTTCACTTTTACTCCCCCTTTCTACTAATGTGTACTTCAGATATGTAATGGAGAATCAAACTTATTTAGAAACTTCAAAACTGCTTCTAAACAATTTAACTGAATAATAAGCTTCACTTTAATTATTAATATTAAAAATTCATGTGCATCAAGTCTTCAACCAGTGTTGTACCTAAAGATGCCTTCAAATTTTCCAGTTTCCAAGGATGTGCTTGAGGATGTCTTCCTGCAACATTCAACTCACCTATGCTAGTTTACTTTCTTTTCCCTTATCTTTTGTTAATATTGTGCCACAGATTCTAATACACAAAATTTCAACTACTGTAAATGAAATATCTTAATGATCGATAAGTTAGGGTTTTTATACTCTCAATGAGGCCTGTCACTGATCAATGTCCATAAAGCTATGGTGACCCAAAAATATTGACCTGAATATAACTTGGAAATCAGCTAGAGTAAGTCCAGAATCTAATAATGAAAATATGATCCATAATTGAATTAAAGAAACAGAGATTAGGGCTTTCAGATTTACCACCAAGCAACCATACTACAAAATGGTGCAACACAAAAGATGACCAAAGAAACCCTTACTAATAATAATCAATTGTTAATGTCCAGAAAGGCTTCTTCAGATAGACTTGAACTAGTTCTGTTATTCTTATCTCAAGGATCTTTAGTAAGATCGCCCTATAGATCTTCTACACTTCAGGAAACCTTAGAGAACATATCTCAAAACTAGCCCTAGATGGGCCTTAGAATCCTTTATTGGTGCAATGAAAACTACGGAAATAACATCTCAGTACTGGCTTCAAAACAAACATGGAATAACCATTAGGGATGAGTCTCAAATAGGTCACAATACTTTAGAAATGTATGGTGCCAAAATATCAAAATGCAGCCTCAAAATATGTCCATACATGATGAAAATTAACCTCATTCAAAGTGACACAAAAATGTATACTTGAAAAACATTCAAATGTGCATGTGATAGCCCTGTAAAATCCAAAAAGGACCTCAGAATAAGCCTCATAAATTTGTGTTTAGTTGACGGAAATAAGCTAAGCAATCACTACTTAAAATTCGTGTTTAGTTGATCGAAATAGGCTAAGAAATGACTACTTTGGAATGCTGAAATTTCTTGAAGAGGGGTAGAATTGTGCACAAAAACTCCTTCTAGAACCCACGAAAAGGGGTAAAAGGCATAAACTTATACTAGGTAGACTTCCTTTCATTTACTTTTACGAGTTTGAAACAAACAAGTGTACTTGAAAATATTTTCATGTTTTGGGAGTGTGAAAAGATCTTAAAGAGAAACTCCTCTTGGAGGGAGGAGTGGTATAAAGGGTAGCAATTGGTTCTAATAATGATGGATCTGATCAAAACATGTAAGTGTCAAGAAGTTGGCTAATAAGACCACTTATTGCAACAATTCCTCAAGAAAGGGTATAACACCAAGTGAAAGCGAATGATTAGCTAAGTATATGGTAACAATGCAATGAAAAAACTAAGGCTCATCTCATAGAAATAGGATGATAAAAAGTGGCAATCACAAGGATAAAGTAAGAGTGGTTCCATTTTTACACAAGCTTGAAACAAAGGAATACTATGCTTGAGAGTGGTTTTCATTTTTTACACAAGCTTGAAAGAGAGAAAAATTGTGCTTGATATAGGTTTCATTTTTACACAAGCTTGAAACAAAGAAAAATTATTCTTGAGATAGGTTTGAATGTCCCCAAAGCATAACCTACAAGAGCACATGCCTCCCAAGTTTCATTTAACCTGCCTAAGTAGACTATCGTTTACTAATAGGTGAATGAAATGAAGGTTCATTTATGAGATCAAATGAAAGAATTGACTCAACATTCATTAGGGGAATTTTGAGGTCTAAAATGGGCCTCCTAAGAAAAATGTACAACCAAAATAAAATTTATAACAACCAATAGGATTCAATATGATGATGTCAACCATGGAGGATGATTCACCATTTTTGGAGTAAAAAAGTAAAAAGTTTAAAAAATAATAAAATAATAAGACTACTTTTTCAACTCGTATTTTCAACTTATCTCCCTAAGGTTTTACTCAAATTTCGAGCGGGAGTACTTGTTGGATGCAAAATTTGATTCCTCATCCAAGGAGTACCCATGTTGAGTATTCTTTATCGATCTTGCTACACGAAAAATGAGAAATACATGAAAAACATGATTGCAATCACAATTTTTCATATATTTCTCATTTTTCATGTAGTAGGATTCATCAAAAGTATGCAACATGGGTACTCCTTGGATCAGGAATCAAAATTTGCATCCAACGAGTGTTGCTACTCGAAATTTGAGTAAACCCATAGGGAGATAAGTTGAAAATGCAAGTTGAAAAAATAGTTTTTTTCTTTTTCTCTCTAAAATTTGATGATGTAATCTAATCTTGTTTTATTTTTTCCACTATTATATTATAATTTCCTTAGGAGGCCCATTTTAGACCTCAAAATTCCCCTATTGTATGAGATCTAGTCAAATACTCATGTCAATTAGAAGGGGTTTTGTTTCATTTTTTAATGAGCTTGATACAGGAAAATAACTATGCTCATATCATCTTGTTTCATTTTGTAACTAGCTTGACACAAGAAAAAGAACTATGCTCACAGGTCTTGTAGGTTGGTTTCATTTTTATGTGAGCTTGAAATGAAAATAACTATGTTCAAGCCTTGTTTCATTTTTTAATGAGCTTGAGACAAGAAAGGGAACTATGCTCATAGAACCTTGCCATGGATTGCATTCCAAGGGACACACCTTGACCATAAGTTCCAAGAGGTCTTCATCAGATGCAAGAACACTTATTTGGAAGGAATAAATGTCAAGGGACTCAATAGGGGTAAGAAGATCAAGTTGCAATGTCCCCATTGAAGGGTTTATCATGTCACTTACCAGATCTAAGTCAAAATAAGTTGAGCATATAGCCAGAGGCTCATTTTCATTAATAAGTGAAGGCATGGGACAAGTTGCCACATAATTAACCTATGGTGGGGTGGATACCACTTGCATATAGGGAACATTCAAGGATGTTTGATGGTTTGTAGTCATATTATGGGCACCAAATGAAAATTGGTTAATAGTCACAATGTTTCCATTATGAGGGAAATACATCACATGAAAGAGTGTGGACACGACAACTTTCATGGCATAGACATAGTCTCACCCAAGGAACAAATCGAAATCCAAGGGGACTTGGACTACCATAACATCATTACAGATAGCTATCCCTTCCAAGTTATAGACAGCTAAGGAAGGATCCCTAAAGGTTCACTACCTCTTCTATTAAAAACCAAAATATTCTCAGTAATAAGCACAAGATAAGGGGAACCCAAATCTTTCCAGGTGGTTGAGGATAAAATAATAATAGAAGTACCTTCATCTACAATAGTGTGATGCACATTCTTATCAAAAGTCTTCACAATGATTTGGAAAGGGATGTGAAAAGGGATACGAGGTTATGTCAGAATATACCAATCAAAAGAAATGACCTCAGTATTTGAAGGGGGTTTCGTGGAAATGGGTGAAATGTCCCCCTTGTATAGTGGAATCTGATGTAACAAAAATAACCTGAGCGGTATTAACTTCACTCTCTAAAGGGAGAGTGGGATCAACCAAAAATTGAATCGAGTCCACCCTTTCATCAACCAATGGTTCATCAACCTGAGGTGATATGTGATTCACTCTTTGATGGAAGAATGGTATTCAATGTACTTGGAATTAAATAAATCACTTCGTCAATTGATGGTAGGTTCAGAAAAATATTACGGTAACTAGGTGGAAGTTGTTGCTATGAAATAATAAGGTTTTTCAGCAATTTAGAGGCTTCATCCATATGAGGCAAAAGGTGAGTTTGATGACTCCATTTGCATAATCTACATGGAAACCTAACTTTACCCTTTTTCTCTGGAACTTTAGAATCATTAGTTAATGAATCAATAGTAATTTGATGAGGATCCTTAGACCATACTTCCAAGACCTTAGGAATACTAAGACAATTGATAAGGAAGTGGTCACCCTTACAAATATTGCAAGGGTAATTGGTCTTATGATGCATGTTGGAGGTTTCTTCCACATTATCAACCTCTACAACCATGGTTGGTTGATTTAATCCTTTATTATCATGCTTCTTCATCTTATTACTTTTCTTCTTCTTCTTCTGAGCCACCTATTTGCTAGCTTAAAACATTCACCAGGTGAAGAAGAAGAAAGGGAAGAAGACATGATGGGGAAAGAAGGTAAAGGATCAAAATGAGGTAGAAGGTATGGTTGAGGTGAAATTACTTGGGTATTTGAATCCAACGAGGTTGAAAACAACCATACTAGTAAAGCAATCGTGAATCTAGGAAGAGACAATGTAGCCATGTAAGGAGGACAAACATTTCCAAACAAGGAAAATGATTAGGATCCCCTTTAAGAGGGGCTCCTTGGTTGGTTACTTATGACAATGTTTCCGTTAGATTCAACCCTAGGTCTACTGAAAAGTGAATTTTAATTAAGAATTTTTGCAATGTATGATAGTTAAATTTACAATTGGTATCAATGAAAATAAACAAAAGCAATAAAAATGGTATATTAGGTATCAAAGGTTACCAGGTTGCTGTAAAATGCAATATACCATTAAGTACATGCGGGAAATCTACTCGAATTTTGTGTTCAGAGTATCACAAATAACAAGGTGACTGACCTAATTACCTATGGAAGGTTTGCAACCTAGAGGGGGTCTTTCGATATACTTGATAGGATGTGGAAGCTTAGTCTATATTAGTGTTGTCTAGTGTGTCATGTACGATAAGAAGCATTTTGATATACTTATCGTACATGGAACACAAGGGTACATGGAGAAAGATATTATATGCTTACGTACCTAGAATATTGACTACCTGCATAATGTAACACAGACAATTAACGACAACTCCTATGCTTATAGACACCAGAACACGTCCTATAACCTAGATCCACTAAATATGATGTGATTAATTAACTCCTTGGTAAATTTAATTGATTTTATTGTTTCACCATTAAGTTTGATTTGGTTTGATGTAAATGATATTACAGTTTCAATTCCAATCTAATGCAACAAATATGCGAAAATGAATTCTTTAATTTGATGAAATTATGTCTATGGAAATGAGAAAGTTCTTTTGATATTTTAACAAGATGCAAGAAATCAACATTTACCATATTCTTTCCACCAAATGCAGAACTTCACATTCAGATTTCAATTTATCAAACAACACAATAATTACAAAACCTCTTTTCAATTAAAAAAAAAATCTATACTTCAAAATACTAAATAGAAAACCAACAAACTCTTTTAAACCATGATTTCAAATGGATGTAATGAATTCCAATCACTGTAAGCACAATTTTGTGTTGTTTCGTTTAAAAGGGAATAATCATTATTCTTTTCAATTCAACAAAACCAACCAGTTATGAATCAAAAGTGCTAACTTTGAAAAATTCAAATTTTTACTTATGCTAATGATTATTTTCAAGCAGGCATACATAAGTATCTAATCTAATCTATTGAGAGAAGAAATATGGAATCGCATTAACCTAGTAATGACCAAGCTTTCTTTTCATAAATTGAGAGATCAAACTCTAAACCGTAGTTTGAAAACATTAGATTTTTTTCAAAAATAATTATCCAAGACATCAAATCAAAAGAAATTGAATTTTTCATAATGTAAATAGATGAAAAAAATTATAAGAAATAAAAAATTGTAGACCCGAACTACAAACACCCTAAATTTTTTAAATTTTTAAGTGTGTCGCAAGTGAGCAATTGGCACTAGTGCAATGTTGCTCTATTACTGAGGGAAAAAATGTGCAGCGGTCGTATAGTTTCTAAAGTGTCAGGTGTGACACCTGAGAAAAACAAAGAAAATAAAAAAATGAAGCCACAAGTCCAAAAAATTAACTTTTCAAGCATCTAGATATAGTCAATCAAGGTAGTGGAATACAAATAGAGAACACAGGAAGGCATATAGAAGAACAAAAATGTTCCCTGGTAAGGTCACCAATTTGTTAGGCATACTAATCTCGTCTTGCAGGTAAGACAAGATCTCTCTAGACTCAATGACTTAATCTAGTATCAAATAAACAAACTATTAAATAATTCTCTAGCTTCATCTTTATTGAATCATAAATATGAGTAATGGAGTGTAGAATTCTTACCTTTCAACAAAAATGCCTGACCAAGATCCTCACTATGGTTTGATGCAGCCTTCCAATGCTTAGAATCTAGACTTTCAAATTTAATAACAATCAAATGATCAAAGGCATATAATATATAAATGACTCAATACAACCTATCCTAGTGATCAAGGAGACTAGTACCTAATATCATAATCAATGGAAAATGAAGATAAGCATTCATTACATCAAATCCAATGGAAAATATAGTGAGAAAGAAACACTCTTTTGTATTATATTTGAATGAAAAGGAGAGGTACAACCTAGACTTGATGTTACAAACCTCCTTCCAATAGTCTCCAATCCTCCCTTAAGTGACAATATTCCAGCCTCAAATTGACAACATAAGTTTACATAAAAAGTCAAACCCTTTCCCTCTAGTCTGTGTTGAATTTATAAGACAGTAGGAGAGGTTTAGAGATCCTCTTTCTAAGGTTCAGATACACAAAGATGGGGATTAAGGTTCCATAATGAGAGAGATTAGATTAATGAACCATGGGATGAGGCCCAAATAGTAGGGGCTCGAGTCCTTCTTGTTGGTATAGTATTCCCCAATAAGGCTTCTATAAATTGCTTTTTATTTTTACGTACATTAAAAGGTTGTCACACTTTTTAATGGAAGATAGGGCACAAATTTTCACAGGCTATAATGATCATAATTGTGTTTGTGTAGATAATTTCTACGAAAAGTGTGACATTTCTTGAAATTAGATTTTTAAGCAATGTGACACAATATTCTTGTTATTTTTAGAATTGTTTTTCTTCCAACATTGTAGGGAGTCGCAAGAGTTCATCTGATAGTGAGAGATCTAGATTTGTGATCATTTTCCTAATGGTGCAAAAATAACATGTAACAATCAGCCACCCCCTTAATGATCCCACATCCATTGGTCGATCTAATTTTGAAATTGACCAAAGGATGGTTGAGGCATGCATCCCATAATGTTAAGGAAATACACAACTACAACATCATTGATGGAATTTGATTCCAATTTAGGTCATTTCGTAGGTGTTGAATGATGAGGAGCATTAGGTAAAATGTCATATAAATTTTGTAACTGAGAATATATCAAGTTAAGATGTTGGGAATGTAAAATGGCCAACTCCTCATTAGTCTCCTTGACAATATTGACATCCTTGATATTGGGTGCTAACAAGGATCGAGTAAACGAATATTTAAGAAATTGGTCAAGAATATTGGTCCTGATTAAGTGATTTCTACACCTACACTCATGGATATGGTTAGAGATATGGGTAGATGTGTCTTCCGTGAATGTATATAGGAGATCAGTTCCAACCTATTCCCATGAAGGTAACTAAAAGTGATTCAAGAGTGTTCACACCAAGGGAGTGTAGTCGCTATAGGATGTCTTATGCAATTCGATATACCATTTTGTGGCATCCATAGTAAGGGTTCTTTGGAAGAGGAAGAACTGTATATAATCAACCACCAAGGAATTAGAAGACCACCATAAATGATATTTTGTGATATATGTTACTAGGTTCTCTCTTATATTTCATTTGAAACTTGGGATATCAAAAGGTAATTTTCATGCACTAGAGGCTACTTAGGATTATGCCATATGGGCTTGTTAGTTAAACTATCCATATTTATAAATTCAAGAGATTCTAGAAATGGAAACTGGTTTTAATTAAATGGGTATGATGGCAAAGAAGGACCCCCATATAGTCCTTGTGATCACCTCATAACCAATTTTCCAAATGATGAAGATTGACCAAAGGGGTGACTGGATCCAAAGTACTAAGGCCATGGACTATCCTTTGTGGTGAAATGATTATTTCCCCAAGGGGGATTTCCCACAGAGACAAACGAACTCCTAAAAGCATGAATTCCAATGGGATTATACATGTCACTAGAAGGATATCATCAATTCATAAGCACTACCATAAGTGTGACAACTCATGGGCATAGTGGCGCTAGTGGGGATATTTCCCCCAGGTAAATTATCCCATCTAAAGGATTGAAAACCTAAATATAATTATGTTCCTTCAAACACAGAACTTCCCCACGGATTAAAGGTTCCTCTAAAAATAACATTGCCCCCAAACTAGCTAGGGACAAACATAAATCCCACTGGCAAGTTACTCGAATATGATGGATCCAATATAGAGATCATGAGTATGGGGTTATATGAAATAGGTGCAAAGCACCCATCTCCCATGGGTTGACTCAATCTTGAACCCATTCTAAACACAATAGTTGATGGAGTTAGTGACACATACAAACTCAAAAAACTTGTTAGGGTTGTAGTTGAAACTAGTGGGATGCCAAAAAGTGAGGGCAGAGGTGTTGTCAAAATTAAAAGAGTGGGCCCTATAACACTGATCAATGGTAAAAAATACATCATAGAAGACATTGTTGATGTGGATGGTGATGAGGCATCCATTTCACCCATGGTAGAAACACCACTCTTAGTAGAAATTGGATGAGAGAATAAGGAAAAAGGCTTTGTAAAATACTATACAAGTACAAGGTCAAGAGGGGTAGCTAAAGGTGGTTTGACATGTGGTGATAGACATTCACCTACAAATTCATTACTAATTTGGCATTTCCCCCCTACAACAAAGGTCATCACTCCTATCTTATCAAGCCCTCTAATAATAAAGCTATCCTATGTATCTATGGTGGTAGACCATCCTCTTCAACAGAAAGGTTTAGCAATACTTGAGAATGATGAATAGTTTGGTCACCCACGGTGAATATATTTTTATTTGACTAATCTAGTTTAGACACTCCTATGGCCAACTAGACTTAGACCAAACAGCATACACTATAAATCCCTTGAGAGATCCAACATGAAAACCAATTAAAAATGTATCTCTTGAAAGCAAATATGCTTGAGGAAATGAATCTCCCAAGTAACCTAAAATAACAAAGAACTGGAAAAGAAATTACCCCAAGCTCCCTATATAACCCTTGACTAGAGGAGGTGACCTCAATGGGATTGGGTGTCATCCTATAGGAGCATTGATATGGTGTTTGATATTTTCCTTAAGTATTGTGGAGACTTCCCACCCACAATCACCTAGTTAAGAGCCATAGAAGATAGACCACTATTTCATCACCTCACAACCAAGCAACCAATGGAACATGTGTGATCATAACTATATGTTTATATAGAGTAACTAAGCCCAAAACATCCTAGGAGATTACTCAAAGTGAATTTTATGCTTCTCTAAGAGATCCCATTATAATGTGCACAATTCAGGTAACACTAGTAGCTTGAAAGTGCAGATATCACTCCATAGGTTCTCCATGCGATTGTGTGCTTGTTTCATATATAAGAACATATTTTTGACAATAATTTGATGTGAAAATGGATTTACACCCATTAGTAGAGCTACTTTTAGTTTTATAGCATTGAAGCATGTCCTCTCCAAATCCCAATTCAAGGATCTACCATTGTAGGATAATGTTGGTTTTCTATAACCAAAAACATGTATTGGATTTTATTACTGCTTATTTTAGGCTATTTATTATTAAGGGGTACAAAGTATAACTAAGATGTTGTGAAAATAGACTCAATCCAATCTAAAGTGCAATGATATGACATGCAATTTCATTTCCAATTTGATGAAAAGTAGCTAAGTAAGGGTAAATAATATCTTTCTTCTTCCAAGAGACAAAACAAGAAACTCATAATCACTCTTAGAAATGTTTTTTAGACTCTCCAAATTCAGATGACTAACTGGTACACTGAGCAACTTATAACACTGAAATAAACAGTCCTAAAAAATTTGAAAGAAAAAGCACCAAAAAGAACTCAAAATCTTGAAACTAGGGATTTACAAATCAAAAACATTAAATATGGCTTATCACAATTGGAAAAATTACAAGCTCAAACTCAAAGAAAGTTTCAATTTGTAGCTCAATGTAGAAAAAAAACAAAAAAAAAACCTACAATGACCTACACAGGAAATTAATCCAAACCCTAGACAAAGGAAATGATACTTGCGAGGCCACACAACTTGTATTTATTCATGACTCAAGCAAGAAATAAGCTCACAAATACTCACCAAACCACCCAGATCAAGGTCTTAGTGTCACATAAGTAGAATAAATAAAAAAATTCTTAGAAGAAATCAATCCAAATATAAAACCTTAAAATGATAAGCCAAAGTTGGAAACGAGATAATAAATCTTACAAATAAAAGGATCACCAAACCATATCTGAAGAAGATATTATTAGAAATAGGTAGAGGATGAAAAGTGTAAGGCACATTTTACAAAACTTGTAACAAACCCTACCAACATTTCACCAATGAGGAGTCATTTCTCCCAGGAAGTATATAGTCTCGATATCCAATCACTACAAGGACCAGTCATAGGAAGCCATCAGTAGTAGAAGTCACTCTGTAAATCATTTACAAGAAGTGACTTTCCCCCAAGGTTAGGATTGAAAAGATAAATTAAATTAGATCTAGCCAAACTAAAGAAACGTAATCTTGTAATAGACTCAGATAAGGTTGAAATCAAAAGAGAAAGAATCAACAATAAATGAGAAAAAACCAATACCAAGGAAGGAGAATTCAAAACACTAGGGAAAGAATCCAAAGTGGAGTCACTAGTTTTGTTATCTTATAATCTCATCTAGACGATGAGTTTTTGTTCCATTGATCTGACCTTAATTTCAACCAGATAGCATGTGATTTATAGAAGTAAATGCTCAAAATCTAGTGCAATAATACATCATTCATCTCATCAAAGAAGATAAGGACCACACTTGTATACCCATGGAAGCTTATGTAGTTTTTAGATTTTGTAGGAGTGCTAGAGATCCTACTTTAGTCCAAATATCTTACTCCAAAATCCCTAATCCATTTCCCCACAAACATACATGACCAAAGAGAATGATATTTTCCTCCATATAAGGCAAGTTAGTATGCACCACAAATAACCAAATCACATTGATATATGAAATAACATGGCATACACGATATAATTCATTATTTCTTTTAATTAACCAAAATAATACGAAAATTCGTGTACAATTTGGCTCTTCTCTAATCCTCAACACTCCTCTTCCCTCAACTTACAAGAATATTGGGCTCATATAACATGCAAGAGATGTAATTTCTGACAGAAATCCACTAGCATCATTGAGCTATTCTCTTTATGACTCCCTCCATGATTGTAAGGGTCTCATTATATATATATATATATATATATATATATATATATATATATATATATATATATATATATATATATATATATATATATATATATATATATATATATATATATAGAGAGAGAGAGAGAGAGAGAGAGAGAGAGAGAGAGAGAGCGAGAGAGCGAGAGAGCGAGAGCGAGAGAGAGAGAGAGAGAGAGCGAGAGCGAGAGCGAGAGAGCGAGCGAGAGAGAGAGAGAGAGAGAGAGAGAGAGAGAGAGAGAGAGAGAGAGAGAGAGAGAGAGAGAGAGAGAGAGAGAGAGAGAGAGAGAGAGAGAGAGAGAGATATTCTCACACTCAAGAGGATGTATCTAGACACCTAGGGCCATGATAAGTAAGGAAACATATCTAAGAATTTATCCCCATCCAACTCAAGAATAAGTGGTTCGAGATGATCTCCTAGGGAATGACCTACTTTAGAGATTTTAACTCCATTTTTCCTATGCCAAAGACATATTGCATATGCAAGTTATAGTTTTTTCCACTTTAATGGAGTGATGGGTGATATGATGGAAATATTGAGGGAGTTATGGGCTAATGAAGAACCACAAATTAGGAGGAAGAAGGATGCATTCAAACTAAGAGATTTGGGAGGTTGAGCTAGGTTCCTCTACTTGACATAAGGTGGAAAAAATGTCTAGAAAATACACTTGGTCCACAATTTTAACCTATTACATACATTATTATGGGCACATAATTCCATTTTTATTTCATTCTTATGCACTCCCTACCATTTGGGATCATCTTCAATTTTTAGCATTTTTTATTTCTGGTAAGTTTATTTTTAGCAATGGGTGACATCTATGATGACATGTCATGGTGATTAGGAACTCGCTAGCCTATGCCATGGAAAATCCATCTCCACTATGTCATCATGAAGGCACATAACATAAATTCCCCCTCTTATTTTTGGAAATTACCTTATCCACTACCTCATCCACTCACCTACTAGATATTCTATTGATTTTCAGTTCCATTTTTGGAGTTTTCATGGGTATTGACTACATTTGAGAGTGATTACATTAGTTATAACCAATTTCTAGCTCCACTTAATTTCAATTAAATATTTTACTATACATTTTTCTAATTTAAGGGTCTCCCATTCAAATTTTTTTCTTTCTAGCTAGTTCTAGGTAATGACTCTAGTTATTTGAATGTGTGCACAATGGAATCTCAACCTAATTCAAATTGGTTTTTCCTTTCGTAGAGAATATATATATTATTAATGTTTAGAAATAAGAATATATCATATTTTCATATTATTTCTATTTTTTAATTCAAATTGTCTCTTTGGTTACTTAATTAATTTTCCAAGTAATTTCTCTCTCTTCTCGATTGCTTTGTAGTAGCTAGTCTAGTATTTTTTTAACACATAGAGCTTGAGGTTAGGTTTAAAATCCTACATGGTATTACAACATAAGTATGTTTTTAAATAATAGTAATATTTTATTGAATATGTGACAAGTTCGAACAACCCATAGAGAGAATGGATCATATCTCAATAATCCTCATCCCTTTCAACTACTTTGACTTGAATCATAAGATTTTAATGTTACACAACAAGAGCCACTATAGGATAACAATGGGGATAGAAAATAAGCCTAAATCAACCATTTAGAAATTGAAATATTTCAAAATAATGTATGAATCCTATGATATACTATGTTTATCAATATTGATTGATTTGTTGTTGCTTCTATATGAGTGTAAAATACTTAAACGTTTGGACCAAATTGGAGGAATTGTTTGGCGAGCAAGATTGGATGGAGGGGAAAAGTGCTTAAGAATGAGCTTTTCATAATAGTTCCATACAAATTCAATATCCTAGAGGACTACTTCTCAAAGTTCAAGACATTAATAACTAAGGTAAAAGCTTGTGGCATAGATAGGAAAGAGGAACAACTCATTATTTTGGTTCTTTCTTAGCTAGGAGTTGGGTAATCTATTTTGTCTCTTCTTTCCATACTTGAAATGTTTATATGGGTAAAAAATATAGGATTCCATAATTGGATGATTTTATTGAGTCCTTAATACAAAATGATTCCAAGCTCATACTCATGGGGACTCTTAAGGCTGTTATGCTTGGTAAACTTGTAGCAGAGGAATCAAGTAAGAAAACTAAGAATAACAACAAAAATAGGAAGGAACCAGATAATGAGAAGGCATACAAGAAAATTCCTACTAAATAGGGTTTGACTTCCAAGGGATAAAAGTGAAATAACGAGAATAATAAGTTCACATATTTCAATAGGGATTTCCATCTTGATAACTATTGCATGTAGAAAAACCATTGATACGGTAATCACCTAAAAATGATCACCTAGCCATTTCTTCCTAGGTTGATCAAAATACACCATGTAGGATTAATTTTACCTTAGTAAATTCACTTTAACGATGGAAATAATTTAGTAAATCATTTTTCCTAAATTATTTCTCATTAAAATTCAAAAACCCCATGAGAATAATTGAATAAATAACTATTTATTTAATTTTTCTAGAAATAGTTATTAGATCATTATTTGATAATTATTTCTTAATTAATTTTAACAAAGTAATTAATAAATCATTTTTATTTGTTAATCACTTCAACCTCTTTCTAAATAAAGATATTTGACCATTTTGGATATGTTTTCCCTCTTCAAAAAATATAATAAAGTGTTCCCAACGTCTATATTTTGATTTTGTTAAATAATATTTTATTATTTTCCAATTCCTAATTTAGCTCAATATTTTGTTATAAATAAGAGGGTTTTCCATTCATTCTTCACCATGATCATTATCATCATCACCATTATCATTTCACAACATCTGAGCTCCCACTTGATTTCCACCTTGCTTTTTGGGTTTTCTACACATTTTAGAGATGTAGGTTTTAACCCCATACAAAAATTACCTGCATACGAATTCTAAAAATAGAAAATAAACAATGGTGAGAACATAAAACATAAAATAGATATACACAGAGATTTTCTCCTGGGTCCCAAAACTGGGACTACCAGATTGATTTTTCATTATATTCCTTTAAATGTTACAATACATATATATACATGTTGAAGCATCCATTAACCATGGATTAGAACATAATTATAGTTCCCTTGACCGAATCTACAAAATGCCATGGACAGAAAACCATCATGCCCAAAACCATGTGTGAAATCCATGCACAAAACCATAGGTAGGTCTTCCCACCTAATATAGGGTCCAATTTGTTTTTCCCGAGGCGGTGCCCCGATCCCCTTGTAGGGGGACTACCCCCCCTGTGACCCCCTTGCTATGCTCGACGTAACGTACAAGGGCAGCTGTTGCCCCCACTGTGACCCCCCTGTGCATGGGATATTCGTGTAAAAAATATAACACACACCCAACATTCTCCCACTTGATGTTTTCTTTCCACGGGGGCCACAAAAGAGCTTAGTCATTGGTCTAGCCCTACAATTCCCATTGTTTTCTACACCAAGAGAACTTCTCAGTGCTCACAGACTTTGTCAATGCATTTGCATTATTCTTCAAAGTGTCCACCTTTACCAACAACACCTTTTTATTCTCAACCATAGCCCTCACAAAGTGATACTGAAGATCAATGTGCTTTGTATTTGAATGATAAGCAGGGTTCTTTTCCAAGAAAATTGCACTTTGGTTGTCACAGTCTATCCTTATAGATCGTTGTACTAACCCCATACTTGAACATAATCTCTGCAACCAAATTGCTTCCTTGCTTGCATGAGTGGATGCCATGTATTCTGCCTCTGTAGTTGAAAGTGCCACTACAAATTGTCTCTTACTCATCCAACTAACTGCACCTCAAAATAGGTTAAACACATACCCACTTGTAGATCTTCTTTGATCCAGATATCCAGCCCAGTTTACATCAACAAAGCCACAGATGTCCAAAACTTTGTCCAATCCTGGCCTTCCTTGGTAGCACAAACCATAACCACTAGTGCCACGCAAATACGTGAAAGTCTTCTTCATTGTTGTCTAATTCTCCTTCCCTGGTTTTGACATAAATCTGCTCGATACTCCCACTGCATGTACAATGTCTGGTCTATTATAGACCATTTCATACATCATGCTATTGATTGCACTTGCATATGGAACATGGGACATGTCCTCTTCCTCTTCTTGTGTCTTGGGACACTGTTTAGCAGATAACTTTACACCTACATGAATAGGAACCTTCATCGGTTTACTATCCTGCATATTAAACCTCTGTTGTATGTCTCAATATACTTCCTCCGGTTTAACTAGAGCTTCCTCTTTGCCTGCTTTCATTTAATTTCCATGCCCAAAATATAGTTTGCAGCACCAAGATCTTTCATGTCGAATTTAGAGGACAATTATTTCTTCAAATCCTGGATAATTTCTTTGTCATTTCCAACCAACAACATATCATCCACATATAAGACCAGATAAATAACACGGTTATCAATCAATTTAAAATACACATAGTGATCTGATTTGCTTCTCGTGAAGCTAATTCCTCATATAAATGTATCAAATTTCTGATACCACATTCTTGGTGATTGTTTTAACCCATACAAAGACGTTTTTAACTTGCATACCAGTTCTTTCTTACCCTTCACTACAAAGCCTTCAAGTTGATTCATATATATCTCTTCTTCCAAATCCCCGTGAAGAAATGTTTTCTTCACATCCATCTGTTCTACCTGAGAATCAAAAGCAGCAGCAACAGATAAAAGTAATCTAATAGAAGCTACCTTGGAAAAAGGAGAAAAAATATAACCAAAATCAATTCCCGACAACTGGAAATAAACTTTTTCTACCAATCGAGCTTTGTATTTCTCCACCTTTCCTTCTATATTCATCTTCTTCTTAAACATCCATTTGCTGCCAATGGGTTTCCTTCCAGCCGGCAACTCCACCAGATCCCAAGCCTCATTTTTGTGTAAAGATGCCATTTCATCAACCATGGCCTCTTTCCTCAGTTTGCCATCCTTTGAATCTACTGCTTCCCTCGCTGTTCTAGGATCGTCATCAGTAATAGGTAAAGAAAAATTTGAATAGAAAGAAGATGGACTATATATTTCTAGTTGCCTTCTTTCTGTAACTAATCTTCTCACAGCTGGAGTTTGTGGCTCTTCATCTTTTGATTCCTCTTCTCTCGTAGATTCTGATTCTTCCTCCTTTAGCTCAAACTCTATCTTCTCAGGTTCTTTCAGTAGGAATTCATGTTTAATAATATCTTTCACCTCTATAAACACCACATCTCATCTATACACAACCTTCATTATTTTTGGGTTCCAAAGCTTATAACCTTTTAAGCCATCCTCATACCCAATAAAGATGCACCTTTCAGATTTACTATCCAACTCTATTCTTTTCTCTTTTGGAACATGTACATATGCATCACATCCAAATACCCTCAGATGTGAAAGAGAAGGTTTCTTACCAGTCCATACCTCTTCTGGAGTCTTATCCTCCAATGCTGATGAAGGTGATCTACTGACCAAGAACATGCAGTCTCCACTGCCTTTACCCAAAATTCTTGTCCTAACTTGACACCACTGAGCATGCTTCTTATGTTTTTCATCAACGTCATGTTCATTCTTTCTATAACTCCATTTCGCCGACGTGTGTATGGAGTAGTCTTATTCCGTGCTATACCACACTTCTTACAAAACCCTTCAAATTCCTTCTTATAAAACTCTCCACCGTTATCTATTCTCAACACCTTTATCTTCTTCTCTATTTGGTTTTCCACCAGATCCTTAAATTCTTTAAACCTATCAAAGACTTCAAATTTCTTCTTGAGGAAATATATCTATGTGTTCCTTGAGAATTCATCTATAAATGATACATAGTACACAGACTTACTCAGTGATGGAACCAACACAGGTCCAAACAAATCATTGTGCACAAGCTCTAATATATGTTTCACCCTCTTAGCACTAGAGGGGAAACTCACCCGATTCTGCTTCCCATATACACAATTTTCACAGAAATCAAAATCCAGAGAGAAATTAGACATATCTTATACCATACCATTACCATGAAGTATTCAAAGGCCCTTATCTCCAATATGTCCAAGCCTTTGATGCCATAGCATGTTCTTTTCTCCAGAGACCACTTGATTTTCTGCTCCACTTTCAGGAACCACAGAACTGTTACACCCATCAATAACAGTGCTACACTGAAGCTTGTATATAGTTACAATCCAAACTCTTTGCATCAATACTAGTGCTCCTCAAACCATCTTGCAGGTATATTTCTAGAACACTATTTTTACATTAGCATCATCTGGCTTGCTTACAGAAATCAAATTTATGGCCAATGCAGGAATATGTAGAACACCCGGAAGTGTTCTAATCCTTCCACCTTACAACTTCAACTTGAATTTTCTGTGACTAATGATTCTAGCCTTCCTGTCATCCCCTAAGAGACATTACCATCATAATATTTCTCATACTCGCATAACCAATGTCTATGGGGAGTGAAGTGAAAGGATGCACCTGAGTCAATCAACCATGCCTCCTGATCTACATGTGTACTTGAAGAAGAAGCTAAGTACACCTCCCCACCTTCATTTGAGGTGGTTTTCACCTTTGCATAAGGAGCATCATCAAATCCATTTCCTTTCTCAAGAGCTTTATATTTACAGTCCCTCTTGAAGTTCCCTTTCTTTCTGCATTTCTAGCACACCTTTATAGGTTTTCCTCAAGATTTAGATCTCCCTCTAGATTTAGATCTCCCACTCGAGGACTTATTTTTGTTTCTGTTCTGGGATCGTCCTCATATAGACAAGGCATCACCATTCTGGCCCTCCATATTTTTCCATCTCATCTCCTCCAACAACAAGGATGAGACTATTTCATCAAACTACAATGTAGTTGCATTGCTACCTATTACAACAACCAAACTGTCCCACGAATCTAGTAGAGAAAACAACAAATTGATGCACTTATCTTCATCTGAAATTTTAGTATCAATAGATAATAACTGGCTTACCACACTATTAAAGGCATTCATATGCTTTGTCGCCGAGTCTCCATCTTTCATCCTCAGGTTATACAACTTTTTCTGTAGGAACAGTTTATTCACCAAAGACTTAGATTGGTACAAAGTCCCTAACTTGTCCCACAAAGCCTTTGCTGAAGCTTCCCTTGATACATTCATCAATATTGAATCTAAGACACGTAATTGTATTGTGCTCTTTTCCTTCTGATCCAACTTTGCCTAGTCTTCAGCTGACATTGTTGTTGGTTCAGTACCCAGATCTATTGTGATCCATTGATCTGTATCCACCAGCATATTCTCCATCTTGAATTTCCGCAAATCAAAACTCTGACCATTAAATTTCTCGATCTCTATATTTCCACTGCTCACCATCTTCTTTCACCACAAGAATCGATCCTATAGATCTCCCACTGAATAGGGTATACCATAGGCCCGAGCAAAACCCCTCAGCAGTAAAGGCGTACCCTTGAAGCTGAAACAACTTTGATACCAAATGTAGGTTTTAACCCCATACATAAATTACCTACATATGAATTCTAAAAACAGAAAATAAACAATGGCAAAACATAAAACATAAAATAAATACACACAGAGATTTTACACTGGGTCCCAAAATTGGGACTACCAGATTTATTTTTCATTATATTTCTTTCAATGTTACAATACATTTATATACATGTCGAATCATCCATAAACCCCAATCCATTAACCCTGGATTAAAACATAACTCTTGTTCCCTTGACCTGATCTACAAAATACCATGGGAAGAAAACCATAATGCCTAAAACCATGTGCGAAATCCATGCAAAAACCATAGGTAGGTCTACCCACCTAATATAGGGTCCAATTTTTTTCCTGGGACACTGCCCTGAACCCCATGCAAGGGGGCTACTGCCCCCGTACTACGCCCGACGCAACATACAAGGGGAGCTATTGCCCCTACGCATGGGGTAGTCATGGAAAGAATATAACACACACCCAACAAGAGAGAAGAACAAGATCGTTGAAGCACAAGGGCATCAAAAGGACCCATCCCATGGAGGGGGGTCTACAGACCCGTGTTGTAAATATTCCTCACCAGGTGTTTTAATAAAATTATAATTCATTTGAAGTGTTCTATTAGGTCATTGCACTTTTCTTTATTGTTGCTATATGTTTTGGGATTGAATCATATATTTTCTTACAGGGTCTTATCATTTTTCTTGCAGATATGAAGCATAAAAGTGGCCACATTCTATTGTTAGGGTCACTAGTCACCAGTGACTTAAGTGAAGAAGTTTTGGTACACTTTTCTGAAATGTTTACATTAACAAATGGTGACAAAGTGGAGAATGTTGCAATAATACTTGGGTTCTTGATTTAGTAGCCACATGGCATATGGATTCTTAAATAGGTTATTTTTATCACTTGGATAATTGTACTATACCATGCATATTTTGGGAGATGACACACTCATGGAAGTTTATGGATATGAATAATTGACTTGGAGCTAGAAAAATCGATCAATGTACTTCATGTTCCTCAACTTGAAGACAAAAAACTTTCCATTTATTACATCACTCATTTAGGGCTAGTAAAAAAAGTAGAATTCATTCCATATGGAGTGGTGATTTCCAACATACTATATGGTTCTAGAGTTTCTATTTGTGAGGCGAACCACCATTATAGGTTATACACTTTCTCCAAATTTACTCCTAAATTTGATTTTTCTCTTCTAACACATGCTAATGTGAAGAGTAGGACATGGGATGAGATATTTTGTCACATTAATTATAAGTATTTGGATCATCTATTCAAAAAAGGAATGGTTGAAGGGTTTCCACATGTCCAATATATAGATGGAGTTTGTGAGGGTTGCACGCTTGGAAAGCATCCTAAAGCAAAGTTTGAGACACGTAAGGCTAGGAGAGCTACTTCACCACTTGAACTAGTGCATAGTGAAATTATTGGACCTTTTCATTGCCAATCAATAAGTAAGGCAAGATAGTTGTTAATATTAATTGATGATTTTTCAAGATATACATGGTTTTATTTTATTAAGTTGAAATATGAAGTCTTTGAGCATCTGAAAATTTTCCAGAAACTTGTTAGAAATCAAATAGTGAAGAGGATTAAGTGCCTTTGGATAGAGAAAGTGGGTGAATATGTAGAAAAATATGTTCAAAATAGTTTTTTAGAAAATTACATATTGTTGCAAAATATGGTTCCTTACACTCCAAAACAAAATGGAGTTGCAGAGAGGAAAAATAGAATGTTGAAAGATATGGAAAATTGCATGGTCCATGCTATGTCTTGACCTCCGAAACTATGGATGAATAGTTATGCATCTTACATTCATAATAGAATTCCACATAAATTAGTAAAGGGGATAACTTATTTTTAGCCCTTGATAGGGATGAAATTGGATGTTACTCACTTTTAGAGTTTTTGGTTCCCAGACATGGGCTAGGATTCCCTCTAATTGGAGGAAGGATATGAAGCCTTAGAGAATGGATGAAATATTTGTGGTTATCCAAAGGGTGATAAGGGATATAGTTTATTATACTCTTCACTAGATACTTTATTCATCAAGAGAAGTGGTATATTTGAAGAAGGTCCCTTACAATCACTTCTAGAGAACTATATTTCATCCCTTCCACCTCTTCTTGTGTGATATCTTAGTGATACTTCTTCATATTAGAATCATCATCATATCTCAAATTTTAAGATTTCAAAAGAGTAGTAGAAAATAGTATAGGACTTGATTGGTGCATAAGAAACTTCAGGAAATTCATGGTTTAGTAGTTGATATTTTTTATCCATGAGGGAGATAAGAGATATAAGTTATTATATTCTTCACCAGAGACTTTATTCATCAAGAGAAATGTTAGATTTGAAGAAGGTCCTTGTAATAACCCTTTTTTCTACCCCTCTTGTAAATGTCACTATGAATTGTAATTCATGTAAAATAATATGGAAATGTAAATAATTAGTGGGATGGAGGAGTGGACAAGGATTCATAGATTGAGGGGGATGTGTTGCTTAGGCTTACTATAAAACGAGGCCATTTCATTTATTCCCCGCTAACTCCATGGAAAATTAAACGATTTGTTAGTGCAGACATTAAAGATGTGTATGGGTTGCCTGAGTGAAGGATTAGCCCTTATTGTCATTGTTCTTGTGGGACATATTGAGGAATTCAACACAAGAGAAGGGACATGAAGAAATTAAGACAAAGTGTTCGAGGTGGGGAGCGGTTGTTAGCATAATTAATCTTCCACACTGGACGATTCTTGGCAACAAGAATTTGGGTAGGAAGAGTGCTCACAATTAACTATTTTCTCCATGATGTGAGTGGGGAAAGTGGGGTTATCCCATGAGGAAGAAAAGTGGTGTAAAGCTAAGCATAAGCATAAGAGTGAGAGTGGTGAAGAGAAATGACGTTGTAGAAAAACCTGTGTTGTGAGATTGGGGGCATCGTTCCCTACATTCTAGTGATACCATGCTTGTGTATTGGTGTTAATTCAATCAAGTGGGCTCAGGGAAATACAAATCCACTTGTTTCTTGCCTTTGAGCTAAGAAAACACCCTTTAGAGTGAGATCAAGTTCCTAGACTGAGAGAACGTTCCCTTAATCTTGGTTGAGTTCATGCGATTTTTTATTGAGAGATTGAGTGAGTCATTATGGTGCTTACTACTTGGGAACAGTTGATAAACCACCTAAATAGTAGAATCCTCCTCTTGATTTCCTATCTAGATGATTATTGGTGTAAAAGACCTTGAGCACTTAACTTCTCAAACTATGAATGTGGCTCAGGGGTGGTCAACTACAAGAAAGTTTATAGTGTAGCTAGTGTATGGTTGGGTGGAGAGTGGAAGTCCATCATTTAGTTTCCAAGTAAGTCAACATATTTAGATAAGTATTCTTGTTTATAGGTTACAAAATATGTCATGCCCTAATGTGCTTATGGCTAATGATTAATCTTGTGTCATTTATGTAAGAATGGATGATTTATCATCTAAGCATGGTTGACTAGCTAACTTACATAAGTATGGTGTTTACGAGTTTATATAGTTATGTGGGTGTAGCATTCTTAGTTATCTACATGTTGTCTAATATCTCTCTAGTTGGTGATTCATAAGTTTGGGTAGCCCATTGTTACGACCTTGTGGCTGAGATAATTAGAAGTTTAATATGTATATTGTTTGTATGAATTGTTCTACCTCTAATAGGTTGGTGTCTATATCTACCAATGTGAAAACAAAGTTCACTGGGGATCGTTCCAAGACCCATAGACCACTATGCTTCCTGCCATTGCTGACCTAGTTAAACAGTGGCAGTGGTATATAAATAATATGTTGTTCATATGCACAATCCATGTAGGAAATGTCGTTTTATTTTTATAAAAAGGAGACAAGTTATATGCATGAACTCGCTGTGTAGGAAATGAAGACCGTCAAACTCATATACTTTGCAAGCATCCAAGTCGAGAATCTGATATCGTTGATAAAACTTTTGCATCATTCGAAAATAGATATCATGTCGTTGCTGGTAGCTACCTTACTGCTAACACTCTTCAAATTCAATCCTTGGAGATGGCAAGAAAAGAGATGCGAGTGGCAGCAATTTTATTCCATTTGGTGGAGGCCATAGCGTTTATCACCAACCATACATAAATTATTATTCTTTTTTTTTTTTCTTTTTCTTTTTTTTTTCTTTTTGACAAATATGGCACCAAATAAATTAAAAACCCATGATAAAAAGGAGGCTTCAATTAAATATTGAACTTCGCATATTCCTGTCAGTGTCGAAATAGTCTTGTGGTTAGTCTTGGATATTTGAGCTAACACGTGTATACATAATATCAACAATGACAATCTTGCAATAGGGTTTTAGATTGCAGCCTACTTTTACAAGTCACGCAAGACGCAAAGTTGCCACCAAACATGACGGAGCAGTTGCTAATTTGCTTCTCTGCAATGGTTATATATTTGAGGAAATAATTAACGGTTTATCAGTTGATTTTCTGCACTGTAAGCTGATGTAAGCTGATGGTTTATCATATCATTATTTGTATCTAAATTTCTGGTATTTCTCTCCTTCAAAGTCAAATTTCACCATCACTGCTCAAATGTTGTTTAACTTGGTGTAAATATCAATGATCCCTTTACCAAGTTGTGGGCATGAATATGCCCTTCAAATCAAAAAGTTGGTCCTATGCATGTACCTGTGATAGGGATCCTTTGTTGGATCTCATTGAAATATATGAATATCTGTACCTGTGATTGGGAAATCATTTTAGTGATTTGTTAATGTTGGAACTTTTGTCCAACTTTGTATAGAATTACATCATTGGATCTAAAACCTTGGTTATTCTGCACTATTTATTTCTTCATTCTTTACCAACCCTCATCACTAACTGGGTTTCTGGAATTTTGATATTTGGAATAGATTTACAAATAATCCCACCCCTATTCTTATTCTTCCTTGATGCTCATTTAAAACGTAGAACCTACCGCCTATGCAATTAATTTGACGTGCAAGTACTTCCTCATAGGAACTAGAATCATTCTATTTATCGACTCTGATCTGCCTTTTCTTTACATGCAAATACCATTTGTTTTTAGAACTTTGTATTGAAAAATTCTGAAGCAATAAAGACTATTTTTTGTAGGTCTATCACCTCATCTCATTATGCAGTATTACATTTGGTTTCAATTTTTTTTACGTGATACGTGTTTCTGATTTCCTTTTCTCTTCTTGTATAAGTGAATTTTCCTCTATACAACTCTTCCATATTGGTTGAATATGAATTGTGCAGGTGTAACATTGTTTGCGGGCTTATTTTGTTGGTCAATAAACTGTAAAAACATCTAAAACTCAAATTCGTACTTGACCCTATTGTTGGCCTTTATATATTCCTGCGTAGTTCTATATCATATTGGAAGGCTCTTGTAGATACTTGTTAGTTTAAGACATATTTTGTCACTTTGTTTTTAAAATGCTAACCCTTTCTTCTTTATAATTTGTTTAAGTTTTGAAAGATATTTTTGGTTGATTGCTCGGTTTTAAATTTATGTTTTGTTTATAGTTTTTTAATCTTTTGTTTTATTTTTATTATTTTATTTGTATTATTGTAATTTAATAAAAAATAATATAAAAATCATATATTATAAAAAATATTAAGGAGATTGAGTTTTTTGAGCTCCGGCGATTTTTCTGTAAACGAGGGTTCCTGTTAACCATGGCCGCCGCCTTATCCCCGTCTGTCTTTGGTGTTGCAGGAGATGGCAAGGCGCCGCCATCCATCAGTGAATACAGAAACGACATTCGCAGTATTTCTCTATCAATCACAGACGCGCTCCCTTCCCGTGCATGTCTGGGAAATGCGATGTATCATCAGTCGGCCCGCAAGGGGGAGGAGATGCCAGGGTTGGAAACCCAGATTTCGTACAGCCACGAAACTGTCATGGCCTTCAAGCCGGAGCTCTCATTGAGGCTCTCGAGGCTACATTCCATTAGCAAGAATCGGAGCTCCAGGTCGAGGATGAACCCCATGGCGGTTAGCCATGAAATGCACAAAAATGGCAGAGATCTCGCAGGGACGGCTTCACTGGGGTTCGGGAGGAAGAAAGACGGCGTCACTCTTACCAGGGGAAAGTCTGATCCCCTACTTCACAAGTACGGAGAAAGACAACTGAAACAGGATGCAGACGACATGTTTGACAAAACGCCTCAGAGGATTTGTAGCCCAAACAGGGGATCGCTCTCTGTCTCAGCGCAAACGGAGTGCGATAAAAAGGAGTATGGCAGCCAGCAGAAACCAGAAATGTCAAAACCATTCCAGATATTGATTGCACACCTCTCTGGCAAGTCAATACTGCAATGGGTGAGAGCTACAGATCTGGTGCAGGAGCTAAAACTACTCATGGAAAAAAGGACGGGGATTCCATCAATGTATCAGCGTCTTCTTTATGAAGGTAAACAACTGGAAGATAACTATCCCCTGTCATGGTATAATATTCAAAGAAATGTCTCCATTACCCTGTCCATGCGTCTGCGAGGGGGTGCTATTGGACAGCCATCTTCAGCTTCCGCGGCAGCCTTCTCCTATAAAGATGCAGTCCATTCCAAGAAGCCCAAGGAAAAAGCTTCCCCTGCTCCAGCTCCCAAACCCTTCTTAGTGGACAAGGCGGAGGACATTCCTTCCATTGAAGTAGCTCATCCAATCTTGGACAGGCATTATCAGAGTTTTGCAGAAAGTGGCATCATCTGCAGGTTCAACGGACTTTGGCCTAGCACAATAGATCTACACCACTGGATCAATGCAAATTGGACCGACAATTGCAGGATTCTCTTATGCTCTAAAGGCTTCTTCATAACACTGTTTTTTGACAGTGATGATTACCAAAGAGTCTTAACTAAAGGCCCTTGGTTCTGGAATTCAGCGGGTCTGTTCCTCACTCCGTGGTTCCCAGAGTTTGATCCGTCCACTGCAGTCATCACCAAACTCCCGATCTGGGTCAGACTCCCTAACCTTCCGGTGCACTTATGGAGTTCTGTTGTATTTGAAGCCATCGGCAACTCCTTAGGCCGTTACATTGAAACAGATCAGTCAAGAGCGCTTCAAGGAATGTACACCTATGCCAGAATTTGCGCAGAAATAGACATAAGCAAGGGACTTCCGGATCAGATTAATCTCAAAGTAGGCGATTTCCATTGGTCTCAACCTCTGGATTATGAGAATACAGCATTCCGGTGCCGCTATTGCCATCTCACAGGGCACCTTCAAAGTTCGTGCCCATCAATGCCACTCAAAAAAAAGAAAGCAAAATCCAAACCAAAAGATAAAAGCTGGACACCTCAAAAACCCCCCTCATTTGGAGACATCTTTGCTTGCAGCTCGAGCGAAGAGGACGAGGAGGAAGATGTGGCAGTCGTAGAAGAAATGACAGAACAGGTATCTCCAGCTGGGCGTCACGCGGAAGCATCAGTCACTCCCTCCGCCCAGAAACGATCTCATGAGTCATCTCCTTCCGATTCAGACAAGGAGCTTTCGCCTCCAGTCCAAAACAGTCTTCAAATTGTTCTCGATCAACTTGGCCCAAATGGATGGGTAACAGTTGGCAAGAAAAAAGGGAAAAAAAGTCGACCAAGTGTTCCCGCACTCGGTGGATAGTTTCTTTGGCATGGTCCGGACGCCCTTTTTCTAGTTTGGTTGGTTTAGCTCTGCTTTAGTTTTTTCTTCTCTTGGGAGCCGAGGTGGTTTTTGTAACCTTTCCGGCTGCCCTTTCTGTTTTGGAGTCTGCCGCCCTGCGTGGTGGGTAGCCTTCTCTTTTCAGGCCCAGGTAGGCCAGTTTGGCTCTGTTTTTGAGTGTTTGGTAGTTTTAGGGCCTCAGCGCTGTTTCCCCTTCGGGGAAGTCTGAGGACCCTAAGGTTTGTACTTGTAGACGTTTGTATATAATAGAAATACCGCAGCTTACAAAAAAAAAAAAACAATCACCTATGAATATTTTAATATTCTAATGGATTCTATCTTATTCTTAGCTTCCCATTTAGAGTTTATTTTTATTTTGAGTTTAGAATTTATTTTTATTTGTATTTTAATTTTGAATTTAATTTGAGTTGTAATAATTTTATTTTAATTGTTGCTATAAAATTACTTCATATAATTTGTTTTGCATCTTTTATTTGACAGATATTTAGTCATATGTTCATAAAATAAAGGGTATAAAATAACATTAAAATTAAAAAACAATTGAATTATGCAAGAAACAATTTATACAAATGTCTTTTTAGTCTTTTTAATCCAAACATTTAAATATTTTGTTTTGCAAATAAGAAGGGGTTTTTATTTTACTTGACTTTCTCATATTCAAAATATTGTTATCCAATTTGTACAGTGTTAGGGTTAAGGTAGGTAGTTATTTTCTTGTTTTGCTTCTCATTTCTTTTGACAAGTTGTAGGCTCTGGGACTATTCCTTGAGGGCTACAACTCCTTGAAAAATACGAGGTCATGCACTCTAGGATTTTTCCTTGTGGGCCATGATTCTCTTGATAAAGGCGATAGGTCTGAGTTGCACTAGCCTTGGCGTAAACTCTGTATCTTTCTTGCGGCTTAAAATAACAGGCCAAGTGCAATGAACCCTTCTCACAAGCCATTGAGAATTCCAATGGTGTTGATGTTAGGAGTGACCCATTCCTAAACATCAACATATTTATGGTGACCATACTTGGGAGCGAGATTCATTTTTCTCATTTTTTCATTTAGTATAGCATGTGTAGTTCCCTTAAAATTCTGATTGACGGTCTTCCTCAGTATATCTATCCCACCTTCATTGGTTATCCTACAGAGTCTTCCTAGGATCATGTTGATAAGCTCATAAACTTTTTCCAATTTGTATGGGTTCATGACACTCTTACTGCCTCCCAATTATTTCCTCTCACTCTCTCTACAGAGGCGGAAGATTGGTACCCTAATATTGTGGGGCCAACCCTCCTTGATAAATTTATCTGTGATTTTCCACATTTACACTTGCCTCTACAATCCTAGTTTTGGTGTAACTTCTGTGAGAATCCCCATAACCCTTTGACTTGTCGAATACTCTGCAAAGATAAGAGGCAATACACTATTGAAAAGGAAAATACTACTACTACCTATGGTAGGGAGTTTTCAGGTCTTAAACTTACATCTCCTACTCCATGCAAAGAGGCCACCCCTAATCCTTGCGTCAATGACTCACAAATCCCATGTCATGTCCTCCCATTTGATGACTCATTCGTTCAAGAAGATCCCAAGTTTCATGCATACCATGATATCCATGAACCTCTTGCCAACCCCGACCTTCTTTATACCTTGAATAAGGTTATTCATAATGATCGCAATAAAGGAGGGTGGAATCTTGGTGATGAGGATACCCTTCCTTATTTGCATGACCAATATTTCTTTCAGATCCTGATAAATAGGTTTCCACTTATGATCTTGAAAATGTCTCCCACTTCTTGGATATCAATTTTGATATAATATTTAATGAATTCTTGAAAGAGGGTGTTATTCATGAAGAGTCAAGTCTTGGTTATGAAACCCACGTCATGACATGGGTAATGATGGTTCATTCTTTAATGAACTTGAAAAAGAATTTCCCCTTCTTAATATTGAAAATGCCTCATTCTTTCTTGATATGGAAAATGAGACCTTCTTTCATGAACTTAAAAAGTAAATAACCATTTTTTATCATGGGAAGACATTTTCAACTTTTCCGATTGAATTTCAAAGATCTAAATTTGAAATTCCTTAGGTACTTTGTAATGTTAGTGATGTTCATGAATACAAGGATAAATTTCCCAATGTGAATCTCAGGAATATCATGCATGAATATTTCTATTTATCTAGTATGGTATGTGTTAGGGTCATATAATCTATAGGATCATAAGTTGATTATCTATGAATTTTCGTGATTGTGATTGTTGTAAATAATGTTTCATTCTGCAAATCATTTCCAAAGAAAAATAGAAGAAATAGAAGAAAAAGAAAGAAAGAGGATACAAAAGAAAGAAAAAAATATATGTGTGAAAAACAAAAGAAATAAAAAAAATAAGAAAAATGAAAATACCCCAAAAGAAGTGAGCAAGTCTAACTGCCACTGCATTTCAAAAATAAAAAAATATGCATGAGAAATTCGTTTAGAAAGTTTGAATAATGTGCATCCAGTTTAAATGCCACATTAGAGTTAGATAAGTAGGATTAGTTAGTTTAATCACATTGTTAAAGCGTGACAAAACTTTTTGAATAAAATTAGATTAATCAGAAGAAGAAAAAAATTGTTTGACAACACAATTTAATCGTGGTCAAATTTGGTTTAATTAGGTTAAGTTGAGTTTTGATTAATTAACCACACTGTTTAAACGTGGTTAAATTAGATTAAAATAAAATTAATACATTAGTGTTATCGCATTGTATAAACGCAATTTTCTATAGTTATTGAATAAATTCATTTGATACAACATGTTGTCATTTTGCAAATAATGAAGGTGCAGATCTAGACAGTCAAGGTCTCACCCTCCCGAATCAAAGGCAGGTGATGAGTTTGGACCCGCAACCCCCCCCCCCCCCCTTTCGCACCTCCAACGATTAACCAAGGGGGGGTGTCTGAAAAGCGGTCTTCCCATTTACCGCTCGTGCAACATGTCACCCTCTCCCTCACTATGGACACCCCCACCACCTAAAACCACATACCATCCCTCCTCCCTCCGAAATCTGCCTTTCAACTTCTCGCCTATGTGACCATTGACTCTGCCCCGCACTCCTGCTCCACTACTATTCTGCCATGTGATGCATCCTTGTCCCCACTCCACCCCAATGCCATTATGCCACATGGCACTCCCTATTTCACTATTATCCCATCACAATCACCTCTCTCCCTCATTCCACTATTGTTCCAACACATGGCACTATTCCATAGCTGTTATCTAACCACTCCCATGATAACAGACCCATTCCGTTAAACAACTAACTTACAATGGTAATCATATTTTTGCTAATAAAACAAACCAAAACCCATTCATTCATCCTCCCTTCGTTGTTCCAAAGCATTTGTAGCCAGAACTTTCTCCAGCACCTGGTCAACATACATACTTTATATATAGAGTGTCCAGTCATTGAAACAACCCACCAATATGACCAGTAAACGATAGAACAACCTCTATATGCCTTGCCACTAGTTTCCATCTAATTTTCCTAGGTAAAATCTAAATTTACAGCTCTTTTCTGTCTACCATGGCTCCTAAAGGCAAAGATAAGATTACAGAAGAAACCCCTCTCCTACCCCCTACAATTGACCTGGACCATCAACCTCTAGTAGACCATGAGTACAAAATCATTGAAACCAATAGTGAGTTTGACCTTTATGAACTCCACAACTAGTTAAAACATAAATCTATAGACCTTAGCGATGAATTGGGCCTTTGGGATTCCTCCTTACCCAAATTCATTTTCCCTTAGACCTACCACTACCCTGAATTTGTCTCATGGTGCCAATTTAGATATATTCCTAGTCAGAGGGAAATTGTTGCCAAAAATAATGACATTATCTTCACCATCACCTCTGAATCTATCTTCCAAATACTCCAAATTCAAAACCCTGAACCTCTGAAACCTTTTACAGTATATTCCCTCATGAAACTGTACAAGAACCTAATGTTTCCTCACAGAGAAATTTTTTTTGAAGCATTTATCCCAAAGGATGCCCAATTACCAAAGAAGAATCTTCCTATTCATCCTCCATGTTCCCTGAGATGACTAAACAAATCATCTCCATTGTTTCTTGTTTATTGGGCTACCAATCCGATCAGTGGGTTGATGATGTCGTCATCGGGTTTTTGTCAATCTTCCCAACAGATGAAAAGACCCCAATTATCTTCAACTACAATGAGCTTCTAGGAACCTTCAAATATGCATCGGTTCTGGTTTATTTGTTTTTTATCATCAGGCAGATAGATTTCAGTTTCCATTCTAGAAATTAGATGAACAAGGCAATCCCTAATCTATAATTCACTGGAATTCCTTACTGAGGAAGCATTCAAATGAGTTTACTTTTAGTGACTATGTTCATAAATTTCTATATACGGCTTGTTTCCTATTGAACAATGAAATTGAACCTAGTATAGGACTTGAAATAAGAAGGATTTTACACCTTAGTGATCAGACCAAAATAGGTGACTAGTACTTGTACCATAATTACATAGAAATTAGGGTGTATGGGTGTGAATTGGCACCTTACAGGTTACCAAAGTTTTTCCCAATGAGAATTTTCTCATTAGAATACATTAGATAGATGATTCATATGGATGATATCCATTTTGTAACAACAAAAGAAAATTATAGTTTAAGATTAAATCACAGGTTGACCCTTTCATCTGCAACACAAGAGCAACAGCTAAAGAAGCAGACATCCTCGTAAAGAAAATTAATTTTAAACTCAGCTTCACTTGGTCATATGACCGTTGGGAGTGATTTAAAAGCTAAGAGTAGAACAGAAAACTACTCCATACATTCACACTCCCAGGCTAGAGATTGAGAAATACATGAACCATGATCAATGGTTGGAGGACACTCTATAGGAGGCAAAAGAGTAGGTAATAGCAACTAAAACATCACAGACTCCTACACCATAGGAGGAGTAGGACATGAGCCCAAGGGAAGAGGTTTCCCCCATAGTCACATAAATTCTAGAAAAATAATTTCGGATCTACAAGAAGAGGCAAAGGACTAATCCAATAGAAGAAATCTTTCAAGAAGAGAATACATAGTCCACCATTATTTTGATAGGCCCTTATGCTTCAAAGAGGACTGAAGATATTTTTGTAGGGTCTCCATCATCTTTGGCCTCCCAGGAGCCACTAGACACCTCTCAGTCAAGGGAATTGGTTCATGATCAAGCTGAACCATGTTGAAAAGTGTGCAACAAGAAATGCTAAATTTAGCACGTGCTAAAAATAGACTTGCTAAAAATAGCATGTCTAAAAATATCAGTTTGGCTAGTGAGGTCATTGGCTACATTGGGTGAGAGGTGAAACTGCTAAAAATAGAAAGTTCTAAAAATAGCATTTCTGGGTCCTTCCTATTTATAGCAGTCCCTAGTGTATCTATAGGAAGTAAAATTAATTTTGGTCTTAACAGCAGTTGGAAATATTAATTAATTAATTCAGTTGAGTTAATTAGTTAAGGAAATTCGAATTTGAAGTCTTTGTGAGCATGCACATGAGTTGTCCCATTGATTGAGGAATTTATCCTTAATTTCCTCCACTTATTGAGGGAATAAGTATGAGTTCTATAATGAGAGAATCAATTGACTTAGTTATAACTAGTCAAGTCTAGTTAGATTATTTTAACAAGTTCGTAAAATAATAAAATATAGTTTGTTAATGCTTGCATGCATGTGACAACTATTATTTTAGATAACTGAGAATTCACTCATGGATAATTGTTGCATGTCAGTTCTGTCGGAGACCCAGTTGAGATCAGATGTGGGATAGTGCACTATCAGATGCTTGACTATTTCTAATAAGTAGTTTTTGCATGGTTGAGGAACTAGTGTTCTCAAGGATTGCGTAGTTGGACCATTGGTTAATTTGGTATGTTTGGAATTAATAGCATATGATTTTTCTATTATTTCCTAAGAAAACTATGCAAGGAGCATAGGTAAAGCCTATATAAACAGGGCTTGGTTGGTTCATGAGAAATATCTTCATATCTCTTCATAGTTCATTGAGAACTAAATAGCTTTAGAGCTAATTCTTTTTGTATTGTGAAGAGGATTTCCACTTGATTGATAATACATGGTTTGGGTTTTACGCTGGTGCTTTCCCCTGGATATATCTTGTGTTATATGTGATTATTTCTCTTGATCAGTTATGCATGTTTCTACTTGATGTTGCTCATGAATTCGATTATGCTTCTGCTTAATGTTTTGACCTGATAATCACCCTATGAGTGACATCAGTTAAATATTTGTTAACTAAAGATATTACAGACTCATGTGCTGGTGTGTGTTCTATGTTACTGAAGCAATGGATCGATCAGATTGCCAATACACAGACAATTAAATGGAAAGACAACAGAGAAACACAGTAAGCAATTACAAGAACACAAGAAATTAATGAGTTCACCCTATTCTCCAGGGCTACATCTCTAGTCCAGCTCTCAATGGTGGCCTTGTTTTATTGTGTCTTTAAGCAGAGAAATTACAATGCAGGGACTCAATGTGAGTTCTCCTTAAGCAAGTCACTTGGTAGGGTGGTTCTTGGATTCCCCAAGCCACTGGAGTGCGCAAACTCTATTTGCCTGCTAGCTCTGTGACCTACTGGTCTACAATGGAAAGAGCCCAATGTGGTGCTCAGTCTGGAAAAATTCCTCTATGGGACATCTTGAATCTCTCAAGCTCTCTAGTGCTCGATGCTGCCATTGGTCAGATAGGCCCTTTGTCTTCTTTTGCCTTTGCTTCACTGTCTTCTTTCTCTGTGTTTCATCCTCCTCTCGGGATTCTGGTTTCTTTCTCTATCTCTCGAGGTTCTCTATCCCTCTCTCACTGACTCTGACTGTGTATTCTGTCTCTGTTCATGGCTTTTAGGCTATCCATTCCAAGACTATTCGGTTCCTCTTCTGCCTCTGTCGATTCACCTTCTGTAGCTGCACTTGGAGTTCCCTGTTCGACATCATCATCAGCGCTCAGGGAGTGGCCACATGTCCTCCTCTAAATAGCGCTAGCTTGCTTCATCGGTTCGTTTCTTCGATTACATCATGGAATGAGTTCTTCCTCCACTGTAGCGATCAAATGGACTTCAAATCCTTCTAAATGGTGGCTCATTCCTTTGTCTATTCCGCTTCCCCCATTAGGCACGATCTCAACCATCCAATCTGGGTCCCCCAAATCCAACGCCATACACACGTTTCGCGTGGTTGACTTGCTCGACCTTTAACGCACGATCAACGACAATTTTCTCTCACCTCTACTTGCCATGCATCGATTGTTGAGTGGGATCGCTCCAATTTCTCCAAAACTACTTACTGTTTGAGGGCGTCCTAATCAATACTGCCGGCTTCCAAAGCATGGGTCATGCCTTTGTCCTTTTAGCATTTTTTGCCTTTTCGCCCATGGTTCTCCAACTCCCCCATGCGTCCGAGTGCTCGGGCTTCCTCCATTACGGCCCTGTTCGCCCATTGATGCACGATTAGGATTAACCGCTAATCATGCATCAAAAACATCCTTATTTTCCCGATCCAGGCCTCCTAGGGGCTACTTTGACCTTCCACACAGTCTCCATGGGCCTCGGTCAGTGCACTTTGACCGAGGTCCTCATCGTTCCATGCTAGTTGCCATTGCCACTGGTTCAGGGTGTTTTTTATCGTTGTTTTGGAATTCTTTAGAGATTTGTCCTGACCTGATACAGTCATGGTTCCTTGACAGTTCTTTATGGATCCAATTCGAATCACGACCTTCCCACTGAAAAAGCTTTTGGACCACCAAAAGTTGGTTTTCAAGCATCGACTAAGTGAGGGTATTATTCTCTCACTTGTCTAATCTCAATCCACTTTGCATTGCTCGGCTTTGAACCTTTGAGCCCAATTCTGAGGTACTCCACATCTCCCCTGCGTGTTGTCCACACCTTCCTGTCCAACACCGTGTCTTCCTGTAACTCATTCAGATATTTAGGTAGTAGGTCATCAATAGAAGGCAACTGACTCTACTCTTCAGGGTCCTTAATCATTGAAGGTTCAAACAATCTCAAGCAATCTGCGTTTACGACTGAGTAGATGTGCATGTAAGCTGGTAGATCAAGGCGAAAAGCATTTTCACCAATCTTCTCAAGTATCCTAAAGGATCCATAACTGATAGGCTTTATCTTTTTACCTTCACGTTGCATCCTGTCCTTGCTGATATACAGCCAGACTCGGTCTCCAACTTGAAAACTATGCTCCATTTGATGCTTGTCATGCCTAGCCTTGTACTTGGCCTGGCTCTTTTCCAGTTGTTCCTGCACTGCCTGGTAGATCTCCTAGATCAGTTCAATGAACCTAGTTGCCTTGTCCACATCATTGTGTCCATCAACCATGGTATCTTTACCAAAGACAAAATCCAAAGGAGACCTTGGTGTGAAACCAAAACAGGTCTCAAAAGCAAATCTCTGTGTAGAAGAGTGTTTTGCTCTGTTCTAAGCATGTTGCACATAACACAAGTGTTCATCCCAAAGCTTAGGATGTTTGCTGCAATATCCTCTCAGTAACTGGATCACTGTCCTGTTTACTACTTTTGTCTAGCCATCTATTTGTGGATGAAAAGCTGTGCTTTTCTTCAGTTTGGTGTCCATCAGTTCCCATAGACTTGACCAAAACTTCCCCACAAATCGGGTGTCTCGATCAGATACAATGGAAGTGGGTCATCCAAAATGAACCCATACATGTTCAAAGAACAATTTTGCAGTCTGTTCAGCGATAATCTATTTATTACAAGGTATTAAAATACACATTTTGCTGAACGTATCCACAACAACATATAGATAATCATGACCTTTCCTAGATTTAGGCAATCCCCCAACAAAATCCATGGAAACACTTTCCCAAGGGTGAGAAGGAACTGGCAATGGAGTGTACAAGCCTAGTTTTCTGTTGCTGGACTTGCTTTTAACACACATAGCACACCCTCTTACATATCTAGAAACTGTCTCATTCATTTTCGGCTAATAGCAGAACCTTTGCAGCTATGCAACTATTTTACTTACTCCAAAGTGACCTGATATCAGAGAAGTGTGTGCTTACCTAATTATCTTTACTCTCTCAGTTTGCGGAATGTAGAGTTTCCCACAATGATATAAGAGTTAGTCCTTCACATGGTAGTCCAATTCTTCTACTCTTTTTCCTTGACTCGAAGTTGCATATACATCTTTAAAGTCCATATCCTGAGCATATTGTTCTATGTAGCTTTCATGTAGCACATAATTATGCTTAAGTATGGTAGATGCATCTATAATGGGTCTAGATAACATGTCTACAACCTTGTTATGTATTCCCTTTTTATATCTGATGACTAAATGAAACTGTTGTAGTAAACCCATCCATTTGTAATGTCTTGATTGTTGTAGCTTAGTTTGGGAGTGTAGATATTGAAGTGGTTGATTATTAGTATGTATTACTGTCTCTTTACCCATTAAGTAATGTTTCCACTTTTTCACACTCTGAACTAATGCATACAATTCTTTATCATATGTAGGATAGTTAACTATTGCAGGATTAAAAGTCTCAGAATGAAAACATATGGGTTTATCGTGCTGTGTCAACATTGTTCCCATGGCATAGTCACTGGCATCAATTTGGATCTCAAATGGTCTTTGTAGATCTGGTAGTGCTAGTACAGGTGTTGTACTAATCTTTTCTTTCAAGGTGTCGAAGGCTTTCTGATGTTTGCCTCCCCACTGAAACACCTTATTCAATCCTGTTAAAGCATGTAAGGGAGTTGCAATTGAGGAAAAGTTAGAAATGAACTTCCGCCAATATTGTGTTGCTCCTAAGAAGCTTCTCACTTCTGTAGCAGACCTGGGTTTAGGCCAGTTTACAATGACTGCCACTTTAGAGGGATCTATTTTCAATTCACCTCCCCGTACCATATGACCCAAGTATTTTAGAGATGTTTTTCCAAATTCACATTTTGAAAGTTTAACATAAAGTTTTTCTCTTTTCAAAACATCTAATGTCTGCTTAACATGCTTTAAATGTTCTTCCCACGTTTTACTAAAAATCAGAATGTCATCCAGATACACAATAACAAAATCATCAAGAAAAGGTCTGAGTACATCATTCATTAATCTCATGAAAGTAGTAGGAGCGTTAGTTAAGCCAAAATGCATAACCAGCCATTCATACAATCCCTACTTTGCTTTGAAAGCAATCTTCCACGCGTCTTGTTCTGCAACTCTAACCTGATGGTATCCACTATGCAAATCTAGCTTGGTGAAATAAACAACTTCCTTCAATTGATCTAAAAGATCATCTATGCGAGGAAGGGGATAAATATTTTTGATTTTTATCTCATTCAGTGCTCCCTAATCAATGCACATTCTCCACGAGACATCTTTCTTTCTCACCAAAATGATTGGTGAACCACATGGTGATGTGCTAGGCCTGAAGAACCCTTTCTCGAGCAACTCCTACACCTGCTTCTTGATTTTAGCATTCTCTAAAGCAGACAACCTATACATCCCAACGTTAGGCAATGGAACATCTTGTTGCAAAATAATATCATGTACTATTCCCTTTTTGGGTGGCAGACCTTTAGGTTCTTGAAACAAGACATCATACTCTGAAACAACCTTTTCTATATCAGCCTGCTATTCAGCATTACAGCCCTCAAATACATTGGTTTTATCAAGTTTCTTTTCCTTTACAACCATCAGTAAGAATTGTTTGCATGAATTTATCATTCTTTTCATCTATCCTAAGTTTATGAGAGTATAATTATTCTTGAGCTTATGAGCTCTTACAAAATATTCGATTCCATCTTTAACAAGCAGATACTTATTCTCAGCTCTATAGAAAATAGCCTTTCTATCATACAAGTAAGGGCTTCCTAAAACAATTCCACATATATGCAAAGGAATTATGTCTAACTCAATCTCATCTACAAAGGTTGACCCAAAAGAAAACTTGAGTTTGCACTGTCTAGTCACTTGTAGTTGTGCTTTATCATTCAACCATCCTAATGGGTATGGTTTCTTGTGAGGTGTAGTTGCTAATCCCAATTTCTTTACAATTGCTTCAGAAATTAGATTTACTTGTGAGCCACTATCAAACAAAGTATCAATCTTTTGATTTTTTGAAATAACTCGAATATGAAAAAGCTCATGTCTTTTTCTCTCATTTTCTTCATCAATAACAGATTGTGCAGAACTACTAGTAGAGGCTTTAGAATTCTTACCTGTTATACCTGTGGCTACTATAGTTGTTTCATCTCCTGAGTCTAACCCCAAATCTTTCTGAATAGCTACAACAGTCTTCTTCTTCTTGCCCTCAGACTTCTTAGGTCTCAGCTCTAGATGCAGAATCCAACAATGCTCATCATCATTCCCATCCTTTTTACAGTGAGTGCATGAAGCTTTTCTTTTTAGTGGGTTGGGATGGTCCCCCAACTTCTGGATTTCTATTCTTTCCTCTAGCTTCTAGATGAGTAGCTTGTACAGATACCTCATCTATACTAGTGGGATTAAACATGAGGATTGTATGCCTCATGTAGCTGTGTAGACCACCAATGTACTTCAAAAGAGTCTTTGGTGAGTCTAATGAGATACCCAACATCAATGCTCTCTTTCTGAACTCTTGAGTATACCCTTGCACACTTTGCCCTTTTAACTGTCGAAGAGTTTTCCAACTCATCATGGCTTGTTGCATGTAGGCTAATGGATAGAACTGCTTTTTTACTGCAGCAACAAATTCACTCCAGACAGAGATGGTCTTACCATGTCTTTTCATATCATCTTGGATTCTACCTTCCCACCAAACCAAGGTAGTGCCTCCTAGGCGTAGGCTTGCCAGCTGAATCTTACTCTTGTCTGAGTCTATGTTCTGTAACCTGCAATGCACATCAATTTGTCTAATCCAATTGTCCAACTTTTCAGCATTTAGCTCTCCATCATATATAGGCAAATCAAATTTAACATCTAATTTAATCAAAGATGCTTTCTTATTATGCACAGGGCTATTAGGAGGTGTGAGAAAGCTTTCCTCTTTCCCCTTTCCTTTGGAGTTGGCTTGGTAGTGAGACTCATCTTCTTCTTTGTCTTGTTTAGAACCTGATGAATCTTCAACCTTATGCTTTCTAAAGTCCTTATACATTTCTTCTACCATAGACTTTATAGCTAGGAAATTTTCTATGAATTAAGGGTCTGGCCCCAGAGAACCTTCCTCTGACATTGTCTTCCGAGGATAGGCTCTCCCAATTTCAGGATTAGTTTCCACCAAATCTCCTTCTCCTAATTTGAGCTTTGATCTAGTGAGCATTCACAGCTAAACCAAAACAAGCTTGTCTAACCTTACAACTTGCTCTGATACCACTTGATCTGATAATCCACCTCTATCAATTCACCTTCTGCAGCTGCGCTTGGAGTTCCCTGTTCGGCGTCATCATCAGCGCTCAGGGAGTGGCCACATGTCCTCCTCTAAACAATGCCAGCTTGCTTCATCGGTTCGTTTCTTCGATTACATTGTGGAATGAGTTCTTCCTCCACTGTGGCAGTCAAACAGATTTCAAATCCTTCTAAATTGTGGCCCATTCCTTCATCAATTCAGCTTCCCCCATCGGGTACGATCTCAACCATCCGATTTGGGTCCCCTAGATACAACACCATATGCACGTTTTGCACGGTTGACGTGCTCGACCTTTACTATGCGATCAACGACGGTTTTCTCTCACCTCTGCTCGCCATGCATCGATCGTTGAGTGGGATCACTCCAATTTCTCCAAAACTGCTTACAGTTTAAGGGCATCTCGATTAATACCACCGGTTTCTAGAGCGCGGGTCCCACCTTTGTCCTTTTAGCACTTTTTTCCTTTTCGCCTATGGTTCTCCGGCCCCCCATGTGTCCAAGTGCTCGGGCTTCCTCCATTACGGCCCTGTTCACCCAGTGATGCATGATTAGCACTAATCATGCATCAAAAACCTCCTTATTTTCTCAATTCAGGCCTCCTAGGGGCTACTTTGACCTCCCGCGTAGTCTCCACAGGCCTCGGTCAGTGTGCTTTGACCAAGGTCCTCGTCGTTCCACACTAGCTGCCATTGCTGCTAGTTCAAGGTGTTTTTGATCGCTGTTTTGGAATTCTTTAGAGATTTGTCCCGACCTGATACAGTCATGGTTCCTCGACAGTTCTTTATGGATCCAATTCAGATCATGTTTTGTAGAAGTAGAACAAGTATTATGCTTTACGACATTGCATATATTGGTTTGTTATACAGGTGAAATTTCTACATGGTATCGGAGCATAGGTGATCAAGCAAGAACAGTATACTAGCAGGAGAAATTTGAAAGTTATTATTCGGGATATAGATCTCAAGTTCTTATCACATCTATTTCATCGATGGAATTCTATGGTTTGAGGCTTGAGTATGCCCTTAATGGCAGCTCAGACTATATAGCTTGGAAGGATTACATGGAGGTAGTTTTGGAAGATAATGGTCTTAAGGATTTCATTGATCAAGAAGTCCCTAAGCCTACTAACAAGACTGAGCTGGTGGAATGGAGGAAGTGTGTGGCTAGAGCTAGGATAATTCTCTTGGAGGGAGTGTGAGATCACATTGTCTCAAGCCTCCATGGGAAGGAGACTCCGCATGCAATGTGGAAAACATTGAATGATTTATATCAAAATAGCAGTGATCAGAGGAAGCTGGCACTAAAGGACAAACTTCGAAAGATCAAGTGTGAAAGGGATGAGACGATCTCTATGTATTTGACCAAGCTCATCACATGCAGGGATGAGCTTGCAAGTGTAGGGGTCGTGACATCGGATGAGGATATGGTGAGTTTAGCACTCCTTGGCCTTCCTAAGAGATGGAATAGCTACCAGGACTCAGTGAATGGAAAGGAAAATTGCTAGATTGGGAATGACTATAGTCGGATTTGATGTAGGAGGAGATCAGATGGAGCACCAGAGACAGTTCTTCATCCATGAATGATGAGGAGAACTATGCCTTAGTGAGTAAGGCGAAGAAGGGGAAGGAGAAGGTTTCTCTTTCTAAATCCAGTTCTTCTAATGATGGGAAGAAGGTTGATAAATCGAAAGTGTGATGCTTTCGTTGTCATGAGGTGGGCCATTATGTTGCAAATTGTCCATGGAGGAAATCCAAGAAGGGATCCGGGGAAGGATCTGAAGGTGAGGCACTTACTTCACAGTTTGAGTTGGATTTCACACTCTTTGCATGCATGGTTTCATCCATGGTGGGAAGTGGTTGGTTTCTTGATAGTGGAGCTTCTTTCCACATGACCAGTGACAAGAGTTTGTTCAGTACTTTGGAGGAGAAAGATCTCCAGATACTCATAGTGATGGGTAATGATGAGAAGTATAGTGTCTCAAGTGTAGGCACGATTATTTTTCAGAGGGAGCATGGATCTCGCCTTACCTTGACCGATGTCAAGTATGTACTAAGACTAAAGAGAAACTTGATGTCGATCGCGATGGTGGAAGATAGAGGCTATGATGTAGTCTTCAATAAGGGAAAGGTTTTCCTTAGACACATCATCACTAGACAGGTGAAGCAGATTGGTTCACGGGTCAAGAACCTGTATGCTCTTGAGGTTCAAGATGCATGCAAAGCCTTGAGTAGCAAGGAAACTGATGGAGACTTGGTGGTTGAGAGGTAGGGTATATTACCTCTCAACATGCAGAGCCAGAAGAAGTCTCAGACGATTGTGAAGGAGCCATGATTGGTGCAGCAGCTTTATAAGGTTGTGGAGCAACCACAACAGGATAAGTAAAGAGGAGATAGAGCAGAGACATCTAGTAGGGGAAACTTGGAGCTAGGTGGGCTGAGGGATCACATGTAGCCATACCTCCAGGTAGGAGGTGGTGCAATATAGAGTGATCATCCCAAGGAGGAGGGGCAGGATCCTTGAGGTACCCAACCTCTTGGATGAGACCTTGCTAAAGGAGCCCTGATGTGGGGTAGCAGGAACTAACTGATTGGGTAGAGACAGATACGGATGGAGCAACAGAGAGAGCTACAATGCAGGGAATCCTAGGATAGTGCATAGCTAGCAGGCTGCAGTAATGTGAGAGGCACAAGTGTTTTGCACAATGCTAGGTGGCACAAAGAGGTGTGCAATGGTGCGAGATGCATGGAGATGTTGCAGTAGCACAGATGTCAGAGAGGGATCACTTGTCAGCAGTAGGTAGAGCTTCAGCATCAGAGTATGTTCCTAGCCCAATAGAGTGGTCAGTTGGGAGTGTTTTTGTTCCAAGTGTTGTTGGAGCAAGTGGACCGGGTAGATGTGTTGCATGCAGAACATTCCAGAGTCACATGATTGGGTTCGAGAGAAAGCCTTTCTTGTTGAGAGGGAGTGTTGAAAAGTGTGCAACAAGAAATGCTAAATTTAGAATGTGCTAAAAATAGAACTTATAAAAATAGCATGTCTAAAAATAGCAGTTTGGCTAGTGAGGTCATTGACCACATTAGGTGAGAGGTGAAACTGTTAAAAATAGAAAGTTCTAAAAATAGCATTCTGGGTCCCTTCCTATTTATAACAGTCCCTAGTCTATCTATAGGAAGTAAAATTAATTTTGGTCTTAACAGCAGTTGGAAATATTAATTAATTAATTCAGTTGAGTTAATTAGTTAAGGAAATTCGAATTTGAAGTCTTTGTGAGCATGCACATGAGTCGTCCCACTGATTGAGGAATTTATCCTTAATTTCCTCCAATGATTGAGGGAATAAGTATGAGTTCTATAATGAGAGAATCAGTTGACTTAGTTATAACTAGTCAAGTCCAGTGAGATTATTTTAACAAGTTGTTAATATAATAAAATATAGTTTGTTAATGCTTGCATGCATGTGACAACTATTATTTTAGATAACTGAGAGTTCACTCATGGATAGCTGTTGCATGTTAGTTCTGTCAGAGACCCAGTTGATATCAGATGTGGGACAGTGTACTATCAGATGCTTGACTATTTCTAGTAAGTAATTTTTGCATGGTTGAGGAACTAGTGTCCTCAAGGATTGCGTAGTTGGGCCATTGGTTAATTTGGTATGTTTGGAATTAATAGCATATGATTTTGCTATTATTTCCTAAGAAAAATACGCAAGGACCATAGGTAAAGCCTATATAAACAACGTTTGGTTGGTTCATGAGAAATATCTTCATATCTCTTCATAGTTCATTGAGAACTGAATAGCTTGAGAGCTAATTCTTTTTGCATTGTGAAGAGGATTTTCACTTGATTGATAATACATGGTTGGGGTCTTATGCTGGTGCTTTCCCCTGGATATATCTTGTGTTATGTGTGATTATTTCTCTTGATCAGTTATGCATGTTTCTACTTGATGTTGCTCATGAATTCGATTATGCTTCCGCTTAATGTTTTGTATAAGTAGAACAAGTATTATGCTTTAGGACATTGCATATATAGGTTTGTTCTACAAGTGAAATTTCTACAAACCAAATATATTTTCTAAGTACACATAAATAAAGAAGAAAAATGAACAGCTAAAAGGTACAACATATATATAGTTTTGAAGCAGATAGCCTCTTCACAATATAGGCTGCTCTCTGCCTTTGATGTAGAGAAAGGGAAAATGTAGATAGCTTTCTTGCATGTTGAGATTTCCCAAAGACTCATGAAGAATATAAGAAATCATTTTTTTCTTTCAATACTGATCAAATTCTTCCAATTGATTAGATAGACTAGGACAAAGAAATATGGGAGATGTTACACTCCAGTTTGACAACTTCAGTAATGGCAACTTCTAGGCTGCAAGCCTCTGTAAATAACATCCAATCTTAGCTTAAATTAGAGAAAGTCTCTTCTCTGGCCAAAGATAAAAAAATCAAATCATTGGAAGACCTTGTAATCAAACTGGGATATGATCCCAGCAATGTGAAAGTAGCATAATAGATTATCAAAAGGGAAAATGTTGACATTGCAGCACCTAAGAAGCAGCTCAAGATTCCCTCCAATAATGACCCACAAACTAAGGAAGTTGGACAATTAGAGAAGGAAAAGGAAGATATGTTCAGAATCATTATTGAACAAAGTGGATAGATCAATGCAATGGAGGTTGAAATGGAGAAATTGTTAAAGGAAAGGGAACAATCCACTCATTTTGTAGCCATTCTCCTGGAAGCAGTTCCCATTGCATCTACATCAGCAGCAGGGGAATCCACTTAAAAAACCATCACTGAGGGGCAACCTACAGATTCTTCGGAGGAACTTATCAAAGAAATGGATGGTCTGTCAATTAGAGGACAGGAAATTGAGAAGCTGAAAACTTAGCTAAATAACCTTCACAAGCAGAAACTAAATGTTGACAAGGTATACCTAGTTGAGCTGTAGAAAACTCATAAATTAATGTAGAAGATTGAACAGCTGCAAAGTGATTCTACAATGACACGGACATTGGCATGAGAAAAAGAGAGTATATGGATAAAAATAAATGAGGCCATGACTGAAATATGACCCTCAATTCAGATTATTTTTTAGCAATAGGAGTTAATATAGAGGTCCAAATATGTAATTGAAGAAGTGAAAGAAGATTTAGGGCATAATCCAGGTGAAGCCACTGCTCTAATCAAAATTTTGAATTCAAAGACTAGAGAAGAATTAGAAGAGGTTGAAATTGCAGACATGACAGAGACTATTTTAGCGGTGAGGAAGTGTTACACAACATTTTGTCACTGTCCCTGTACTCCCCATTCCTTGATCCTAGAGGACCTCTACAGTGAACCCGGCATGCTTTGTCTTCATGGAGAAACTCCCATTATGTTCCTCTTCATGAGAAGGTCATTTCCCTTTTGCACCATTTCCCTTGAAACTTCTTTTTTGCCCAATTTACAAAACCGGCACTAATGGCCTTTGTATCCCTCACGCTGATGTGCAAAGATTAGCACTATTCCTTGCACTGATCGGTACAACTAAGCTGTGTTCCAGTCGTGCCAGTCCTATTATGGAAAGTTTTTTAAATTAGAGTTGAAGCTTCCATCTCTAGAAGCTCTATAACATAAGTCTGGTAAATGGTTTTGCCGGATGGGGTCAAGGATGATAGTTTGGGCTCCTTTACCCTATAATGATGGAACTGCCTCAAGGGATAAGTCCTTCTCCCATGATAAGAGGATCCATCTCCCATCCATCTTTCTTATATAAACCTCCCTTCTTCCCAAGCACAAACTAGTTGCAGTGATATAGTTAGAGTGTTGGCTGAGTGTGAGTATGTTATTAGACAAGCAAGCTATTACTAGTTGTAGCCATCTAATTCTGTGAGGGAGAAGTGTGTTTGGTTTGGAGTGAAGCCTAAAGGGAAGAATCTTTAAACTATTGTTGTTTGAAGCCATTATGAAGTGCTAGCAGAAGTGTGTGGGAACTTGGTCTTGTCAGAGGAACACTGCGATGTCAAGGCGAATGGTTGTAATCTCTCTTTGATATTAATATATGCAACTATAGATTGATTTCATACATGTTTTGTAATATTACATATCCATGTCTTGATGCTTCTTGACTCATTAAGTAGGTTGAATTGCAATTTGTCTATTATTATGTTTGTATGCTGTTATCATTTACTTGTTTCAGGAGCTTGAAGAAGGAAGCGAGAGATTGCTGGAGCGAGCAAGCAAGGACATCATCAAGCAGGATAAGCGAACAAGAGGTAGGCCCTCTTGATTTATTCTAACCTAAGGAAATCTTCCATAGAATGTAACTGTTGTGGCTAGACCCATTATCAGGCTAGAGAAATTCGTTCGTGTCTGCACTTATAATTTTACTTCACCACAAATTGGAGACTCGACTGGGGATATCGCATCTTTTTGTTTGTTTTGGATTTCATGATTTCATGACAACTTTGCTAGTTTCATGTTTTCCCTTTTGTTCTGTCGCTTTTCTCTTGCTTACTAGCTTAAGTCTAAAAATCATAGTAGCAGATATGGTCCCTGTTTTGAATTTTTATTTTATTTTTTCTTAGTTTCCTCAGACAATCTATTTAATCGGCTGACAGTCACATAGATCAGCTTGAATTGCATAGGAACAGTTGTGTCGACCTGCCTCTGGCACTTGTAGTCAGTTAGGCAATCGCACCGATTCCTGCAAGTGAAGATTAGGGCTAGGTCCCAATCTTGGCCAGTGTGTTCTGCTCTTGTGTTTTTGACCCTATGAGCCTTTTGACTATTTTTCTCCCTGATTAGAAAACTACTTTTCATTTGGTTTTGCTTGCTTGTAGGCTTGTCATCTTGCTATTTGATTGATCGAGTCATTGAGTGGCCAGCAACACTAGGGCATCTAGCTAGTCATCCATTCAACAACTTGTGGACTCATCGAGTCTAGTTGTGGGTGTGTTTGCTCTTTGCATTTTTTTTTAGTCCCTTGTACAACTTTAACCTCTTTCTGTACAAGTTTGAAAAAGTTTTGTTTACTAGTTTGAATGTATTTTTCCGACATAAATTACATTGTCAGTCTTGTGTTTGGAAAATTCGGTGCTTAATCAATCTAAATGAACTTCTCTTTTCATGTTTTCATCTCATTGAAGAGCCCATAGTCTCGAAAATTTTCTCATTGAAAGATTGTATGCAAAAGTTTGTTTCCTTGTTTTATGAGAAAATATGAAATTCTAGCTTATTTCTTCATTATAATTCGCATCTCCTAGAAACTAGAATTGCATTAGCATTTGAAAAGGAAGAGAATTTTTTCATTTCAAAAGGACTAATAGATAAGTGCTTGTCAGGAAATTTAGGAATTGGAATGCATTTTTCATTAGTTTATTTTTTTCAAAAAGTGAAGTAGTGGAAAATCATTTCGTTTTCAGTTGCTTGATTGTTTGCATTTGATTGAGTAGTTTCTACCCTCTCTAGTGTAAGCATTTCATCGAATTGAAAGGGTCTTGTCCCATTTAGTTGCATTTTAGGTTTTTCGAGTAGCATCGCTAAGACCTGAAAACTAAAACTTAACTCAAGATCAACTCTAAAATGAATTCAATTTACCTAAGGTGCATTTGACATTAACGACCACATCTTGAAGGTCTAGGCTAGAGACATGTTCCACCATCTGTAAATCTAGCAGTTGTCGTTAGCTTTGGCATTAGACAGCGCTAGCATGGATTTGTGCTCCCCGTACCATCACGTATATAATAGGAGACCCCACTAGGCTGCAATCCTTTTATCCTTAGGAAGCCGAGTCAGCCACCTTGCGAATGTGATACACCGAACACAACATTCGAGGAGATTGCCTGCTCATACGTCTTGGTTCGCCAGGAGGTATTCTGTAGTTCACGGTTGCTTGGTAATCCTATTTACCTAGATCATCAAGAGTATTCATTTAATCTTTTTGACTCATTAAACTTGAAAGATCATTCGAGCACTTGTCCTTTCGAGCTCATTTCCAATTGAAAGTGATAGAGTCATCTTTGTTTCTTTCTCAACTCTTTAAAAATGAAAGAACATCAGCCTTTTATGCATCTTAAATAATTGATCGCTTGTGTTCCAAACATCCTGTTAGATTTTTTGACCGAATCGCGAGTTCCCTTAAAAGGACATTTTTCAAGCCTTGAAGTTATTTGTTCTGTCAGCTAAGACAAGGTCATCGTGGTTGAACCATTTGGTTCACCCATTTCCTCTTCCTCTCCTCCGTCTGAAAGATTTTCCCAGGAGCCACTTCCTGAGTTATCAGAGCCATTTGAGGACAAAAATGTTGAACTCGCAATTTTTTTAGTTTTCAACCATTATCATCTCATCCTCCACCTACTTTCGATTCAGGGTCATCTGCTGGTCCTAACATGGAATCTCCAGATAATCCTGTTCGAACTCCAGAGAACTCACCAACCACTAATGGTCAGCTTGAATTGGTTATCTATCCTCCGAACCCTCTGTTTGATGCTGTTGGGATATCACCACAGTGCCCTTACAATCTATACGATCAAATGGGTGTTCCTTTGGAACTATCCCCTATTACACTTTCGGCTGTCCATCGTCATTTGTTTCAAGACATGGAACCTAAGGGCGATGCTCCAGTCACTTCTTTGGATGAGTCTGAAGTCTCAAATCCACACACTGTTGAGGGAGAGGAATTGCAGTTGCAGTTCCCTCCTAAGGGTTTCCCTTATTCAATAGGTATTCCTGCTAGCTTGCCACCTGACTATGTGTCTTTAGGGCACTTCATTTTGGGCATGCGGAGAGCCTCATCACTCTACCATAACTCTGTTTGGGCATCAGGTGTCAAACCTATGTCAAGTCCATTTGTCACAAACACAACCTCCCAACCAATTGTTACTTCAGTCCCCATGCAACCCACTGTCCCAAACACTCTTGTACCATCAATCCCAGTCATGCATCAGTTGCAACTGGCAGTTTCAAAGATTGTCTTTGCCAGTTCTTCTGTCCCATTAGTCAGTGGTCAGATTGTGCCACCACCTGGGGGGTAGAATATGAATGTCTCTATGGTGTCAGCTGCCACTAATGTGAGTGGCTCACAAGCTCACATGCTTGGTGTAAACCAGCCCTCTTCAGGTATTATTTACAACCCTGCTGACCCTACTGGATCAAACAATGTCCAGTACCAACAGGTTCAGAATCCTGGTTGTCCGTCTAGATCGAACAATGTTCAGTATCAACAGCCTTATGGGGCTCAGGTCCAATACCAAAATCCTATGTTCGATACGATTCTCCGGGATTGGTTAATCAACCTTACACCATCCCATCTGGGCAGTACATCCAACTTGGCTATGACCAGATTCAGTTCGGTAATTTCTCGAGCACTATTCATGTACCCTTGCAACAACAAGGATAACGTTTGCAACAATAAGGGAAAAACATTTTGCAACAAGGGCTCTCCACGCAACAGCAAGGGTAGATTATCCCATAGCAAGGTCACTTGCAACAATCGCAAGGTCATTCCTTCCAATAGTTGCATCAAACCACACAGCAGCAGATGCAATATGCTCTGCATACCTCTCAACCCATACCCTCGTAGGGCCAATCTCTGCAAACCCAGGGACAAATTTTGTAGCCATAAGGCTAGCAAAACCAACCTGGGCAGTAGTAACCCTTGTATACCTATCAACAAGGGAAACCATTGCAGGGATAATTTCAAGGTCAAATCCTGCAGCAGCAGGTGCAGAATCCTCTTGTGCAAGGCCAACAGGTTCAGAATCCTGTCAACCAAGGGCACCAGGTATAGAACCCCTACGTCCAAGGGCAACAAACATATCAACCTTATGCCCAAGGACTGCAAGTCTAGAACCCTCTTGTTTAGGGACAATAGGCCCAACAGCCCTATGTTCCAGGACAATAGGTCCCATACCCACATGTCCAAGGTCAACAGGCTTATCAGCCTTTTAACCCAGCCGACAGTACAAGCTAAGAGATATCTTTCGATTCTTCTATTAATAACTTAATTTCTCGTCTCTCTCTTCTCATAATTCAGATCTCATTGCCCTGATGATGGACTCACCTAGCTAGTCCGAAACGTCGGTTTCCTAAATTGCTCACAGGTTTTCCATTAACAAAAAAATTCTACCAGCCTGTATGGATTCTCTCTTTAACCCCATACCCACATGTCCAAGGTCAACAGGCTTATCAGCCTTTTAACCCATACATTGCTTCTCAGCAACCTATGCATGGAGAGTTTCAAGGTATTCCTGGTTCGAATCCTCCCTTTAGTTCAAGTAACTTGCAATGGGGGAAACCTCAGATGCCATATGGCCAAAATCCCCCACTGTGGGGTCAAAATCCTTACCAATAGGGATGGGCTCCTCCTTATGGGCCCGCTTATCGACCACCCATGCCTTTTAACACTCAATTACCCTTTTTGGCTACACTTGAGTTTTCAAATGTATCAAGTCTCACGAATGATCCGATTCTTCATTCGTCATACTGGCCTCGGGTGTCATCCAAGGTACCAAGTGATTGTCCCAAGTTCGATGGGAAATCTAAGGAAGATCCTTAGGCCCATGTGATGACATATCACCTCCAGTGCTCATTGAATTCATACGTGGATGATTACATTCATCTTTGTCTTTTCCAATGAACCCTTATGGGTGTCGCAGCAAAACTGTTACATTGAGCTACCTCGAAGTACTTTTCATGACTTCAATTCGTTAGCCATGGCCTTCCTCACGCATTTTCAACTGCTAGTTCATTATGAAATGGGCACCTATCTGCTCACATCACTCAAGCAAGACACTGCGACACACATCTATGATCACATCCATGAAAGGAGACATAGAAATCGACTGATCAAGTTCGAAATAGCTGATCAATTGCTCACCGAATGGTTTACAAAATCATTCATATCCCCAATTGCTCGCGATATAGCCATGGGTGGATGCATCACTAAAGAGAAAGCCATCACTCGTGCCCAGTACTTGGACCTGGTCTACTCTTAGTCTGGCACCTTATCCAAATTATTACCCAATGCTCCGTGGCCATCATCCAATCCCATGACATCGAAGTCACCCATTGTCCCTCTCGTTGATGGAGTTAGTATTGGAGGCCCCTACCAAAACTTCTTCCAAACAGAAGTCAGTCTCGAATACTACTCCCAACAATTCATCTCAGAACCCTCCAAGCCTTGGTAAAACCTCCGAGGTCCACGCTATCCAATCTACTGCAGTGGACAAATCATCGAAAGGAAAAAAGAAAGGCAAAGGCAAGGCTAAAGCCAATGCCCCGAAACAGGGTCCTCCCAAATTATCTGTCAATGAATCATCGCAACGGAAACCTAAGTATCCTTGCCTCATTTATGAGGAGGATCAATATACTAAGGATTTTCCATGACGATCCGAAGTTAGTCGATTGCTCAAGGGGACCCCTATTGTCCTCAAAAAGCCCTTTCCATCTCAACAGACTCAAATGGTAGACCAACCCCGATCTGCTTCCTCTGGATCTCAAGTGTTCATGATGAGCACACCCATTAATGTGGCTACCCAATCGAAGGATTATCAAACTCCAACTCCCACAGCAGGGAAAGAAAAAGAAGTTCCATCTTCTTCTTGTACCACGAGTTCTGGCCCTTTACAAATCGAGCGCCCTAACCCTGATTCCACTCCACGGCCACCCTCTCAAGGTGTGCTAAGGAAATCCTCGTACAATCCCAACGCCCGAGCCCCTCAGAATTACAACATTGTTGAAGATTTGGCTCAAGCATCGTCAGCTATGTTTGCTCTCGGGGTACTCCAAAGCTACCCATCATAGTGGAAATCTTTTTTTTTTTCAGCTATCGAGGGCATTGATCCCATCGATTCTAATTTGATCTGTTTAAAATCTAGAGGACCATGTTCCGAGACTCCCTCATCAAATTGCCTTTCTTATTTAGGTAATCATTAATGAAAATACCATACACCGCACCGTCATAGATGAAGGTGCTTCTACTTGCATCATGTGAGCTATGTGTTGGAAAGCTATTGGTTCCCCTACACTGAACCAGTCTCAGAAAACATTGGAAGCTTTCAATGGGTGCGATTTGAGACCCTTCGGTGTTTTACCCAAACTTGCCATAACCCTAGAAGGCAAGAAAGTGCAAGTCAAAGTAGAAATTGTTGATGCCAATCTCAATTATAATCTTCTACCTGGATGAAGTTGGACTCATGCCATGCATGCAATGGCCTCCTCTTTGTTTCGTATGATTCATTTTCCCCATCAAGGGAGGATTTTCACCGTTGATCAGTTGTCTTTCTTTGCCTCTTCCTCATTTGATGGCAACACTCTGTATGTCAAGCACTCTGATACTCCCTTTGAGAGTGTAGGGGAAGGTATTTTCAAAGATTCTTCCGTAATGGGGATTTTTTCACTCCCACCTCCTCATCTTGCCTCTGTTAACATGATCTCGGTCAAATATGATCCCTGGATCATACCTGCGCCAGATCTAGTTGATGCTTGGGGCGACATCATGCCCCTTAGTCTCGCTGAAGTCAATTACGTGGAAATCGCTTCGGCTGTGAACTCTGCATCCTGTGATTCTCATATTTTGAAGACCTCTCTCGATATGTATTCTCAATCCCCCTAGCTTGGCACTTTGGAATCATTTGATCCCTTAGCCGAGACCTTCCTCGCGGATGAAAGTATCATGGAAATCATGTCTCTTGAGGAACCGCCATGGATCAATACCCATCATCACTCCTCATTCCTACCTCGCCCGGCGGTCATGACTACCTCTTTTGAAGAGTCCACTTCTCCATTCCGACCACCGACTATTACTCATGAAGTATGGTCGGAAGGAAATCTGGGTAATATTACCCAAACGATGCCAATTGACATTTCTATCAAACCTAGTATCGTTGAACATGTTCATATAGGGGTATCTTGTCCTCCAAATGAGATCAAGACATATATCGTCTTTTTCAAGAACTCCATGATGTGTTTGCATGGTATTAGGAAGAAATGCCTAACATTGATCCTAGCATTGTGGTGCATGAAGTACCAATGTATCTGGATGTGAAGCCCGTTCGCCAAAGGCTTCGTCCAGTGCACCCTAGAAAAGTCGCTGCTATTAAGGGCGAAGTCGAAAAGCTTCTAAAAGCTGGATTCATTTATCCCATTCTGCTTATAGACTGGGTGTCAAATATTCTCTCGGTGAATAAAAAACAAGGGATGATTCATGTTTGCATGGATTATCAAGATCTTAATTGTGCCTATCCTAAAGACAACTATCCCACTCCCTTCATTGATCAAATCATTGATGAGTGTGCCGGGAGCGAGATTTTTTCCTTTATGGATGGTTTTTATAGCTACAACCAAATCAATATCGCACTGCCTGATCAAGAGAAGACAACCTTTATCTTCCCATGGGGTACGTTCGCATACAAGAAGCTTCCTTTCAGCCTAAAAAATTTTGGGGCCACATTTCAATGGGAAATGTCCTATGCATTTCATGATATTCGCAAAATTGTCCAACCTTAATTGGATGACCTTCCTGCCCATTCTTGTAAGTGACAAGATCACCTGAACCATCTACGGTAGATTTTTCTATGCTGCAGGCACTATAACATCCAGTTAAATCCACACAAATGTGTTTTCTGTGTGGAATCAGGGCGACTCCTCAGCTTCATCATTTCCAAGGATGGGATTCGCCTCGATCCAATAAAAGTTGAGGCCAATGTAAACTTACCCCCTCCATCTTCACTGCACCAACTCCATAGCCTTCAAGGGGCAAGGCCAACTTTCTTCGTCATTTTATACCCAACTACGGCGGGCTAGCTTTAGGATTTAGCCAGTTGCTCAAACAAGGAACCCTTTGCATGGGACGAGAAAGCTCAAAAATCTTTTGATGATCTTAAGGATGTCCTCATAAATGCTCCTCGGTTGCATCCACCGCATTATTATTGAGATTACTTCCTTTACCTAACCGCGACCCCTAGCACCATAGCTATGGTGTTGGTTCAAGACGACGATGAAAGCATTGAACACATCATCTACTACCTGAGTCAGAATCTCCTCGACACTGAAACGCGTTATACACATGTCGAGAAGCTAGCTTTGGCCACCGTCCAGGCTATTCAACATTTTTGGAATTATATTCTCTTACCAATGACTATAGTTATTTCTGAATGCAACCCTATGACCTACATCCTGACTCGTTAGTTGCTGGGGGTCAAGTATTCTAAATGGATCGTTATCCTGCAAGAATTCGATTTGGTCTTCACTACAACCAAATCTAAGAAGTCACTTGTTTCCACAGAATTGATTTGTTCCCTTCCTTTCAAAGCTCTCCCTGTTAGTGCAGATGAACAACTCCCAGACTAGACCCTTTTCCTGATTAGCACCCTTGATCCATGGTACCGTGATATCATCGTGTATCTCCAAACCTCCATGTTTCGGTCTGCGTTGACCAAAGATGATTGTCAAAGGATTTGGCATCATTCTCAACCCTACCGCATTATTGGTGATACTTTATACTGTGTCGGTGTCGATTCTGTTCTTTGTTGATGCCTCATGATTGAAGAATCTGAAAGAGTTCTCAATGTTTGCCACTCTAGGGCATGTGGTGGTCATATGTCTGGTTATGCTACAGCTCAGAAAATCCTTTGCGTTGGTTATTTCTTGCCATCCATCTTCAAAGACTACATTTTTGTTGTCTGCAAGTGCCACGAATGCCAAATCTACCAATGCAAGATGCATGCCCCACCCACTCACCTACACCCCATCATTACCATTGGTCCCTTTGCCAAATGGGGCCTCGATTATATGACATGTAACCCTCGTTCGGCTGGGGGGCATGGATACATTCTCGTTGCTGTGGATTACTACACCAAATGGGTTGAAGCGATGCCTACATATTCGGTAGATGGTAAGACGACATCTCAATTCATTTTTAACCATGTTATTTCCAGGTTCGACGTACCCCAATACATTGTCATAGATCATGGCTCCCACTTTAGAGACTACATGATGGCAAAACTAACATCTGCATTGGGCTTACGCCACAATGGCTCAACCCCATATTACCCTTAGGCCAACAGCCAAGTTGAAGCCGTGAACAAAGTTTTGGTCACCATGCTTCAACCTACTATTGGGATGCACAAATCAAATTGGCATCTCATGTTTTTTTCAGCTCTGTGGGCCTACCGAACTTTGACCAAAGACGCCACTAGTTTCACACCATTCCAGTTGGTCTATGGTTTGGAAGCAACATTGCCGATCGAATGTGAGATTCCTTCACTTAATTTATCTATTTAACTCCTCCCTAAAACATCACCTCAAGAGGAACACCTCTTATATTTGGAACGACTAGATGAGACTCGCCGTCTTGCTGCCTTGGTCATCGAAGCACAAAAGAAATGGGTCAAATTCCATTTCGACCAATCGGTCTCCCCTTGTGATTTCTTTGAGGGTGATTTGGTCCTGCTATATGACCAAGATAATGATAAGCTGGGGGAAGGCAAGTTCGAACCTATGTCGCACGGGCCCTATATTGTAAAATGTGTTTTGCATAAAGGTGCCTATGAACTTATTGATTATGAAGGAAATCCTCTCGATAAGCCCCGAAATAGGCTTTACATCAAAAAGTATTATGCTTAGGTCATCTTGCATGGTTACTTATGTACATTAGTGTGTGGTTCATTTCTGTACAGTGTGGTTTTGTGTGGAATTTTTCGAACAACTTTCTTGTTTACTATGCTTTTTGTGCTTTGCAGATGTCTGCTGCTCCTCACGTCAGTTTCGTTGATGGTTCTTGCCGAAGTACCCGGAACCTATCATCTACAGCATGGGCTATCTACAACCCTAATGGTGAGTTGATTGATCTTCAAGGTATCTGCGTAGGTCGTACGACCAACAAAATTGCTGAATACAGTGCAGTCATCAAAATGTTATTAGAAGCCATCACTTTGGGCATTAGAGAATTGGTTGTCAACCTAGATTTGCAACTTGTTGTCCTTCAACTAAACGAGCAATATTCCATTAGGAACCCTCAAATATTATGAATGTATCTCCATATCCGTCTGTTGGAAAGACATTTTGATTATATCACATATCATCATATTCCTAGACGCATGAATACATTAACAGATGCATTAGCTAATTACGTGTTGGATAGGCATTTACGAAACATGTAAAAGATAAGGCAAACCATTTGTACCATAATAGATAGGAAAATATAACATATCTGCATATGTGAAAATGTTTGATACATCAAAACCCCAAAAAATAATATGTGTGTCTCCAATAATATCGGCGGCTTGCAGGCCTCGTACATCTGTGGCATGCAGGCCTTAAAAAATATGTAAGTACTGGACCTAGGAACTACTCGGCATGGTGGTTATGATAGCACGAAATAGCTCACACTACGCGACTCAGCAATCGACGGATTTGATTTGAGTCTCCCACTGTGTGGCTCTGGTACCGCCAAGGAATGTCTCCTATCTGAGCATACTGAGGGATACCATGAGTCAACCCCTCGAGGTTCCTCGTAATCTCCTCCTCGTTATCGCTCCCTTCTTGATAAGGGATTACAAGTCAATAGGATGAGGATAGCACCTGGCTATCAGGGACATCCCGTTTGGATGCTCTGGTCCAACATCTACATTCACAAGAGAAATGTTATAAGCATGCATATATAGAAAACAATTAAAAAACATCAAAATCAAAAATTGGTTTGGTTTTTTACCTTCGTCATCGAAGTCCTCCCCATCTGGCAAGGGCATATTTGGGTCTCCACGAAAATCACTGCCATTGCACGACCAGTCCTCCACGATGATTTTTTGTCATTGTAACCACGTAAAGAATGTTGGTTGGTAGGACATCTGCTGAACCCCAGTGATCCTAGGCATAAAATGACTCCAGCGGGCCATCCGCAGATCACGTGGCGCAGGAGGATCAACCTTAGTCAACTGATATTGGAACAGTGGCACTCGTTCCGGGAAGAAGGTCACAAGTACTGATCCGAAGCCAAATTTCGTTAGATTTCCCGCCTTCGCCCTCGACAATTGGTGCTTGATATTCATCTTCATGGCCTTTGTCGAGTTGAAGATCGTGGGAGCTGTGCAGTCTATAGTGTAAAGGAAATTCGACTTATTAGTCTCATGTTTCACCTGGGACCTCGCCACTCAGTTGATGGTCAACAGAAGCACCCTTAGTGTCAAATCCCGTACACTAGAAATCTCAATCTTCCCACTTTTAGATTTCAAGGCCTCAGGACAATGCGCGGTAAGCAGGGAAGATATGCTTGCCCCAAGTAGATTCGATCCATACAACTTCATTGGCTCACCTCTGTGAGATAGCCCAATGATGAAGTAAATGTCTGATGTTGTCAGCTCCAACTCCTGGTCCCCAATGACGAAAATATCATGATTAATGTCCCAAACGCTTATCAAATACAGAAGCAATTCGGTTTGGGCCCGCATCCTTGGTGTAAGGAAAAATTTGAAGAGCCCACAAGCCCTCAAAGCCTCCAGGAAATTTGGATCATTCATTTCCTAGGTGTCCACATCTTTGTGTTCTCTTTCCTTGCAATCCACCATTTTTTGCGTTTTCTCTCCTGCAAAAACCATTTATTTGAGTCAATCATCAATTTTGGTACATAAAAATCAAATTTTAACGGTCAGTTATTGAGAAAAAAAAATTGACCTATCCACGATGTCGGTGCACCTGTTTTAGAAATATTCACACCAGTCAGTGCGGATGGCGGTGAAAATGACCCTCGACCGGTGTGATCCCATGCCTGGAAATCGCGTCGAATAAGGGCGAAAAAATTTCTCAAAAACCTCCCTAAATAAATAAAAAAATGGTTAAAAGCATAAATGAATAGCATAAAAATGGAGCTCAGGGCTTTGGTTGTTACCTGGAACTGACAGCTCGTCGATTGGCCTCCCGGATCTCCTAAAATTTGCTCTGGAAAAATTAGGGCAAAAGAGGGTAAAAGTCTTCAATGCAAAGGTAAAAAGGTAAATGGTAAGAATATATTTACTTTTCCCCTATTTTTTCATGAAAATATCAGGTCTTGTGGATATTTTTGACCTATTTTTCCTCAAGGACTCGATAATACACTTTGTCTTTCTTGTGCAGCAACAGGTTCAACAATGGCAATGAGTCATATTTCAGTGCTTTTCTCGACTCGTTAAACTCATATGAAAAGATCGCCAACTATTTTTCCCTTTTTGACTCATTAAAGAGAATAAAAATGGGGGGTCTACTTTCAGCTCTTTTCTTACCCTTTTAAGATGAAAACATGGTCGATCCCTTGTCGTTTCGAACTCGTTAACAGATGCAAAATGTCGTGCGCCCAGTATAAGTTTACCCCTTTTTTGGGCTGGGAGGCACTATTTATGAAGAAGGTACTCCTTGACTGAAATGGTCAAGCAATTCTCTCAAGTATTGTTTTCTACCTTTTTAGGCTTGAGAGAGACAAATGTACAAAAAGGGACCATGTGGAGTTTTCTTTTACATGTCTTTTTCAAACTCTCTAAACTTGAAAAAGATACTGAGTTACACCTTTGTCAAACTCGTTAAACTATTAAATGACATCGGATTCGTCACCATGATGAACATGAGCATCTCCTTCCTAGGGCTCGTTAAACTTACTAGGTTGGATTCATCCCAAGGATGAGCTTATAGTGCAAGCATATGCTATCCCCTTCAAGCTTGTGATAAAAAATAATTAGGGTACTCGCCAGAAATGGTGGGGGAAAATTTTGCAAATCTATCGAGTCGTGTCGGCAGCTCACTCTTGAACATGACACTCTTTTCTTCATGTCGGGTTGGGACATCCTCCTTTACATCATTGACCTTCCAAGGTTTGGGCCATTCATTTTTTGCCTTCCATCTGATCTCTGCTATGTCGCCATGACCACCGATCCCATGGATCAAAAAGCTGTCAAACTTCCAGTCGTGTCGTCGATATGTTCAAGAGTTGTCCTTCTGTAGTTACACTTACCTCTGATTCTCTGTATCATCCAAAATCATTTTTCATCCCCCATATCTCGTTGATGATGTGGGATTCATTATGGCCCTCTTTTGACACGGTCACTTTCTGTCAACACCAGCTCATTATTGGAGAAGTTGATCGAGAGACTCCCTTCCAGTACCTTAGAGGTTGCATACCTTAATGGCAGGTTCTTCGCACTCCACGAAAATTTCACATCATTGGCTTTTGATTGAGTGATTTCGTGGATGTTCGACTTCAGTTCCTGTATTCACATTCCGTGAATTGTACTGATAGTACCTTGAGGGCCATTGTCATTATTAGTAGTTTCTTTCGCGCTTGTTAATAGTTCACATCATTGACTGGTAATCAAGTGACTTTCTAGCATGTTCAATGTCAACACATCTATTCGCATGCTAGTATCTGTACTTTGATCGGGTCGTATTGGAGCGCAAGACCCTGGACTCAGATTACACAAAAATTCTAGGTTGCGAAGTGGTGTGATATGGTTATGATGATATGCATGTCTCTTTCAGATAGCTGGCTGCGACCAAACCATGAATTATCATATGTGATCCTTCTCATTATTGGATGGCTACGCCCATACCTAGATCCATTTACATGATCATTCTCTGGATGGATGCATACATGCCACGATTCATGTATCTTTTGATAGAGATCTTAGTTTATGTATATGTATCTATACTTGCTTGCAGGTTTTCCAACGGCGGATCAGTTCCCCACACTAATTTATAAAGCATTTCATCCCTCACTTCGGTTCAGCCTTCACGCTTTAGGGGGAATCTGTTACACAGCATTTTGTCACTGTCCCTATACTCCCTGTTCCTTGATCCTAGAGGACCTCTTCAGTGAACTCCGCATGCTTTGTCTTCATGGAGAAACTCCCATTATGTTCCTCTTCATGAGCAGATCATTTCCCTTTTGCACCATTTCCCCTAAAACTTCTATTTTACCCAATTTACAAGACCAAAGCTAATGGCCTTTGTATCCCCCACCCTGATGTGCAGAGATTAGCACTATTCCCCACGTCGATCAGTGCAACTGAGCTGTGTTCTAGTCGCGTCGGTCTTGTTATGGATTTTTTTTTAAATTAGAGCTGAAGCTTCCATCTCTAGAAGCTCCGTAATGGAAGTCTGGTAAATGGTTTGGCAGGATGGGGTCAAGGATGATAGTTTGGGCTCCTTTCCCCTATAATGATGGAACTACCTCAAGGGATAAGTCCTTCTCCCATGAGAACCGGATCTATCTTCCATCCATCTTTCCTATATAAACCCACCTTCTTCCCAAGCACAAACTAGTTGCAGTGATATAGTTAGAGTGTTGGCTGAGTGTGAGTATGCTATTAGACAAGAAATCTATTACTAGTTGTAGCCATATAGTTGTGTGAGGGAGAAGTGTGTTTGGTTTGGAGTGAAGCCTAAAGGGAAGAGTCTTTAAACTATTGTTTTTTGAAGCCATCATGAAGTGCTAGCAGAAGTGTGTGGGAACCTAGTCTTATCAGAGGAAGACTACGACGTCAAGACGAATGGTTGTAATCTCTCTTTGATATTAACATATGCAACTATCAATTGATTTCCTACATGTTTTGTAATATTACATATCCATGTCTTGATGCTCTTGACTCATTAAGTAGGTTGAATTGCAATTTGTCTACTATTATGTTTGTATGATGTTGTTGTTTACTTGTTTCAGGAGCTTGAAGAAGGAAGCGAGAGATTACTGGAGTGAGCAAGCAAGGACATCATCAAGCAGGATAAAGGACCAAGAGGTAGGCCCTCTTGATTGATTCTAACCTAAGTAAATCTTCCATATAATGTAACTGTTGTGGCTAGACCCATTATCAGGCTAGAGGAATTCGTTCGTGTTTGCACTTATAATTTTACTTCACTATAGGAGGGTCCTTATGAAAAGGAACCTTATGCTGCAACTTGAGAAGTGTCACAATATGGAGTCCAGTATTTAGAAGCTCCACAGAAAATTTAATGTGCTAAATCAGAAGGGATGACCAAGTTTCATAGGGATTGGAGAAAAGTTTAGTATTTTAGAAGATTATCACCAAAAATTCTATACCATAGCAAGGGATAAGTCAAAGTTTTCTACCATCAAAGGAAGCATCATAGGAAAAGCCTTTATGGAAGCTTGAGAATTTGATCTGCTGATCAGACATGGAATAAAGCACTTATTCATTATCAAGCCTACATTTCAAAAGTATACCGAGGTAGATGAAACTTAGAAGAAACTAGTCAAATTCACCACTCCAAGTGAAGACCGATGGGACAAATTGTGTGAGTTACTTGGGTAAAATAGTTTTTTACCTTCAATAGCAAGGCAACACTTCTTCAAGCTGAGTCATCACTAGAAATCCTCGAAGATAGTGGTAAAGCACTACAATAGTTTTAGCTTCCTACCTTTTTGTACTATTTCTGTAATCAGTTTAGGATATTTTGTAAAAAAAATCTTGAAATTTTCAGTCAAGATATTTTTGATAATTTTCATATAAATACTTGACAAATAGAAGTACAAATTTTGGGACTTGTATCAAGAAAGCACATTTTGATGTAAAGTTGTCCACTAAGATGAAAGTGATCATTTCATTAATACAAAAGATTGTTCCAAGATTCATGTGTCAGGCTAATTGGTGTTGTCTTTCCTTTTGTAAACTTGTATATCTCTTTTTTCATATTTTTTCTTATCTGAATTGTTTAAAAGAAGATGAAGGATTTAGCTTGTTTAATCACATTGTGTAGTAGCTTTTAAGTAATTTATATGTTTTCAAACTAAAGTTAAATATAGAATTCATGTTAAAATGCTCTATGTTTAATGGAATATAAATTTATTCCTCCCTCTCACTCCACAAAGCTTCAAAGATCTAATAGCCTACCTACCTTGCCTTGTTTCAATCTATTATAATATTTTTGCATCTGATCACCCTAAGACCTTGACTCCATTACCCAATGGACTTTCTTTGCAGTTTCAACAAAACATTTCAAAAAACCAAACTTTGAACCTAATAACTAGCCTAAATTTTCACTACAACAAACATAAATCCAATAGAGAGATCCCTCTCTGATTTCAGAAGGGCTAGCTTCTAAGCTTGAAAGTGGTTTTGTGGTTACCTCTCGGTTTCTTTCACAAACCTAAGAAATCAAAGAGTGCTAACAATATGCACTTGTAGGCACACACTTGTTGGTTGAAACATCCTACAAGATGGCCAATGGTATTACTGGCTTCTCGTTAAGATGTTGAAACTACTACACACGCTTGTTAGTTGGTAGAAAAGAAAATTTTAGGGGCTGGTATTCGCAGGTTGGCTAATTTTCCATGTTCTTTCCAAAAAAAGATTCACTAATTTCCATTTTTTCTAAAAATGATTTGCCCAAATTTTATAGTATAAAATTATTTTATCTTAAAAATTGCCAAAATTTTATAAACACTATATAAAATCATTATAAATTTCAAATTTACAAAAGTATCTTCAAACATTTTATACTTTGCATGTTAGCGACTAGTAATATTCACTAAGGTTTCTAGACTTTAAAATAATTTGTATCCTTAAAATTTTCCCTGGTTGTTAGGATAGTCATCTTTTTTGGACTACCATCCAACAAGCCATGAACCTCACACGTAAGATTCAATACTTTTTCCTCTACGTCAAGTTTTATCTTGTGTGCTCATAAAGGTCTTGAATTCCTAAGTCTGTACATAAATAAACTTTTTAAGAGAAATAATAAAAAATTTAAAAACTTGTAAAACCCATTTTTTTATTTCTTTCACATTTTATGTTTCGAGCTTCCTTTACTTTCACTTCACCATTTTGATTTTATTTTATGTTATGGTTATCATTATGATTTTTTTAAATTTTATGTATTTTCCCCTATGTATACAGTCTTCAATAACCTTTTTTTCTTCTTATTTCACCTGTTGATTATCGTCAAGAAGGATGGTGTATCTTGGTCAATTTGGACGTATCAAGAGAGAAGAAGGGGACATATTTTGCATGATTTATCACTGACTCGCTATTCTTTTATGATAATAGGGAATCCAATTAAATCAATACATTCCTTCCATGCTTATCATTAAATAGTTTGTCTGATCCAATTTTGGCTCGCCTGAAGGCAATCATAATCTTGCTCGTTGACAACTTTGATTCCCATTTTCTCTTTGCGCCTTGAGTGAACTGGCGTGCTCATGTGCGAACCTTTGATTCTTTTTCTTCTTTCATATTAACATCTTCTTCTTCTCATCCTAACGTTTCATACTATATCCTGCTTCCTTCATCCCCTCTACATTCTTGGCTCCACACCTCTGCGGTTTTCTCAAAACCTTGTTTATTTGCCCCTTGAACCAACGCACATTTCTTGGTTGGCAAATACTAACGATGATTTTCTTCAAAATTTTCCAACGTAGGCTTGAATTTTTCTCTTGCCTCACTAGAGGCTTTACTATGTCTCAAATTTCTGCCTCGATCTTACAATCGACACGATAAACATGTCCATGTTTATCTCATAGTTTTTTTAAACTGCACACCCTGTAGATCTTCCCCCCTCATGATTTTATTTCAAAAGAAAAAGAGAAAGGCTCCCTCCTTCAAATGAAACCAGAAGAGAAAACCTAATTCAAGCATGCATATCTATTCTGATTTATCATTTTGTCATAAAACATTTTTCCCTCCATATCTCTCCTTTACATTATTATATCTATGTTGTTACCGAGGAAATGGAAATTTCATTACAGTGAAATTGTATTCCCTTGGTCTTTCCCATTAAAATGAAAGTTATGCTATGACATGTTGTCATAAAAAAATGTTTAAAAGGGTAGTCTTCAATATTTATGGTCTTGGATGTATTCTTAATACCAATATATATTCTTTTTTTTAATTACCATTATCCCTAGGCCCCTTTTATCATTTTAATTCAACACCTTTATCATTTGGAGATCAATTGGTGTTATCCTAGTTGGTATTGTTGTTGTTGGAGTCTAAGTTGTTAGATTATTCCCACTCTATTACTTACCAAAAATTATAATGGCCTTTACATGTCATTTGGACCCACAAGCTGTGCACACCATGCACCCACCTCTATGCCACCACCAAATTTAAGGACCTAAACACCATCAAGAATAGCCCCATATCATTTGAATACAATGACAATAAATATAGTACGTATATAATGTGGTGCATGTATGTATGATGCATGCAAGACAACTATTCATTCTGTTTATTAGAAGGGAAAAAATGAAAAAGAAATTCCATGTTTGATTTATCTACCAGTGCTTCACTGGCACTTGTTCCAAGACCCATAGACTACTATGCTTCCTACCATTGATGACTTGGTTAAACAGTGGTAATAGTATATAAACAATATGTTGTTTGTATGCACAATGCATGTGGCAGATGTTTTATTTTTATAAAATGGAAACATTTTGTACGCATGAACTCGCTATGCATTAAGTGAAGATTGTCAAACTCATATACTTTGCAAGCATCAAATTCAAGAGCATGAGATCATTGAAAGGATTTTCAAATCCTTAGACCATAGCTATCATGCGTTCACTTGTAACCGCCTTACTGCTAACACTCTTAAAATTTAATCCTTGTGTTGAAAAATATAACAAGAAATTCTCAATTTGTTTTTCCTTTATTAAATTGAAAAAAAAAAGAATTTCCACATCAGCAGACAACTTGGATGCAGTTAACTAGTGTGACATGGCTTGTGTCGCCCAGTTTACTTAGTAAATTCAAGTTAGAGGAGTTAGAGTTCAATTAAGCATGTGTGATTACTAATTTGTAGCAATCAAGGTCAGTTATTGCAAGTTTTTTTTAGTTAAACTGGTTCCAATTGTTGGAGGAACTAGTGGAAGGTTAGTTGTACAATGGGACTTTAGTCAAACTCAGTGATCATCTAGTTAACTGATCAATCAACACAAAATAGCTAGTGCATGCAGAGAATTCGAGTTCCCCAATTCTGGTGGAGATTCCAATGAAGTGTAACTTTAGTTGTAGGTTATTCTTGAGTGTACATGTGTTGCATGCAGTGAGATGATCAACCTTGGGAATTGCGTAATCTATTTTGGAAAAATTTCTAAATAGTAGGGGCCTAATTTCTCAAGGAATTGTGCAAGGAAATAGGGGCTCAAGAAAAAGAAGAAATTGACTAAGTCTAGATCAAAGCTTCTCAGTAAGCAGAGAGATAGGTTATTCACTTACAGGTTGTGCTCAGTTGAGCAAAGCAATCGTAATACATATCTATTCATCAAATTAATGCAAGCAAGCATTGGTGTTTTTAGTAATTTCTTTCCTTGGAAAAAAATATTGTGTGCATGTGTGTTATTTATCATTTCAAGTTTGTGTTTGATGTTCTAAATTGTGAATTCAATTACATAAAGTAGTAGAGTAGGTTTGTGTCTTGTGATTTTGTTAAAAATTCATGAGCAGCTGCAAGTCTACACCATAATTTCTACACCTTAGAGATGGCAAGAAAAAGAATGCAAGTGGCAATAGTTTTATTGCATTTTGAGGAGGCCAGAGTCTTTGTCACTAACCATGCATAAAATATTATTTCTATTTTGAAAAATATCGCGCCATCAAAATTATAAAACCATGATACAAAGGATGCTTGAATTAAATATTGAACTTCACATATTCTTGCTACTCTCAAAATAATCTCGTGTTCAGTCTTGTATATCTTAGCAAATACATGTGTATACAAAATATCAACAGTGACAATCTTGCAATAGCATTTGTAACTATCTTGTTTTATCCAAGAAAGCATGTTAAGTGTTTGAAGCTCTGTGGAAGGAAGAGATAGGTCAAGATTATGTTTCAGATCATGACCTAGTTGAGAAGTGCCACTAGTCATGATGTAGAAGTCGAGAATTTTCTTCTCTACAATGGTTATATATTTGAGGCAATCAATAATGGTTGATCAATTTATTTTATGCACTAGAAGCTAATGGTTTATCATATCATTATTTGTATCTAAATTTTTAGTATTGTTCTCCTTCAAATCATCAAATTTTTCCATCACAACTCCAATGTTGTGTTGCATTCTCATTTTTGTTTTTCCTAAGTTTTACATCCCAGAGTAGTGAGGTGCAAAACATAGAAGAGATTGGACTTGTTTTAAGAGAAATGGATGAGCCCAAGGGCCATGTCGAGCCTACTAAATTAAAAGGTTCTCAAGAAGAACTTTCTAACAATATGAACAAGTCTCAAAATGGCTAATAGGATCAAAAGATGAGGATAGTCAAAGTGGAGATCGTAAGAGTAAAAAAACTAGAACCCCAGAATCCTGCAACCCGATATAAAATTAGTTTTGAGAGGATTTGGGGACCATAGATAAAAAATATATATCAATTATTAGAGTTAGGGGTGTCTGTTTATAAAACCTCATAATGCAAATTAGGGGTCCAAACCTTGCAACCCTGAATCCCTGTGACACTTTACTAAGTCAATTCTTGAAGAATTTGGGATTACATAATTTATAGTCATGGACTGGGGATCTTCTCATTCGATAGATAGGTGGCAACATGTTATTGAGAAAATATTACATCAAAAACCACTCACTAGGAATTGGACACGTGGCAGGCGGTTTTGGAGTTTACAGGTACCTGAAGGACCCAAATATAAATGAAACTTGGACCAACCACAGGTCGACACATGGCTCAGCTGACATTAGTATGCAATCATCCCAACAGTATACTTTACAAGGTCAAGAGCCTCATAGCCATTTCTAATTTCATTCAAAAGGGAGTCGAGATTCTGAGCTCTAGGGGGTCGAGGCACTTGAGCTAACAGGTTATAGCTCAACAATGACAAGCACCACTTTTGGCAAGGAGAAGTTTCCAAGTGGAAGTGAACCTTCCACATATCTCAAATTTAAATAAATAAGGGGTGGCCACCTATGGAGAGGATTACCACCCATGATGAAGCAATATCACTCGATAGGGAGCTTCGATGGGTGGACAAGCGTGGCCATTACGCCAGTGCTAGCCCCTGGGAAATTCAGAGTCAACAAAGTAATATATGCAGATCAACAATAATTATTGATTCTGGGTGGGTTAGCCTTACCTCCAACTCCACCCATGCACCCCTCCGGGGAGATTATAAAGGATTGACACCTGTTAGACCAACTTCATAACCTCATCAATCATTGGGACCATTATCAAGCGAGCATGACAAGGGAGCATGGTAAGTGAGCATCGAAATAAGTTGGTATATCTCCTTTCATCCCTTGTCTTCCACCCAACCCATCTCTGCCACGTGTCTTCCCAGTTCCATTTCCACATGTTTACTGCCTAAAATTCCCACGACCTAACCATTACACCCGCACACTAATCGTTGCAGTTTGAAACTCTTTTATTTAAAATATATCATGCACAAGCCATTCCATTTGTTAGCACCTGTGTTCATGAAGCTATCTTCGACTAATGACCCACAACCTAAGGACTCCTAAGCACCATCATATTTCAGGTTCCTCCACCGTCCAAGTAATTCCCAATTATTTCGTCTTTGTATAATTCTACACCATGCTCAAATTAAAGAAGGGATCATCAAAAAACCCTAAGAAACAACCAAAAAAACCATCGAGTTCTTTATCTTGTCAGCTAAAGAGGAAAATGATAAGAATGAAAGTATTGTTGAGAGATGTATCAAACTCCTTAATTGAAAAACAAATTGATTACTTAAGGGTGATAGACATCATTGATAGGAATGGTGCGATAATGGAAATTGCTAAAGTGGTTAAAAACAAAGAAGTGAGGGACAAGGTTGAAGCATCTGTGAGTGAGATGGCAAGGGAATTTGCAACCTTCAATTTTAATTTTGACCAGAGGACTACAATGGGCCTACCTAGTTATTGCAATTTTCAAGGGAAATTACTACCCTAGGAGAAATATGAACAATTGCTAGTTGGGGCCAAGAGAAAGGTGGACACATCATGTGAGAAAATTGTCATTCTTAAGGGAAGTACCATAGTAAATTATTTGCAAATGGAATTCCAGCTACTCCGGTTAGTGAAGGTCGTGCTCATCGACAAACCGAAATACACAGAGCTCACAAACCTGAGGATGGCCTACAATACCCTTATCCACACTCCCATACCAGATCCATTTTTATGGCAAAGGTGTGACCAACTAGTCAACCCACTATGAATTAGGGTAGTGGAGCCCAGGCCTACCTCTCAAGATCAAGCGAGTTGACAATGAGGATCTCTCCTAATCTGAAAATCATATCATATATCTTCCATTTTGGAAATTTGTATATATTTTGTTTTCAAGAAGGTATGAAGTTTTTATGTAATGATTAGAGAAGTTGTGCCTTTATCATGCTAGCAAAAATAATAATTTTAGCCAGTTGTCTCTCTAGAAAAAAAAATTTCAACTATTTTTGTGAGGATTCTCCCTATAAGAGGGAAGAGGGCACTCATTAGAGAGGTTTGATCTTCTATTCAAGAGACCACTATATTTTTTCAAATTTCGCAAGTTTTTGTAGAAAAAAAGAATGTATGCTTTTCTAAAAGACTAATGAAGAAGTTTTTCATGATTCCAAGCATTGATATGCGGAGTATGTGTTCTTCTCTATGTGTATCATTTTTGTATGTGTTTCTTTCCTCCTAGAAATCATGTAATTGTATTTGTTGGAACAAAAAGTTGTAAGTTAGATTTGTATGTCATGTTAAATCATATGGTACCTATAAATGTAAGATTGAAAGCCTTAAATTGCGCTCCAAGATTTCTAATCTCATTATCTTTCTCTATACATTATTATGTTAGAGTTAAATGCATAGGATTCTATTAACTAGCCCTCTGCACTAGACTTCCTTCTCATTTTCCTCCCTTGCCTATATTACGACAAAAAAAGAAGATTCACTACCTATGTGTAGGTTCCATGGCTAAACATTACTTCTTTGGAACAATATATAGTCAATGTATGTAACATGTCTGGTTTTGAGTATGATTATTGAACCAATTTCAAATTCTCTTATACTTTTAAATTCTTGAGTAATAAATATTTACTTAAAATAGAATCTAAGATGTTATAGGTATTGATCCTTATTCTCAACCTGAGCATTGTCTCTAGGAGTGACAACATATTTTGGAGTCATTGTCGAGAAGCAAATTTGAATATATTTCCCTAGGTATGATTTTTGAACATTCCTTTTGTATGGTGAGAAAAGGAAGTGTGGGTTGAGATCTCTCACCAAGCATAGTCATCAAGTTATAACCCTGGCTTTTAGGAGGCCTCATACTCGTTCAGACACCTCAAAACATAAAACTCCTCATGTCTTTGATATAGAAAGAATCATCTCCACAAAAATTTGGAAGCAAAGAACCCCAGAAACTCTAGATCTTGTTGTGTTTACTTCAGAGGCCTTGGCTTCTAGCTCTCATAAAGTTGATATAAAATATGCTAAAACTTCGTCCAGAGTCTTAGAGTTTTTAAAACAATGATTTCCTCTGCTTGGCTCCTACTTCTTGAAACTTAAGTATAAATAAACCTCTATTAGTTTTAATCCTCTTCCATCCCATACCTTTCTAGAAGTTGAAGAGGTAAAAGATATTCTTCTAACTATTCCGTCTCATATTCCTACTACCACCTCACACCAAATCTTATCCAGTGTGTTCACTCAGCTCTTCAACCATGCTCTGCTACTAATTGTTTCCAACCTTCATTGCAAAATATGGCTTTCCCTAGTTTTCTACTTAATAGATATGCCCCACTCAATCTACAACCTCCTTTGAATGGAATGCCCCGAGACTATCTTAAGCTCATGCCTAGTTTCACTAGGGAAGATGATATTTCAGCCCAAAAACACATCAAAGCCTTCTGTGCACTTGCTAAAAACATGAATGTAGAGCATATGGATGTATTCTTGAGACTATTTGTTCAATATTTAGATGGGGAGGCTAGAAAATAGTTTAAGGCCTTACCAAAAAACTCAATTAAAACTTGGTAGGTATTGGAGAACGCTTTCATGCAAAAATGGGGAGTGAAGAAAGACCATGGGTATTTCTTGGTTCATTGTAATGCAATAAGTAAAAGATAAAATGAGGATGTCACAAAATTCATAAAAATGTTTAATAAGTTATATAATAGCCTACCTTCTGAGATTAAACCTCCACACGAAATAGCTAAGGTGGTTTTTGTTGGAGCTTTTGAATCAGATTTCGGGTTTTTCCTCAGAGACACGAAATCTCGCACACTGAACCAAATCCAAACTGATGCTCTAGAGGTCGAAGAAAACTTTACATCTACAGGAAAGTGAAAAGGAAAGGGAGAACATGACGATATGATAAGGGGAAATTAAGAGGATATCTCCTTTACCCAAACAAAGGATGCCCAAGAGAAAAATCTAGATGAAATCAATAACTTGATTAGGAGCCTTTCAAATAAATTGGTGAAACTATAGTTGGAGAACAAAAATCCAGCCTAACAAAAGTTTTAATCCCCGATATAGGAGACATCCATTAAAACTATTGAAAAGAGAAAGAAAGGACAAACAAGACCAAATACAACCTCCACTATATCTAGAAGATGACCTTGAAGAAAATATTGAAGATGCTATTGAAGTTCAAGAAAATCAATTCTCTACTCTCTCAAAAGAAGAAAATGAAATAGAAGCATAAGAAGGGGAGGAGGATGATCACAACATTTCTTTGGATGAAGAAGAAATTGATGCTTATTGTAGGAAATTTGTTGATTTCATGCAAGCCTAGTTGCATAGGAAATATGATTTGAGATCTAGGAAAAGATCCCGGACTCAGGATCAAAATGAAGAAACTACCCAACCCACTCCCCTAAAACCAGTTGATAAAGGGAAAAACCGTTCAAACTTGATCCACCAACTAGGGGATAAGTCTCCCACCCACCAATTCCAAGTCTGAAACCCCAAATGAAGAGAAAAAACAAGTGTAAACAAGGCTAATACATCAAGAAAATAAAGAACTAGTTGAGCTATTTAAAGTCAATAGGAATCCTTTCGTTTTCAACCTACAAAAAGAGTTAGAAAATGTCAAGATATCTATTCATTTGACTAGAATATTGAAACAACCTAGTTATAAAAAAAAAAAAAAAAAAAATTCAGTTGATGGATGTATCTCTCATTGCCTCATCTCAAGACAGTCTAAATTTGTAGGAAGAATGGCTTGTAGTCATGTTTGGCCCCCATGCGAAGGAGCAAGACCCTTCAACTCCTCCATTCTATGTCACCTTAGTGATCCATGATTTATTGTTGCATAATTGCATGCTTGATTTAAGAACCTCTCATAATCTGATGCCTTTGTTAGTTATGTAACAACCATATATGTGAATAGATAAACCATATAAGGACATTTATTCCTTTGAATCCAAAAGATTCAAGTGCCTAGGAATGATTAAATACTTGGTTGTCAATCTGGCTCAAATTCCTACGAAGAGTGTGGTGATGGATATTGTGTGCGCAGATGTTCCTGCAAGATTTGGTATGCTCCTCTCCAGATCCTAGGGAACAAATCTTTGAGGGTCTATCAAATTAGACCTTACATATGCCACTATTCCAATCTTTGGTGGAGAAGAGTGAAAACTATATAGAGAATCCAGGTTTGTAAAAACTGTCACAAGAGCAGATAATTCCAACAACTCTCTAGTATATGGCCTAGAAAGAGATCTTTCATGATTTGTATTAGAAATGGATGATCAAGTTGTGCAACATACCCATGTGGAGATTCCCTCGTAGGTTAATTTTAAGCAAACAAAAGCTAGAACTGTGTGGAAGTTGTACTTTGATGGAGCCTACTCCAGAGAAGGAAATGGAGCAGGAGTATTCCTAAAATCCCTTGAGGGTAACATCATTCCTCTTGCATACAAGTTGGAATTCGACGCTATACAAAAAATTGCTAAGTACAAGGCCTTGGTGTTGGGTCTAAAACTTGTTAGAGACTTAAAGGTTGAATGTTTGACGACCTTTGGTGATTCAGAGCTTATTGTGAAACAAATCAAGAATCAGTGCCAAACTAAGCACCCTAGGCTGAAATCCTATAGAAATGAAGTGTGGGATTTAGTTGAAAAATTCTTTCTAGCATTCAATATTCAATTTTTTCCTAGGGAGAAAAACATAATGGTAAATTCCTTGAATATAGCCACTAGTACTTTCAACCCCCCCACCCCGAAAAAAAAAAAAAAAAAAAAACATACCCTATTGAGGTATGGAGTTGAAGTTAGACACATGCCCTTAGTGCTTGAAAATATAAAATACGTGCAGGTTTTCGAAGATGAAGATCAAATTAAAAGGTTTATGGAGGTGGTTGGGGAACTTTCTAACACTATAATAGACTAAGAGGGCGAAGGTGTTGAGGAAATGGAGCATCTGAAGGGAAAGTGCCTCATCCAATCATCCAATCATTGAACCAACTGAAACACTATACCATTAGCAAACCAATCACTGAATCTCAAGAAACAAATGCAATAAGAGAAAATCAATTCATGTCAGATCATATCTATGCAAAAACCATTGATAAGCATACTAGACCATATATTCTTCATCATAGAAACCAAATGTTGTCACTGCAAATCCTAATCAAATATATGTCAGAATGTAGTGGCTACAACCACCCTCCAAAGTTTTGTCGATGCTTCGTTTTGGATCCTCCCTACTAGAATCACAGCAGCTCATCTTACACTAATTCAGGTACTTATGCTTTCATTGAGATTTATATTTTTCATGTTGGCTTGCATTTTCTTGCTTGCTTTACTGTCTAACCGACAAGATGATCTCTCAACTTGGTTTCAACCTGGTTCCACGCATGCCTTAGTGAACTACGCATTCCTTGAGAGAAACTAGCCTTGCTCTCAGGAATTGCCTTTAGCTCCAGAATTACACAGAGTCAGTTGACAGCCAGCCTTCAGTTGGGAAACCAAATAAAGCATGAGAGGCAACCCAGAGCCACTCAACCCAGAAATTGTGTAGAAGTCTTTCTGCTCAGAATCTACTCAGTGCATAAGCCAGAGGGTTGGACAGTCCTTCCCAGAATTGTGCAATCTCTCCGGGCACTGCATGAAAACGTTTCCTAGAAAATAAAAAAGAATCCCTAGGAAGGAGGGATCTATTCTTAGCTTTCCAAAGATGGCACAATGCTATCTTTAGAAGTTTCCACCAGGTGTCGTTTTTGTCCTTGATCTCAAGCATGCACGTCATGAATTCCATTTTTTCTCAATTTGATGTAATAGATGCGGCTAAATCTCATTTTTATACTCGATCATCAAGCTCTAGCATGCCTAAGGAGATCAAGGAACCATCAGAGCATCGTTGTCACTTTTCCAAGTGTGTTTTTCTTTTATTGTCTTTTGCTGCCTTTTCTATTGCTTTTGCTTGTTTAACTTGTGAGGGCATTGTTTCACTTGTGTTTTTGAGCGAATGATGGCGTTTTAACTTTTTTTAGCTTATAGAAGTGTTGTTTCAAATTTTGCATTGTCTTTCCCAATTGTCACTTGTATTACCCTGTTTTTTCACTAACGATCATTGTTGCAGAGACTCTGTCCACATGCTTCATTCTCTTTCTGCTTGATTGATCCCTTCACTTTTTTTACTTGCATGCATCAACACCCAATCATATCCATACTCAACATCACATCAGCCTTCAAATCTGCTTGATTGGACACTCCCCTTGGGTAGATCTAGGCTCCCATTGCCCAAATCTCACATTCACTTGCATACATTGCACAATTTGGAAACTCAAGGCCTCTTCCTTGGCTACAGGAATTGTGTAGAGGTTATCCTGGCCTGAATCCAACTGCACACTGCACGGTTCTAGGAGCTAGTCTCCCAGCTTGGTCACTCAGACTACGCAATGCGCAATTTCTCCCATGCTCTGCCCTAGACTAACTGTGCATTGCGGAGTTCCAGTCATCAAGATTTCACACTAACTGTTGGGAATGTGTAGTGCACAGTTCACAAAGCCATTTAGTCACCCCTTTTGGTCAAAATTTCACAATCCCTCTCATTAGATGCCTTGATTGCTGCTTGATCATGTTGTGAAGTTATATTTGTAAGAGCTATTGTTTTCTTGCCATGAGTGTCCTTTCTGTCCCACAAGTACCACACTTGAGAAGCACTTCTCACCAATAGTAATTGTACCATAGCACCAAAGAGAGTTTCTTCAAGAAAGAACACATCAATTAGTACTGGGAAAGCGGTTAAGCAAGTTCCAGTTAACTTGCCAATACATGTAGACACTCAGTTGTCCATAGAAAAGGATTCAACACTAACATGGTAGCAAGTCCATTAGTAGTAGAAGAAGGCAGAAATATAATACAAGATCACGGAAAGAGGAAGTTACTGACATAATACAGGGAGAAAAAAGTTGCAAAGTAAAAGTGTATTCAATCTTCATCCAAGCAGATTTGCAAGCGAAAGAAAAATAAAGTAGAGGACACCAAAAATAGAACAAAGGAAGAGAAAAAGTAGATCTTGCAGGAAGCAGAATTAAAGTTGTAGGAGACAAAGAAGAAGTTGAAGGAGGAACAAGAGCTGAGAAGAAAAGAAGAAACAAGAGGAAGAAGAAATGCAAGGCACAATGATAGAGAAAAAAATGCCCATACAAGTTGAGGAGTCAGAATAGCATGAAGCTGAGGTAGACGATGAACAAATGCAGGATCGAGAAATGGCTAAGCGATTGAGTAGTTGATTGAATAGACTAACATGGAGGTAGAGTAGGAGCCACAAAATGAAGACACTGACCTCATGCTGAGAGCACTCAAGGCCACCTCTCAGTCTCTGCCACCTCTAGTGTCAGAACTAGTCGAATGTGCTCTTCGCCTCAAAATTTACAGGGAGGCTTGGACACATGTATTCCACAATACCTAGAAATCGTTTTAGGAAATTTCACTCGAAGACAGTTTTATTAAAACAATTAATTATTTTTAATGGGTGTCTAAGTCTAAACTTAGAAAATTAAAATAATTAAAGGATATTTATTAAATTGTGGGTGAAACTTCTAGAAGAAGATGAGGATCAAGCCAAACTTATCTGAGCCATTAATTAGAATTTAATCTAGGTCATTGATTACTCAACTGGAAGATTATAAGAGGAGGCTTGATGTGCATTTGGAAATAACGCCAGTGAGAGATCAAGAGATTGAATTTCTTAGAGAGGGCAGCGCAACAGTTGCTAGAGAATCGACTGAGAATATTTCTTGCAGTGAGGGGCAGGGATAGTTCCAGATGGAGTATTTCCTGATTCAGGAATACATCGCAGAGGAGGCAAAGAGAGATCCAGGAGAGGTAGCATAGAGGCAATGCTGGCCAACATAGGCTGACACAGAAGAAGTGTAGAGCCTGAGAGGAGATCTGTATTTTGCTGGAGAAGTCAAGTTCTGAATGTGGAAGACAGGGTGTGAGACTAGGAGGGTGGAAGTCGAAGTTCCAGAAGAAAAATGATTAGCCAGGAGGAGTGATGCGGGCCTCATAAGGAGTGACGTAGAATAGTGTAGTGATTGTGTAGAAACTGCATAAAGGCTGCTAGGGGCTAGCCATTCAGTGGTTGGATCAGTCTTGGATCACCAGTGATAGTGTGAGGTATTTCTCACTAATCATATTTCAATCATATTCTCTGTGTTGAATAGCCGACAAGGCATCCAAAGATTGTATTTAGAAAACTATTACTTAATAATACAAACCCCCAATTGTTGCACTAGTTTTCTTGCATTGGGTTTTTCTGGGAACATTTGTCCAAAAATAATGGTGTAATGTGTTGTTTATTTCTTTCTTGCTTAGTTTCTTGTTTCCACATATAATTTTAATTGGTGAAGGATGCAGTGTATTTACTTCGATATTTACAATAGAACACCGTGAATAACTTGAATGGATTAACAAGTAGGAGAAATAACATTAGTTTGTTGCAGTAGGGATTCTGATCTAGGAATTTTCACATGGTATCAAAGTTGCAGGTGAAGCAAGAGAGCAGAGCCAGAAGAGCCCAACGATGAAGATAAAGAGGGAAGAATAGGTTCTAATGCCTCCTTCCTTCTCCTATTGTGTCATATTTTTACATCCTTGAATCCTATCCCAAGTTGTTCTTAAGGGGGGGATGTTAGGATATTCCAACACATAGCAAATAATTAAGTATAACTTGGTCTAGTGTAAAGTTAGGTAAAATGTGTTTCTTTACTATGTACATTTTTAACTTACAATCTAACAGTCAGGATATGTTCTAGACATGAAGTGATCTGACGGTTCATTCTCTCCTCAGTATTACCGACACTTGATCCATGGCTTAACACCTGATTGGTCCATGATCTCTATTTAAAGAGCATGGAGGTTCATTTGTAGGGTGACCGTTCATCAGAGAAGCTTATGTAAATTTTCTTTATTTTATTAATAAATTGCCTGAAGTGGCCGCGTTGGCTTAGGTCGTGGACTATTTCCCACTTGAAGGGTTAAAACACGTCAAGAATATTGGTGTATTGATCTGTGATCTGTTTGTGAGCAGTGTCCTTTGGTGTTCTATCTGAGGAACTTACCCTGTAAATTCCTACATGGTATCAGAGCTATTTGAGGGCTGCATCCATTGGTGATCCAAATCTGAAGCCGATACAACTGCATCTGACTGTCGTTTCCTAGATCTATTGTTTCTGACTGTTTTCGGGTTAAGAGGACTGCTCTATTATGTTATGAGCATCTATTCCAGTGAGGAACCCTTTCGGTAGCCCTAACTACGTCATTTTTAAGATCTGGAGGTATACAGTCTTTACTTACAGGTTTAGTTATTCATCTCTCTATTTATTTCGATTTATTTAGCTCTCGATTTTTTATTACCGGATCTATACCTTTTATTTCTGCGTATTCTTTTTGCCCCACAAAACTGTGCGATCTGGGTAAATCAGAAACATAAAGGAAGGATTTTTCTCATGCGTATGCTCTTTTCTGTTGTGCCTTAATGTGATCTCGGAAAATCAGAAACATTGTGGAAGATATTTGGTTTCCGCAAAAGCTAACTTCAAGCCATAAGGTTTGGTTTTTTTGGCATGTTCGTGTTGGGTTGTGTGGTTTTTTGTTTTATAGGAAAAAAGAGATTTTTCAAGTAAACATGCACCCCCAAGCTTCAACGGCTAAAAAAAAAAAAAACCATTCCTCTTTTCCAAAAATTACTAACCTTTTAAACTAGCTCACTTGGTCCAAAGTTACTTTATGAGAATAGAGGTCTTGGGTTCAAGTCTTTCTTTTTGTTGAGTTACTTTTTCAAAAAACACATGTAACTTATGTTTTAAAGTTACTTTATGTAAAAGTGTTCTCACCCATTATAAAAAGTGAGTCACTTATAATTATAAAGTCTCTTTATCTTTTATTTAAGTTACAATTTAGTGAGTAGCTCATAAAGTACCATTGTAAAAGTGACTTTCACTTATTTATAAAAGTGGGTCACATAAAATATTTTTTAAAGTGAGCTAATTAGATTAAGTTTGGAAAGGAGGGGGGGGGTGAATTTTTTTAAATATAAAATTATCATTCACTTCTTCACATTCATGCACTTCGTCGGTATCTTCAACAACTTTTCTTCAAAAAGCCATAACTTCTTCATCTGGAAGTCATTTTCAGAGCCATTTTTTTTAATCGGCCTAATTTTTCGAGATATTTCCATTGGAACACTTAGTTGCCACATCTACAGCTTTAATTTCTATTAAAATGGAAAGTCCATGCCAATTTATTCTTGACAGCACCAACTACTTCCAATGGTGGTCCTACATTGTGGATTTACTAAGAAGTAAAGGTCTTTACAGAATAGCCGCAGGTCAAGAAACTAAACCTAAAGATGAAGATAAGGTAGCCAAACAGGAAAATAGGAAAGTTCAAGCACGTGGGTTAATAGGGATGTCTATTTCTCCAGACCTGATATTCCATATCGTAGAACTTAATACCCCTAATGAAGCAATGAAACAACTCACTAAAGTTTTTGGAATTTAAAATGAAATTAGAGTCCATCAACTCAAAAATGAGTTGCTTACGCTGGAGCCCAATAATTTTTCTTCCTTTGAAGATCTTTTGTCCAAGTTCAAGACCCTTAGACTTCTCTTGGAAGGTGTTAAAGTTAATAAAGAATATGGTAGCCTTATCTATTCCATTCTCACTATGTTGGGACCAACCTACTCTATGTTTGTTTCCACCTTCCATTCTACTAGAGAAGCCTTCATTTCTCAAGGACAAGACTACAAGTCCCCCTCTTTTGATGCCTTTTGTGATTCTTTAATAAGAGAACAAGAAAAACTCTTACATCTTGGTCTTCTTAATCCTAGAAGCTCTTTTAAGAAAGCCTTAGCTACCTAGCAACAACCAAATTCAAAGAATCCTAAGAAGCAGTATCCTAAAAAGAATGGTCCTAAACCAAACAAGGGTCCTAAGCAATGTTAGGCTCAAAATGAAAAATCAATTCAACAAAATGATAAGGCAAATAAAAACAAAGGGAAGAAGACTGATAGACATTGAAACTTTTGTAATTGAGGTGGCCACATAGAATCCAAATTCTTTAAGAAGATGGAAGCCTTGGAAGCAACAATGAAGAAGCATAACATCCATTTAGAGCATTCTTCAACTTCAACTTCATCTTTAGGAATAACGCTTTCTGCATGTGGGTTCAAGCATCTCGGTCTGGTTATACACTAAGTGTATCTTCTTCTTTTCATTCTCATGAGTGGTTCATTGATTCTAGAGCTTCTTATCACATGGAGAAAAACAAAGCCATGTTTTCTTCTTTAAATGATTGTAACACCAAAAATATATATGTTGGTGATGCTAGATCTCTTAGTGTTGTAGAGACTAGAACTATTCATCTAGACAATGGTCAATTTAATGATGTATTATGTGTTCCAACCTTTTCCTGTAACCTTATATTTGTATATCAGATAACTCATTTAGGTGAAGGTAAAATCGTTGAATTTTCACCTCATGATGTTGTAATTAAGAACCTAAGAGATCCTAGACAGATTTTAGCTATTGGCATTGTTGATGATTCTACAAGCTTGTATAAGTTTAACAACTTTGGGTCATCACCTCTTCCCTCGGTATTTTTTTCTCATAATGATGAAGTGAGCAAACTTTGGCATGAGCGATTTGGTCACTTAAACTATCGCTCCCTTCAAAATATATGTAAATAAAATATGGTGACAGGTCTTCCTATGGTATCTTGCAAAGATGGTGTTTTTTCTAGATGTGTAATCGGAAAAAAATCATCGTGATAGTTTTGAAAAACGTGCCTCTTGGCACACCTCATCCCCTTTAAATCTTGTGCATAGTGATTTATGTGGTCCACTTCCAGTTGTTTGATTCTCTGGCTACAAGTATTTCTTAACTTTCATTGATGATTTCTCTAGACACACTTGGGTATACTTCTTAAAACTTAAGAGTGAAGTATTTAACATTTTCTTGGCCTTTAAGGCCTTTGTTGGGAAACAATCTGGACATAAAATTCTTAAGCTAAGATCTGATAATGGCAGAGAATATGTTAACAAAAAATTCATCAACTTGTGCACTGAGCATGTAATTCAAATGCAACATACTGTTCCATATACTGCACAACAAAATGGTCTAGCTGAAAGGAAGAATCGCACCTTAAAGGAAATGGCTAATTGTGTGCTTCAATCTAAAGGACTTAGTCTTAATTTTTGGACAGAAGAAATTAACTGTGCAAATTTCATAGTAAATCACACTCCTACAAAGGTTTTAAAGATATAACTCCAAAAGAAGCATGGAGCTTAATTAAACCAGATGTAAGTCACTTTCATGTTTTTGGAATTGAAGCATGGGTCCATATTCCCAATAAGAAACGTAAAGCCTTAGAACCTAAGAGTGAAAAATGTATTTTTGTTGGATACTCTAAAGATGTCAAAGGATATAGACTTATTCCACTTAAGTCCAAAAATGTTATCATTAGAAGAGATGTAAAGTTTTATGCAAATAAATCAGCCTACCAACCTAGTTTGACGGATGTACCACCTCTCTCTATCCCTTCTACTTCTTAAAATATTTCTTCTTCAGATGATGATAACGAGGATGAAAATCCTTCCCCACCTTCTCAGGATCCTCCTTCAGCTCCTTAGCTTCTGAAATGGGTATGTGATACTCGAGATGCAGCAGGTGCTCTTGCATGTGATCTTACAAATCAGCGACATACACATTCTCAGTTTGATAGAGCCTCTTCTTTACTGGCTCAAGCTTTAGTGAATTATGATCCTGACACCTTTGCAGAAGCTTCAGGCCATCCAGATTGGGATGCAGCTATGAATGAAAATATTTCTCATTATTGGCAAATGATACATGGGATCTTGTTCCTCTTCCAAAGGGACCAGAACTTGTTAGATGCAAATGGGTTTGCAGAACCAAGTATGGAATAGATGGAAAAGTTGATAAACATAAAGCTCGTGTTGTTGCTAAGGGTTTTTCACAAGTTGAAGGCATTGAATATACTGAAACCTTCTCCCCTATTGCCAAAATGAACTCTATCTACCTTGTTCTTTCCCTTGCTGCCTCTTTCAAATGGGAAGTCCATCAAATGGATGTTAAATTTTCCTTCTTACATGGGGACTTGCATGAAGAAATGTATATGGAACAACCTCCTAGCTTTATACAAATAGACTCTAGCCTTGTATGTCAGCTTAAGAAATCCCTTTATGGTCTCAAGCAAGCCCTTAGGACTTGGTATTCCAAAATGGATAGCTTTCTTTTAGAAACTAGCTTTTCTAGGTGTCATTCTGACAATACTATCTACACCAAGAAAGTGGGTAAGTCTCCTATCATTCTTGTTCTTTATGTTGATGATATTATCCTTAGTGGTAGTGATCCCAACCTTATAAGCCATGTATAAAGTAGTTTGAAATGATAGACTTAGGACACTTGCATTACTTTCTTGGTCTTCAAGTCTTGCAATCCAAGGAAGGTATTTCCCTTTCCTAGTCCAAGTATGCTTGTGATCTTCTACGCCACTTTCACATGGAATACTGTAAGCCAAAGCCTTCTCCCTTTCATTCTGGAGCCAAACTTTCACTCACTTGTACTTCCCCTAAAGTTGATGCTACCTTATACCGTTAACTTGTAGGAAAACTTTTGTATCTGACCCATACCCATCTCGACCTTTCCTTTGTTGTTGGCCTCATTGCTCGGTTTATGCAAAACCCACATGAAATTCATTGGAAAGCAACTAAAATAATACTTCATTATGTTTGAGGTAAATTTCAGTTTTGGATTCATTACAGTGCAGAAGCATCTTCTATATTGGTTGGTTTCACTGATTCTAATTGGGCTAGTGACCCTGATGATCGGAAGTCTACTACAGGTTATGTCTTCACTCTTGGTTCTGGACCTATTACATGGGCTTGCGAGAAACAAAGTGCCATTTCTCTTTCTTCAGTAGAAGCAGAGTATCATGGCACCATAGAAGCTTGTAAAGAAGCCCTGTGGCTTTGTCAAATTCTGTCAGAGTTTGGCTTTTAGCAGTAACATCCGAATACACTTTGGTATGATAATCAAAGTGCCATTCAACTGTGCAAAGATCCAGTCCAACATCAGAGCATCAAACACATTGAACTACACATGCACTTCATCAGAAATCTCATTCATGACCATGTTCTTGAAGTGAAATATTGTTCAACCGATGATCAACTTGCAAACATCTTTACAAAGGCTCTCAGAGAGGTGAAGTTTACTAAACTTCAATTTATGGTTGGAGTTCAGGAAGTTGTCATTAGGGGGGGTAGGTTCTAATGCCTCCTTCCTTCTCCTATTGTGTCATATTTGTACATCCTTCAATCCTATCCCAAGTTGTTCTTAAGGGGGGATGTTAGGATATTCCGACACATAGGAAATAGTTAAGTATAACTTGGTCTAGTGTAGAGTTAGGTAGAGTGTGTTTCTTTACTATGTACATTTGTAACTTACAATCCGACAGTCACAATATGTTCTAGACATGAAGTGATCAGAAGTTTCATTCTCTCCTCCGTATTACTGACACTTGATCCATGGCTTAACACCCGATTGGTCCATGATTTCTATTTAAAGAGCATGGAGGGTCATTTGTAGGGTGACCATTCATGAGAGAAGCTTATGTAATTTTTCTTTCTTTTATTAATAAATTGCCTAAAGTGGCCCCGTTGGCTCAGGTCGTGGACTATTTCCCTCTTTGAGGATTTAAAACGCATCAAGAATACTGGTTTATTGATCTGTGATATGTTTGTGAGCGGTGTCCTTTGGTGTTCCATTTGAGGAACTTACCTTGTAAATTCCTAAAAAGTTGAAGTGTTGCGTAGGCAGCAAATCGAATCCTGAGAGGGATTGCACAGTCCACGCTAGGAAGAAATTTTTTTCAAGGAAGGTCTCTCTCTAAGTGAGTTGATAGAGAGGAAAGACTTCTAGATTGAAGTTTTCCAGTGTCAAAGGGAGCAACGAAGAAGCTTCAACGAAGAGGAGGTTTCTAATGAGACATATTTTTTTGCAACAGTTGGTGGGGTAGAAAAACGTCAGAGCAAAGAAGAGAGACATTTTTGAGGGAATTCTTCCTCAGAGGACTTCCATCCAAGAAGTTTGAATTCTCATTTGCTGAGTAGCAACAGGGAGTGTGTAGGCTAGCCCAACAACAATGACAAGGAGAGAGGAGGTTATTCGACTTTTTCAAGTGGCAGAAATGGCGGCCAGTGGATTGAGAGATCAGGATCGGTTGGATGGTGCATCCAACTATGTGATCTGGAAGGCAAGGATTTCATGCCTTCTAGATGAACATTTTCTCAATACCTACATCGATAGTGTGGTAGTTGTGCCTACAGATCCAGATATGCTCAAAAAGTACAAGGGATAGATGGCGAAGACAAAGAGAGTGATCCTCGATAGAGTGAAGGATCATGTGGTATATCACATCGTTGGTAGAGGGACTGCCATGGAGATTTCGGATGCATTGTCGACATTATATCAAGGATCTTCCGAGCAATGGAAGATGTCCTTAGAGTAGAATATGAGGTCCACACAGATGTAGAAAGAGGAACTCATTGATCTATTCCTTGCGAAGCTTTAGGAGACCTGAGATGAGCTAGAAATTGTAGGGTCTACACCCCAGTTTTTCAATATGGTAAGACTAGGCCTCAACTTAGCTTCAAAGCAGTGCCAAGTATTTGTCTAGAGCATCCTGGGCAAGGGGGACTTTCCAGACTTGGAAGGAATGTGGGCAGCTCTTAGGCAAGAGGAGTTGAGGAGAGACTTGGTCAAGTTTAAACTTGACGGAAGCAGCAATAGTGTGTCAACGCCCAAGGAGGAAGAAGAGAATGCATCCCTTGCATCCAAGGGACAACAGGAGCAACGAAGGTGTAAGAAGGATGTCTCAAAGATTAAATGCTTCAGGTGTGGTGAATTCGGTCACTACGCAACACAGTGTCCTTTAAGAAAGAAGCACAAAGATGAGAAGCAAGATCCGAAATCTAAACCCACAAAGATCGAGGAGGAGGAGTTTTCCATGAAAGCTAAGATTCCTCCAAGAGGGAGGTGGGATGATTTAGAATTGTAGTTCGAAAGAATTGTAGTTGGGCAGGATCCTTGAGGAGTCCAGCTCTTAGATCAAGACCTTGCTATGGGAGTGCAGATCAGTAGTATCAAGATGGACTAGGTCATTTGATACAGAGGAGTGTCAGAGTGACAGTTGCAGTGGTTAAGAGTGCTAGAGACTAAGAAGCACAAAGCTAGAGTTGATAGTAATGCAGTTGGCATAGTGCATGGTCAGAAGTAACGCAGAGGCTTCAGAGGGTCAGCGTAGAGACTAGCAACAGTCATAACTCTAGCAACATATGCATCATGTTAGACACATGTTTAGTAATTTTGGATGCTTTTCCGTTGTTGATGCAGTAGTAGTAGTAGCAGTCGGAGAAGGTTGCAGTGGAGATGTAGTATTGGCAGTCATAGTGCTAGTAGCAACATAGATGCAGAAATTATGAGGGTTGCAGTAAAAATGTAGTTTTAGCAGTGGCAGTGTCAGCAGTAATACAGATGCAACATTTGCATAATAGTTGGTGGGTAGCGATGTCAGACATCAACACTGTAGAGGGAGATGTTACAAAGGAGGGTGATGCTTCAGTGGGTTGCATTACTAGAGCGCATTCCTTGCTAATAGGGAGTGTTGATTTCTATTAGCATTGAATGTGCTCATAGCCTCAAAATTTGTAGGGAGGCTTGTACATATGTATTCCACAATACCCAAAAATAATTTTGGGAAATTCCACCGAGAGATAGTTTTATTAAAATAATTAATTATTTTTAATGGGTGCCTAAGTCTAAACTAAGGAAATTAAAATAATTAAAGGGTATTAATCAAACTATGGGTGAAACTTCTAGAAGAAGACGTGGATGAAGCCAAAATGATCTGAGTCATCGATTATAATATAATCTTGGCTGTTGATTACTCAACTGGAAGATTATAATAGGAGGCTTGATGGGAACTTGAAAAGAACATTAATGTGAGATCAAGAGATCAAATTTCTTAGAGAAGGTGGCGCAGCAGTTGCTAGAGAATCGATTGAGCAGATTTCTTATAGTGAGGGGCAGGGATAGTTCCAGTTGAAGAATTTCCTAATTCGAGAATACATTGTAGAGGAAGTAGAGAGAGAGATACAGAAGAGGTAGCGCAGAGGCTACGCTGAGCAGTATAGTGTTGTCTAGGTAAATCCTCTCTTTGGACAGAGATGATACCTCTAGCCCAATGAGTGGGACTAGCAACATACATGACAATCTGCATGACACTTTCCTAAATTAAAATCGAAATGGGAGAAGAGGAAGATGGCCTACCTCGTTCAGATGCTATAATGCACTCCTTTATCGAAGATCTAGAAACGCTTGCTCCTCAAGCTCAGCTCTATTGCTCATAGTGTTTGGATACCTGAACAAGAGATCAAAGACACAATAAAGCATACAGGAGCAACATGCATAATCGAAACTAATCCACTTAACAGATCAAGGAGCATTAAGATAAATGATGAATTAACACAAACATTTAGGGAAATTGAACCAGTAGTTGTATATATTAATGAAATAAAGGAGGAAGCATACAACCAAGCCTTGATGTCAACAATCTCTTCTTGAGTGAATGTCCAAGTCCAAGCTCAAGCTCTCCAAGCCAAATGAGTAGCATGTAGGCAATATCTCAGCATAAGGGTGCAAATAATCAAAGACCAACCATTTGGAAATGGAAGAGGATGAATATATAAGCAGGGAAAGGGAGTTAGGATCTCTCCAAAGATAGGAGAAGGCCCTCATCTCAAAGAGGTAGCTCATAGGGATAAGATCAAAGGGAAATATTGGGAGAATTTGACCACATCCACACCGAACAACCTCCAACTCATCATTCTGGAAGCCTTTAGATCACAAAGCTTCTTGTCCTCTTTGGGAAAACTTGCCTTTTAGGTATCAGCGCAAGTATCCAAGTAAAAAGTGCACTGACAGCATGAAGCTAATATAGTGCAACTCGCCATCAGCACTAGTTTCGAGTGCCAGCGTTGCACTGGTACTGAAATTAGGGTTTTAGAGTTTACTTCTTCAGGGAAGGATCAAGGCATGTTTCCATCAGCATTTCAGGGAGGATCTGAATTTCATATCAAGATGGGTACACTGCATGATTGATCCAGGTGGATGTTGGTGGCCACCCACCTATCCCACTTGGACCCCCACAATTGTCTCTTTCAATTTTTCAGTTTCCTTAACTACAGCACAATTTACTATTTTTAGTAGTTTTTCGAGTCCTGAACTTCCAGAGCCGTTTTGAGGCCCTAAATGATGTTTTTTTGGAAATATAAGAGCAACATGGGTACATGGACCAATTTTTCTCTTCCCAAAGTTGTAGTGCTCGGATATATCTTTCTAACGAGCTATTGTACACGTCAAACGGAGATCGGGTGCCAAAGTTACGACCCCAGGAAGTTGATGTACTAACTTACCCAAAATGAGGCCCACAATTTGGCGTTTCATCTTCTAGGGTTAGGTTTTGGGATGTTAAGGGTTTTCCATTGTTTCTCAACAATAAATAGGCCTTCGAGCCTCATTGTAACATAGTTCAGAGGTATGTAGCTGCCACATCTCTTCTCAGAGATAAGCTACCATCGCCCGAGCTAGTTTATTTCCATTTCTGTCTGTAAGCATATTTCAGTATTTTACATTAATGAAATGAAGTATTATTTCCACTGCATCTATGTGTTTATGATTATCTCGGTAATTTGTTGTTTCCTGTTTAAATCTGGATCAGTGGTATCAGAGCAGTCTGGTTTTTCTTTGTTTTTCTTTACATGTCCCCAATGAGGTCGGGATATAAGGAGTTAGGGCTCTAACTGGTCAAAATTTTGCAAGACCAGCCTCACAAATCTCGACGACCTCCCAGGTGGATGAAAAGAAAAATGAGGGGGTGGGAGATCCTATCAAAATCTTGCTCGAAGAAGCCCTCGAGCGACAAAGGAACGTGATGATGGATAGCTTTGCACAGATCCTTTAGTGGCTACCCAGAGGGAATGCATCGACTTCCAGCAACTACTCTGGAAACGTCACACCCTTTAAGGTACAAGTTAATTTTGAAATCACCATCTTCGAGGGTCAAATAGACACAAATGTTGTAGATAAATTGTTAAATCTGCTAGAAGGGTATTTTTCTATTCATGAATTTTCGAGTCGGGAAAAGATTATTTTCGCTCTTCTCAAAGTAGCCCCCCACATCAAGGACTGGTGGGAAACCTACTGCGGGCAGCAAGATGAAAGTACGGGCTCACTATTTTTAGCCGCACCCACTTGGAATTCCTTCTAGGATGCCATCAAGGAGTAGTACTACCCTGTCAAAAGCTATGAGGACAAATACATAAAGTGGACCACGTTGTGGCAGGGATGGGACCAAGATGTGCTATAGTTCACAAACATTTTTCATACCCTTCGCACACAGTTGGGTATCAAATATTCTAAGCTGCATCTCGTACTCAAATACTGCGGCTGCTTACACATATACATCCAGGAAGAGATGGAGTTCCTGAACATCTCCTCGCTCAGCATGGTGTACCGATACACTGTCAAGATCGAGCAGAAGTTTAAATAGAAGAAGCAAGACTTTGGATCTGTGAATCCGAAGATCAAAGGACAGAGCCAAGGTGGGGTGACCAAAGATAGCCCATCAAAGCCACAAGAAAATAACAACACCATGAAGTCAAAGAAGGACACAAGAAAGTGGTGTGAGTTTCGCAAGAGCCCCACTCACAACACAAGTGAGTGTCGGACCAAGTAGTCGCTGGTGGCCGAGTTGAAGGCTTCAGAATCAGATGCATGTTCCGACCCTGAGTCAGAACCCGACAAGGGGAATGGAAAAGGGAAGAAGATCATTAACACCAAGCCCAGCGCCACTGTCGCCACCACCAAGATCCAAAAGAATGAGCCTGAAGACCCAGAGGAGGGGGAGCATCTTTTCCACTCACAAATGTGGGTGAAGGGTTCACTACTGTAATTCATTGTTGACAGTGGGATCCAAAATAACCTCATTTTAGCAGAGGTCATGAAGCAGTTGGGCCTACCGACTACATGACACCCACAGGCGTATAGTATCGGGTGGCTTCACCAAGGACGAGATCTTCGAGTTGGCCAACAGTGCCGCCTTCCCTACAGCATTAATCCCTTCACAGATGAGGTATTGTGTGATGTTACACCTCAGGAGGTTTGTGATGTATTATTAGGCCAACCATACTTGTGGAGGCGACATGCTGTGTATGAGTCAAGGCCTCGCACTGTTACTATTTCTTTGGGTAATTCATTATATAGGATACTGGAGGTAGCCCCACCTACTGTTACTTCTTTGATCACTGCTAAGAAAGGCACCAAGCTCATCTCACAAGCTAGGAAATTTATTTTCTGTCTGGTTCACTCCCAAAGTAAGGGGAATATCGCTGCCACATCCATGACCCCCACGAAGGGTTCCTCCACGCAGTAGTAGCAGCAGCAAAGAGATACGGTCATGACAGAACACGGGAACAGCTTCTCCTCACCCACAGGGGTACCACACAAGTTTCAAGTGGGCAACAAAGTTTGCTTGCCTCAGTAAAAATAACACCTTACCAGAACCCATCAGAAGCTTACACCACTCCGACATGGTCCTTACACCATTACCAAGGATTTGGGAAACAATGCTTTGGAGCACAACATTCCCTCATTCCTTTGCCTGCACCAAGTATTCAATGTGTACTACCCTCGACCATGTTTCCCACCATTAATGGACACATCCGAGATTGTAGAACAACCCACCAGGGACCAAGTTCAGTAGATGGAGGAACTCAACACAATGGGGGCCATTGCTTCCTAAGGGGGGAGGAATGATCCAGGTGGATGTTGGTGGCCACCCACCTATCCCACTTGGACCCCCACAACTATCTCTTTTAGTTTTTCAGTTTCCTTAATTGTAGCACAATTTATTATTTTTAGTAGTTTTTCAGGTCCTGAACTTCTGAAGCCATTTTGAGGCCCTAAACGACGTTTTTTGGGAAATCTAGGAGCAACATGGGTACATGGACCGCAGTTTCTTCCAAAGTTGTAGTTCTCAGATAGATCTTTCTAACGAGCTATTATATGCATCAAACAAAGATCGGGTGCCAAAGTTATGACCCCAGGAAGTTGATGTACTAACTTACCCAAAACGGGGCCCACAATTTGGCGTTTCATCTTCTAGGGTTAGGTTTTAGGATGTTAAGGGTTTTCCATTATTTCTCAACAATAAATAGGCATTTGAGCCTCATTGTAACACAGTTTAAAGGCATGTAGCCGCCACATCTCTTCTCAGAGATAAGCTACCATCGCCCTAGCTGGTTTATTTCCATTTCTGTTTGTAAGCATATTTCAGTATTTTACATTAATGAAATGAAGTATTATTTCCATTGCATCTCTGTGTTTATGTTTATCTCTGTAAGTTGTTGTGTTTTTGTTTAAATCTGGATCAATGATTGCCAATTATCAGTCACTTCAGGGTATGACACATGGAAGTGTGGGAGGAATGACAAAATACTATGTAATAGATGCCCCCTAAAGCATGAAGGCGGAACAAGGAGTGATGGCTAAGATGCTTTATAATATTTTGCAAGGACGAGAAAAAACTCTGTTAGGAGACCTACAAATCAAGGACGCATATACATATACATATATGATATCAAAAACATGAATCCATAGTATGGACGTAGCCATCCGGATAGAAAGGACCATGTGAAAATATCCATGACATGGGCGTAGCCATCTGAATCAAAAGGATCATCTGTAAGTCTAAGATCCAAGGTATGGACATAACCACCTGATATAGAAGGATTATCATCATCACAAAAATAAAGTTCCACAGTATGGTCAAAGCCATCCATATAGAAGAAACATGTGTACAATCATGAACAATACATAACTCCACGCAGCCTGAGTCATATCAGACAAAACTGGGTCTTGTGCTCTGTCCCTAACCCGATCAAATTACGAATTCTAACATGCGAATAAATGTATCAAAGTCGAACATGATAGAAAACCACCTGATTACTGACCAATGATGTGGACCGTTAACAGGCATGAGAGGAACCACCAACAATGACAATGGCTCTTAAGGTATCTAAGTACAATCTATGAATGTGAAAATGAATTTGAATTCGAACACTCGAGGAATCATTTGATCGAAGGCCAATGATGAAAACCTGTTATCGGATGTGAAGAACTTGCCATTAAGGCATGCAAGCTCTAAGGTACTGAAAGGGAGTTTCTAAGTCACCTTCCTGGATAATGAGCTGAAGTCGACAGGAAATGACTTATCGAAGGAGGGCCATAATGATTCCCCCATCATTGACATGAAACGAGGCATAAAATGGAATACATGAGTATGATCCAAGACAGTAGAGAAAGGTCAGATAGTGTATAGGTAATAAACTGCAGATAGGACTTCTCTTGAACATATCGGCGACACGACTCCAGAGTGTGGCATCATTTGACTCAACATAAGACAAAGGGTCATGATGATGAAATGGAATAGTCAGATGAGAGGAAAAATTGATCACCTAAACGTGGAAAGACAAGTGACTGAGCAAGGATATCCCAAACTTGACACGAGAAATAGATGAGTGTAATGTTCAAGAGGAACATGCTGCCTATACAAAAGGTGTTTCACTTTCATTTTTCCCTACTATTTCTAGCGATTACCCTAGTTATTTTTTATCACAATCTTGAAGGGGATAGCATATGCTTGTCTTATAAGTTCATTTGTCGAATGAATCCATCCCAGTAAGTTTTACGAGCCCTAGGAAGGAGAAACTCGGTCTCGTCATAGTGACAAGTATTTTGTCGTTTAATTTTTTACGAGTCTGACGGAAGAATAAATCAGTATCTTTTTCATATTTAGAGAGTTTGAAAAAGACATGAAAAAGAAAACTCCATCAGGTCCCTTTTCTTAATTTGTATCTTGAACTTGAAAAGCTAGAAAACAATATTTGAGAGAACCTCTTGACCATGTCGACCAAGGTGTACATTTTTCGTAAATAGTCAATCTCAGCCTAAAAAGGGGGTAAACGTATATTGAGACGACATCAATTCATTTAATTTAGCAAGTTTTAAAAGACAAGTACTCCATGATATTTTCATATTTTGAGAGTCAGAAAAGAGCTTAAAGATCACTCTAGGGGGGTTCCTCTTTCTTTTGTTTCTAACGAGTCCGAAAAAGAGATAAAACAAAAAAACTCGGTCAATCAGTCAAAAATGATCACTGTAAACACCGAAAATAACCTGCAACTGCACAAAGACAACCACACATCACCGATATCGAGGAAAATAATAAAATATTGGCAATAATGTGTTTAAAGACTTATAAATAGACTAAAAGGAAAAACATTTTTACCATTTCACTTAGAGTAAATTGGAGAGTGCATTTTACCCTATTTTCCTTGATTCTTTAGGTAAGCAATGTGAGAGATCCAGGGCATAATTTCACGAACTGTCAGCTACGGGTAAGATCTCTTCCTTTTCTATTTCTTTTCATTCTAATTTCATAGGATTTTTGTTTGTTAAAAGGGAGGATTTCAGATTTTAAAATCAGGGGCGATCAGTGTGAGTCTGCTCATCAGATCCACATTGATCACCCCTAAGCCCAAAAGGCTCTCGCGCTGCCAGTGCAGAAATAATTAAAACAAATGCGTTGGTCACAGGGCGGAAAAGAGAAAGATAAATCCCCTCCCTTGATTGATCTTTTTTATTTTTTGATCCGTGGAAAGGCATTTAATCAATGTAAATGGTTGTTTTGCAGGATATTTTGACAACATGGTCATCGAATGGAAGGAAAGGGGCCATGAGGCAGAAGATCACTAGGCTGCCCAAAATATTGAATGTGTCAATGCTTTAAGGGACTGTGGGTTATTGAAATTCTTCCAAACCCCAGGACTCTGAGCTCAAAATGAGTTGCTACACTATCTTATCAGTCTATGGGAAAGAGTCTAGAGTTGAAAGTAGACCAAGAACTAGAGTTGAAAGTAGTTGATATCTACTTCATTACTAGATTGTCTAGAAGAGGGGAAAGAGTCCAACTCTTTGGATCCTGTGGTGGAGGCGATAGCACCAATACCTTAATCAAAATGCATTTTCGGGGTGTAGAGACAACAATGAGCAGGAAGGTGAAGATAATGACCATCGGCAATCTTCCCTTGAGGAAAATTCTACACACCATGGTCCATGTAGCTGGGGCGCAGGCTTTGCATGAGATCTCGAAATCAAAATTCCAGTATGCAGCGGATTTCATTACTCCAACAATGTTCAATTGGTGTGAGGGTTTACTGGTCAACATGAAGAGGCAACTCACCAAATTAAAGTTGGGAAACTTAAAGTAGTTTGGCTTTGGTTCGATTTTGGTCACTTTCTTTTTGGAGTGTGTGCCCTTATTTTGGTACCAATGGGTAGAGGTGGAGGATCCTTCTCCACACGATCCAAGGCTGCTCAAATGGAGTGAGATCATGCCTCATGGGTGAGGGGGGCAGTTGATTCATTTCCCTATGTCATTCTTTGGTTGGCTATGCCAATAATTGGTTGTTGTGGATGACTATGCCTATGCAAGCATGGAATTTAGAGGAGATCCAGATATGCCTCTACCATCAGGTGAACAATGGAATGATATAGGTAAAACTTTTTTTTTGGAAATTTTCCAAGTTTTATGAGTTTTTTTGTTAAAGTGCATCTGAGAGTTTACTGGTGATAAATGTGCAGATGTGGGACCAGAAATGTCTCCTTGCATGTCGCCAATAGCACATCAGATAGAATATGCTCCATATGAGGAAGGAGCAGATCCTATGGTAGAGATGGAATGGAATTTGGAAGTGATTACAAGAGGGATTTCAGAATATGAGACTATAGATGACGTGCCACTTCGATACCAGAGGCACACAGTAGGAGTGTCTGTGAAACTACATCGGCTATTGGGCCAAGTGATCAGAGCATTCTCATGCTATCACAAGCATCATGTGGGCGAATAGACTTTTCTAGTCATGTTTTTTGCACTATTGTAGGCTTTGAAAGCCATGTGTCCCAAAACACTTATTTTTTGAAATTTTGATGAACAAAATTTGATAGACGTGATATATATATATATTTAAGTAGAATATAGAAACATATATATATATATATATATATATATATATATATATATATATATATATATATATATATATATATATATATATATATATATATATATATATGTTTCTATATTCTACTTATGTGTTCATGTATCATGATGATGTGATCAGTTTTATAAGTTACGCAAATGTCTATCAAGAACATAATTTGCTAATGCATTTGTTAGTGTATTCAAATTCCGTGGAATGTGTTGATATGTGATATAATCAAAATTTCTTTCCAATAATTGAACACGTAGATACATACACAAATTTGTGGATTTCTTACTGAGTAATGACTATTCAATTGTAACACAACAAGTTGTGAATCTAACTTAACAACTAAATTTCTAATGCCAAGAGCAATTGCTTTGGATAACAGTTCAATAACTAAATTGTGCTCATAAATATTATTAGTTGTTCATCTTGGGAAAATACCTTGTAAATCGATCAACTCGCCATCAGGGGCAAAAATTTCCCAAGTTAAGGAGGATATGTTCCATGTGCTATGACAAGCACTATCAACAAAACCAACATAATGGTTTGGTGACATCTTCAAACTGATTGAAACACAAGGTAAGCAGAGGAAACATGTTTGCAAAGTAAACAATCACACCAAAAAATCAAAACTGCACACCAATGAATTCACACACTAATGTACAAAAGTAATTACATGGAACTCACACATAATACTTTTTCAGATAAATCCAGTTGTGGCGATGTGTTAACACATTACCTTCGTAATCAACCAGCTCAAAGGCGCCTTTTTATAAGACACGTTTAACGATGTATGCCCCATGCCACATAGGTTCAAACTTTCTATCTCCCAACTTATCATTGGCTTGATCATACAACAAGACCAAGTCACCTTCAGCGAAAAATCGCGGAGAAATAGTTCAATCAAAATGAGCATAAAGTCATTTTTTTGTGCTTTGATCACTATCGCAGCAATATGATGGGTTTCATCAAGCCTGTCAAGATAAATTAACGCTCCTCTTCAGGTGAGGTATCGGGGAGTAGCTCGATAGATAGCTTTAGCAAAGTAATTTCACACTCGATCAGGAGTGTCACCTCTAAACCATAAACCAACTAGAATGGAGTGAAACCAGTGGTTGTCTTACCTGAAGTTCGGTAAGCCTAAAGAGCCAAGAATAGCATGAGATTCCAATCCTTCTTATGCTTCCCAATGGTTCGTTGAAGCATAGTAATCAATACCTTTTAATTACTTCAACTTAGCCATTGGCCTATGGGTAGTAAGGAGTTGAGCTATCATGGTGAAGACCCAACTGAGCATTAAGCTCTGTCATCATGTATTAACGAAAATGTGATCCATGATCAATGATAATGGCTTGAGGGATGCCAAAATGGGTTATGACATGGTTAAAGAGGAACTGAGAAGCATTGATACCGTCAACATTATAGGTGGGCATTACCTCGGCCCATTTTGTAAAATAGTCGACGACGACGATGATATAGCCATCCCTCCCGGTCGAGCGAGGATTACATGTCATGAAATTTATGCCCAATTTAGAAAATAGTCCAATGGTAACGACTGGGTGTAAGGGTGCTCGCGGGGCATGTTATTTGCAATTATAAGTCTAACATTCATGGCACTATTGAACTTCCAGAATACAATCTTTGAAGATAGAAGGCCAAAAATAGTCAACGCGGAGGATCTTCTGAGCAGTGGCATAGCATAACATGTGACCACCACATGCCCCGGCGTGGAAATCATTCAAGACTCATTCCACTTATTCAAGTGTTAGACATCTACGAAGAACATAATCAACACCGACTTGGTACAACGCATCACCAATAATAGGATAAGGTTGAGACTGATGTCGGATGCAGCATCGGTCAAATCAAGACAAATTAGATCGAAAATTTTGGTTCTGAAGATAAAAAATAATATCTTTGTACCACGGGCTGAGAGTGCTGATGAGAAACAAGGTTCCATTAGGAATTTGCTCAATAAAATGAGTGGAGGTGTTTGCAGAAGGTAGGGCACAAATTAATTAAGAAAAAATGAGTGACTTCTTTGATTTGGCAGAAGTAAACTCCAAATCAAACTCTTGCAGGATAACAATCCATTTAGATTATTTTCCCCCAAGTAACTAACGAGTCAAAATATAATTCATGGGGTTACAGTCAGAAATCACTATGGTCTTCCGTAGAAGAATGTAATGGTGAAATCGTTGAACAACATGGACTGCTGCCAAGGCAAGTTTCTCAACATGAGCATATCGAGTTTCGGTGTCAATAAGATTTTGACTCAAATAATAAACCACATTTTCATTTCCATCATCATCATCCTAGACCAGCACCATAGCAATGGTACTATCAGCCACATTCAAGTACAGGAAATAATCGCGGTGATAGTCAAGGGGATGCAATAAAGGAGCACTGATGAGTGTTTTCTTTAGAGAATCGAAATATTTTTGAGAAATTTCATCCCAAATGAATGGGATCCCATTTTTGAGCAAGCAAGTAAATCCCTTGGTAAGCTTAGCGTAATTAGGGATAAAGTGACAGAAAATTAGCCTTTCCTTGCAAACTCTGCAATTGGTGCAACGATGAAGGAGGGGGTAGATTTACAATAGCCTCAACTTTCAAAGGATCTATTTGGATACCTTCTTTGGACACAACAAAACCCAAGATTTGACCAGGTTCTACACAGAAGACACATTTATGCGGATTGAGACAGATATTATAGTGTCGACAACATAGAAAGATTGCTCAAAGGTGGTCCAAATGGTCATGATGCTTAGCAGAATGAGTTGGTAAGTTGTCTAGATAAGGTTGAATAATGTGTTTAATATCATGAAAGGCATATGACATTGCTCTCTGAAAGGTAGCACTAGCATTTTTAAGACCGAAAGGGAGCTTCTTATAAGAAAAAGTCCCCCATGGACAGATGAAAGTCGTCTTGTGTTGATCAGCAAGTAATATGTTAATCTGGTTGTAACCAGAAAAACCATCCATAAAAGAGAAGATCTCACTCCCAGTGCACTCATCAATGATCTGATCAATAAAGGGAGTGGGATAGTTATCTTTAGGGCATGCACGATTGATATCATGGTAATCAACACAAACTCGGATTATTCCCTACTTTTTAGTAACAGGTACAATATTAGAGACCCAACCTGTCAATGGGATAGGGTAAATAAACCTATGCTTTAGAAGGTTTTCAACTTCTCCCTTAATAGCAGTGACCTTCTTGGGATGCATGGGATGAAGCCATTGACGAATAGGCTTTGCATTAGGATACGTAGGTATTTCATGCACCACAATAGCTGGATCAATACCAGGCATTTCCTCATATGACCAAGTGAAGACATCACAAAATTCTTTGAAAAGGTCAGTGTAAACCCTGATCTCATCAAGAGAATAGGAAACCCCAATGTGAATGTTCTCGACAATTCCAGGTTTAATGGAAATTTCGATTGGCATAGTTGCCGTAATATTTCCCATATTACCTTTGGACAAAACTTCATTCACCAAAACAGGTGTTTGAAGTGGATGTGTTGGGTTATGAGAAACAAAAGCCTCAAGACATGAGGGAATCTCACTTAGACTTCGAAGAAATGAGGAACGATGATGGGCATTATTCCAAGGAGTTTCATCAAGAGATATAACCTCAACAACACTCTCATTGGTAGGGAATATATCGCTCAAGGGATCCAGAGAATCCCAAGAACCAATCCAAGGAGATTATGAATAGGTATCCAGGGGCATGCTGAGAAAATCATGACTTTCTGAAGTGGCCGTTGAAGTTGAGACAATTTCTTGGTAAGCTTTTTCTAAAGGACTTAGTGGCATATCATCACCAAATGAATCAACCTGATCTGGAGAGGGAATAATCCACCGGTTAGTAGAGATAGAGATCATGTTGATCGAAGTGACATGTGGAGGTGGGAGGGAAAAAGTTCCCACTAAGGTAGAATATTTGAAAAAACCTACCCGCACACTCTCATATGGAATATTGGTATTTCCCACATATGGGACGTTTCCATTTGAAGCACCAGAAGAGAAAAAGTACAATTGATTGACGGTGAAAATTTTCCCTTCATGGGGAAAAAAGAGCACCTAGAATAAAGAGGAAACCACACAAAACATGGCATGGGTCCAACTTCACCCAAGTAGAAGGTTGTAATTCAAATTCGCATCTACAACTTCTACTTCTAACTCAACAGTCTTCCCTTCCAAAGTGATGGGAAAACTTGTGAGAATACCATAAGGACGGGAGCCTCTGCCATCAAAGGCCTCCAAGGTGTTTAGGGACTGGTTGAGAGGTGGAGAGCCAATAGCTTTCCAACATGAAACAGACATGATGCAGGTGGAAGCACCTTCATCAATGACAGTTCGATGGATCGTCTTTCCTTTTATAATGACTTGAATAAAAAATGCAATTTGATGAGGAAGACGAGGAACATGGTTTTCAAGATCGAAAGTAATCAATCTTGAATCAGCAAGATCGATGCCTCCTATAGCAGACAATAATGATTTCCACTATGTTGGACAAGTTTGGAGAACTTCCAAAGCAGACATCGTCGAAGGCGCTTGAGCTAAATCTTTGACAATACTGTAATGTTGAGTAGCTCTAGCATTCAGATTATAGGATGACTTCTGAAGCACACCTTTGGGAGGCAGTCAGATGACAGATTCATTATTAGGTCTCTCAATATGGAGAGGATCGGAACTGGGTGGCGCAAAAGATAAAAGGTATATCGGTGGCTCCCTTTTCCACCATATGTTTTTGAGGGGTTTGATAATATTTTGATCGAGTGGCTATAGACATAGGTAATGAAAACATCATCATGTAAACCTGAGAAACAAATGAGGCAGAGGATTGTGGTTGGTCTATGAACTGAGTTTGCTAAGAAGGAAATAGCTATTTCAATACAGACGAGGTCCCTTTCAATAAACGACTAACTTCTACACGTCGACGATAATCCTTGGTGTAATGATCTTCCTCACAAATGAGGCAAGGATATTTCAGCTTTCATTTTAAGGCATCATCAACAGATGACTTAGGAGGATTCTGTTTTGGGGTATCAAATTTTTCTTTACCTTTACCCTTCTTCTTACATTTCAAGGCTTTGTCTGCCATGGTAGACTAGATTGCAATGACCTAAGAGGTTTTACCTGGATTTGATGGGTTTTTCAAAGGATGATTAGAACCAGTATTTGAAACAGTTTTTTGCTTCAAAGAAGCTTTAGTATAATTTTGAGATATTGTTCCAATTATACCATCAACAGGTGGCACATTTGGAGACTTCAAATAAGAAGAATCCAAAGATGGCCTTGGAGCATCAGGTAAAATTTCATATAGCGTGCCAAATTGGGAATAAACCAAATCCAAATACTAGGCATGGGAAATGATTTGATCCTTGGTAACATAACCTCCCATTGCTATATCTTCAATGATTTTGTTTATGAATGAATTGGGGAACCATTCGGTCAACAACTCATTAGGGATTTCGAATTTGATGAGGCAATGCCAACATCTCCATTCATGGATGTGATCAAAGATATGGGTCGTGGCATCTTGTTTCAGAGATGTGAGAAAGTGGGTACCAGTTTCATAGCAAACTGGTAACTAGAAGCAGGTGAGGAAGGCCATGGACAATGAATTGGAGTTTTCATAGGTACCTCAAGGTAACTCAATGTACCACTTTGTCGCAACACCTGTCAAGGTTCACTGAAATAGGCAGAGATGAATAGAATCGTCAACGGATGAATTGGAAGAACACCATAAGTGATATGTCATCACATGGGCCTGAGGGTCCTCTTTAACTTTTCCTTCAAATTTGGGGAAATTTCCTAGAATTTTAGTGGGAACTGGAGGCCAATAAGGCGAATGAATAATTGGATCATTAGTAAACCTCCAGACATTTAGCAGTTCCAACGTCGCTAAAAATGGCAATTGCGAGTTAAAAGGCATATAAGACCTTTGAAAAGGCCCAGACTGTGGGTTCCAACCTTGTTGGTAGGGATTTCACCCCCAAAGTGGAGGATTTTGACCATAAGCAGCTTGATTTTTCCCCCACTGAAGGGTACCTTGATCATAAGGTGGATTTTTTCCAGGGCAGGTTTGATATTGACCTGCCATAGGCCATTGATAACCATAAGGAGGATGAACATTAAGTGCAGAATATGGACTGTAAGGTTGTTGCACCTACTAACCCTAGTAATAAAGTTGTTGGCCCTACTGGTGCAAGGGTTGGCCTTGCATCTACAAGGTTTGACCTTGTTGATATACAGGTTGGTATTGCTGCTACAAGGTTTGACCTGGCTACTGCAATGGTTGACCTTGTGGATACAAAGGTTGGTTGGGTTTTTGAACAAACTGTGTTTGTTGTTGCAAAAGCTATTGAAACTACTGTAAAGGTTGTTGAATAGTTCCTTTAGGGATTCCCTATTGGTATTTATAAGTTCCTATTGGGGTTTGACCGTATGCACCGGGAATATGATTTTGACCAGGTTGCACATGAGGACCAGCTTGTGGAATGTAAGGTGGATTTTGTAGCACTTGCGAACCATATGGAACATAAGACTATTGGAGAGGTATCTGGGACATCTAAGGCTATTGATACCGGTTATTACCTACCCTAGATGGATCAACAGGATTAGGAATACCACTAGGAATAGGTTGACTCACTTCAACCATGTGAAGTTGTGATCCACTCACATGGGTTCCACCTGACACAAGAGGAAAGTTTGGATTTCCCCCCTAAGCTGTGAATGAGGCAATGGTACATTGTATCCACTTGATGGAGGGAATGAGGAAATTACAGACGTATAAACCGAAACTGTCGGTTACACCGGAATGGAAGGTTGAAATGATGGTAATGGTTGTGAGGGAATCGTCGGTTGAATCGGAACTAAAGTAACGACAGTTTTCACAGGGATCTGAGAGGTCAAGTTAGGAATAAATGGACCAGACGTAGGCATATCATTTGATGACCAAATTGGATTTTGGTACAATGAAGAAGCATTGGGGGTTCCTAAAACTAATTGAATCAAGGTTGTATACCCATGTGGAAGCATATGCCCATTATATTCAGGAGGCGGTTGAGATGGAACTCTTCCTACATAAGGAAAGCCTTCCGGAGGAAAGTCGTATATGTATTCATTATCAACACTGAGAGTGTGAGTATCAGAAATTTCCGAAGGACCTCGAGGAGAGGTTGGAGTCTTACCTTCTAAATCCATAGGTGGAAACAACTGGCAAGGAGGAATCTGATACGAATGAGGAGATAACTCCAAAGGAAAACTTGGTTGATCGTATGGACTATAAGGATGTTGAGTAGATATCACAAATGGATCAAATAACGGATTCGGAGGATATAAAACAAACCTTTGTGGACTCTCAAGGGTTTATGGATAAAACTCCTGAGATGACGATGAATCTCTTGGTGGAGGACAAGAAGAAAGGGGTTGGATTCTTAGGACAATTCCAGGTTCAAAGCCTTGAGCTTCAAGTGACTGTGAAAGTTCAGGATGAACTCCTTGTGAAGAACCTTTAGTATTAGATGATAAAGGAGAACTGTGAGGAGAACTCGATGGTTCAGCCGTGATGACTTTCTCTCAAGAGCAAAAGGAGAAGAGATGATCCATTGAGGGATGATTAAAATTAAAATTTACAAGGAATTACTCAATGTGAGGCCAATAAGCAACTGCATAGGTTCGACATGTTATCATTGGCTATTAATTTTATGACACGAAACAAAAAATAAATAGAAACAGGTAATGTTAGGCAAGAGGGTTTACCAAGCATCCATGAACCGTTATATACACCTTAGCCAAAACCAAGCACTTGACGTATGACGGTCGATCTCCCCGAATGTTGTGTTCAGTGTATCACGTTTACAAGGCAGCTGACTTAGTTACCTGTGGCTAAAAGATAGAAACCTACTGGGATCTCCCATTATATAATCAACGGTACGGGAACACAAGTCCATGTTAGCACTATCTAATGCATAACCGTTCGATGAGAGTGTCACTATATACTTTCCATACTGAAGTGCCTCCTATATACCTGAAAGTACTGGAGAACCTTCGATATACTTCCGAACTGGGATGGGATTTCACCACCAGGATAAAATAAAGGTAGTTAATGATAGCTGATATGTTTAAAGATACTGGAACACGTCTCTAGCTTAGACCTCTAGATATTTTCGTTAGGTTACAAATGCTCCTTAAGTTGATTGAGGTAAATTTTAAGTTTATCTTCAATTAAGTTTCAATTTGATGGCTCAATGATGTCACCTGAATTCCTATGATGCAACTAAATGATAAAATGAAATATTTTCATTCAATGAAGGCCAAACTAATCAAGGAAGAGATACAACCAAATAATGCATCAATCAAGAAAAATGCATCCAAAAACAACTCTTTATATTTCCAATGCAAAATGTAAAAATGAGATCTAATCTTTCACTTTCACTAACAAATGCAATGCCAAGATACAATCCTATGAGAAACAAAAATCACTTTTCTTTCACTAAGATTCACTAATATTTTGTTCTTTTTCTTTCACTTTGATTCAACAATGCAAAATAATGCAATGAGGAAAGGAAAAAATGCAATCTAAAACAACTAAAATAAAATTTTCATTCACTTATGTTTTCAAATGCAAATTGTTTAAAAAATACTAAAATAATGAAATCTTTCACTTTCCGTTTTGAAACAAAGAAATCAAAACAAGAATTCACTTTTAGTCTTACCAAAGCAAACAAATGTAATCTATGTTTGACAATGGAACAAAAGCGATTTTCAAAGCACTAATATGACTCAATACTAATGAAAATAACCTCAAAATCACAAATCGAAAGCAACTTGAGAATAGTGTCTTGACTACAGCAAGAATCCTAAATGGAGGCAATCAATCTCAGAGAAACAGACCAAGAAATGAGTGAAGGTTGACCTAGAAACCCTAGAAAGAAATAAAGATTCAAACACACATTAGCAAACCCAAGAGACAAATTGCAATCACACAAGGATGACAATCAAGACAAACACACTGTACTTACATTGTAAAATCATTGACAGAGGCCAAAAACCACTAAAAACAAGAAGAAACCCTAATTTTATCCTATCCTCTGAGATCAGTGCACCTGTTAAAGAAAAAAGAGCAATGAAAGGCAGAGAAACACGACTGTAATTTTAAAATCAGTGTTGTCAGCACTTCTGTCAGAGTAGAAAATGTCTTGGGCAAGAAAAGTAAGGAAGAAATAAAAAATCTTCAAGATCAAATCAAGCTAAACATTCTCAGGCAATAACTAGTGACTACAAATAGCTACAGTGATGCACACAAGCCAAGAAATCAACGGTTGGTCAAACTCATCAGAGAATCTGATCTAAGGAATGGATGGAAAGGGTTATAGCCTCCCCAATGGAGATGCCATTTTTTTGTCTAGTTAAATACTCTTTGTGGATAGAGATGATCCCTCTAGCCCAATGAATGGGGATAGAAACCTGCGTGACAATGTTGAAGACACTTTCCAATAACGTACTCCTTTGTTGAAGATCTCGAATCGCTCGCTCCTTAGGCTCATCTCTACTACTCACAGCTTTTGTATACATGCATAAGAGATCAAAGACACAACAAAGCATACAAGTACGACAAGCATAATCAAAAGTAATCCACTTAAGAGATCAAGGAGAATTAAGAAAAATGATGCATTAACACAAACATTTATGGAAAGTGAACCAACAATTGTATATATTAATGAAATAAAGGAGGAAGCATACAACCAAGCCTTGATGTCAATAATCTCTCCTTGAGTGAATATCCAAGTCCAAGCTCAAGCTCTCCAAGCACTCCTTCTCCAAGCCAAATGAGTAGCATGTAGGCACTATCTCAGCATAAGGGTGCAAATAATTAGAGACCAACCATTTGGGAATGGGAGAGGATGAATATATAGGTAGGGAAAGGGAGTTAGGATCTCTCCAAAGATAGGAGAAGGCCCTCATCTCAAGGAGGTAGCTCACATGGATAAGATCAAAGGGAAATATTGGGAGAATTCGACCACATCCACACCGAACAACCTCCAGCTTGTCATTCTGGAAGCCTCTAGATCATGAAGCTTCTTGTCCTTTTTGGTAAAACTTTCTTTTTGGGGATCAGCATGAGTATCCAAGTAAAAAGTGTGCTAGCAAAGCGAAGCCAGTATATTACAACTCGCCATCTACACTAGTTGCTAGTGTCAGGGTTGCGTTGGTCCTGAAATTATGGTTTTAGAGTTCACTTGTTCAGGGAAGTCTCAAGGCATGTTTCCATTAGTGTTTCAGGGAGGATCTGAATTGCATATCAGGATGGGTACACTGCATGATTTCCATGTTTCAGGCACTTCAGGGTATGACATAGGGAAGTACATGAGGTTTGACAAAATACTGTGTAACACATAGGCTGACACAGAAGTAGCGTAGAGCTTGAGAGGAGATCCGTATTTTGTTAGAGAAGTCGAGTTCTGAAGATGGAAGCCAGGGTGTGATACCAGAGGGTAGAAGTCAAAGTTCGGAGTGACATAGACCCTAGAAGGAGTGACATTGAAAATCACAGTGATTACATAGAAACTGCATAGAGGCTGGTGGGATTAGCCATTCAGTGGCTAGATCAGTCTTGGATCATTAGTGATAGTGTGAGGTATTTCTCACTAATCTTTTGTCAGTCAGATTCTCTGTATCAGATAGCCAACAAGGAATCCAAATATTGTATTCAAAAACTACTACTTAATAATACAACCCCTCAGTTGCTACGCTAGTTGTCTTGCATTGGGTTTTTCGGGGACATTTGTCGAAAAATAACGGTGTAATGTGTTGTGTATTTCTTTCTTGCTCAGTTTCTTGTTTCCACATATAATTTTAATTGGTGAAGGTTGCAATGTATTTACTTCGATATTTACATTAGAACATTGTAAATAACTTGAATGTATTAACAAGTAGGAGAAGTAACATCAGTTTACTGCTGTAGGGATTCTGTTTTAGGAATTTTCACATGCGTGCTCCCGCGGTCAAGGCACTACATTACCACCCACTGCTGGGAATCCTACTCCAAACGGTCTGAGGTCTAGTTTGGACTTCTTACATGGGATATCCCCTTGAATGTTGGCGGGTCCAGCACCGTCAACAATGCTACTCTTATGAATCATACCCATGTATGTACGTGCTTCACTTGAAGAAGACCTATGTACAGATCTCAATATACTAACAACTGAATCTGAATCAATGTCACATTGAACCAATCACTGAATCAAGTATTGAATCCATCATAGATTTTTGAACCAAATACAGATCACCATACAGTAGCATCATCACTAATCCATTCCATAACCAAATGATTCAACAGAACCAGTTCTATCAAACACAAATTATTATGAGAGAGCCATCATTGATAGAAAACAACAAACACAACAGAACTGATCAAATGTCATCAAAAATCCATACTGTAAAACCCTATCATGTGTATGTGAATTTCATAAAACACATCTGCGTATGTACACACTTACCATTCTCAACACCTACATACAAATTCTGAACTTTTGTAGAATATATATGTGACTATTTAAAAGATGATCCGTGTGTGCATGCAACCTCTTAGAAGGAAAACCAACGTATAGTTTTGCAATCACTAACTTAAACCTTTGCTACAACCACAACACATACTACGTATACTTCACCATCACATATCCACATTAGAGCATTATTATCATCACAGATCTATCATTGTTAGCTATAACAAAAAAATAGATCAAGAAAGAATATTCATTACTATTCTTTCAGATCTATCAGATCTGAGCCTCTTCCATGCTCCTTGGTGCACACGTGTTTTCATATCAGATTACATATCAATAACCCATAACTTGCACACACAACACCTCTCCATCTCTTTATATACTATTTTGCTTAGCCAATACCTCAGGTAAATACCTTGGTTGTGTTGAAAATACCTTGGTTTAACGAGATCAAATATACATTGTCGAACTCATTACTATGTTCCAATAACATGTTAAATACCCCTGGTATTCATAGCACCATGGTGTGTATTTTTTACGGTATTTCTCCTCACCCTACCTATGTATATACACAATCTTTCTTCACAGGACCTGCGTATACTTTCTCAAACTTTATGTTTGTCATCCATTTGTCTTATAACTAATATTCCTTTGTCCTTATCACCTATAGCCTTTGTATAACCATCATGTTGACATATCTATCAAGTAGGTTGTCATCAAGGGAAACACATTATCCATAATGCCAACAATCTCCCCTTTGGACTTCATGACAACCATTTGGTGTTTGGTCACCACCACTTGTAGATACCTACAAATACATCTGTAAACACACCAAGATTCTCTCCAAAATATATCTCCAATATTCTCTCCAAACACCAAGCTTCTCTCCCCCTTTGACATCAAAGGAAAAGGGTTGACCAATGTTGAATGAATACTTCTCTTCCCCTGTGTAGAGAGGATCATTATAGAGATGATTTGTTGAAGATGAAGATTGTATACTGACCATGCTCCCCCTATGCATATGCTGAAGATATTCAATGAAATACTTGACTTTATGTCTCGACCAAGTATGACCTTTCCTATCACCAAGGACTTATGATTACATCAATAACCCAACACAATTGGGTTACATATTTGACTCACCATTACATCAAATGCCCAAAATAATGGGATTACATACATAAATGACTTGACCCCAATAGTCCATACTTGATTGAATTTTACAATGGTTTAAAATATGGGTATTTACATGACCTTTACATTAAGAGACATATATGAAATTTATGACCAAAACCGGAGACCTTAATAGTGAGGTAGCAAGACCATGATAGTCATCAGCAACCATCATATACCATATAGGAACTTGCAACACAAACATTTGATTGAAACAACATGAACATTGTCATCACTAAGGAACTTATGTAAGATAAGACAGTGTAGCATCAGTCTTCAACATCATCAATATGTGACTAAAAATGCAATTTCTTCAAGCATCACTAAGAACTGAAGTAGAATTACAATAAATTTATGTCAAAAACTCGTCCCCTTTACCCTATGTCATCAAGGTCAACATGCTCTTTCCATTTGTAGGAAGAGCCACAATCCAGAACATCAAAGACATATAGATATTTTGTAGCACAACACAATATCTTTTCATGCATCAACAACATATGTCAGAAACAAGAATATCACATAGAACAACACAAGAGCATCATAACAACTTTTCACATGTAACTCGAGCAACATATAGGCATCATCCATAACTTCATCATATGCGACCTATGCATCATTGAAGACATAATGGTAGCATCATATAAGCAGTGAGTGAATCATAGTCTTGTCATCATCTAATGTCAATAAGTATGCACTTCATCTTCATGTAGAATTAACTTCACTAAGTGCAAATTTAACCAATATATACTCATCATCCAAGACTTCATCATCACTAATGATAGAATAAAAACAACATATGTGTCTTCAGCAGCAACAACTACACATCATCAATGATTTATATACTTATCATGAACACCATTATGTAAAAGGGAATGCTCAGGAAATCATAATGCCAACAATACACTATTAGAATCATGGCAAATGCTCCCACTTAACATGTGCCAACTATTCACTAATCATATCCAACTCATCAATCAGCAAAGCCATAGGAAGAACCAAAATAGCCATGACATATTGCAACAGCTCATGAACCAACATCATTTCTAAGTAACATGTCAACAAACTGTAACTAATCAATGTCAAAACCCGAAACCAATAATAATTGATTGAGTCTCATCAGCAACTCCCTCTGAGTTTGTCCCACTATTTCGTCATCTCAAAGAAACATACACAATTTTTTAAATCAAAACTCACGTATATAAGCGATTGTCCTTCATAGTATCCACATATAGAAAGTGAAATGTTGAAATGATCATGACAGTATCTCCCCCTAAACATTTCACACTTTTTCATGTTCACTGTTATCTCATCAATGGAATGTCAGTAATATAAGCATCACCAAATGAATATCAAAACAACATGGGAATCATCATCAAGATATACATATGTATAGCTCCCCCTCATATTATACACCAATGATTCTGAGGACCTGATAGTCATCATCATCTCTTCATGAGGTCATGTACCTCACATCACTTCTGTTGTCACAATGATAATTAAGCTTTAAGAGAAATGGACTACAGTAGTGTCAATCTTCCCTATGTTTCTAATTGATGTTCCTTCTTCTTCCAAATCTTCTTACAATTTTTAATGAAATGCTAGAACATATCCCATCTTTTGTTTCTATTCCAAGTGGTTGACCTACAATTAGTGGCCTTATGCACAAATGAGTTACAAGAGAAACAATATCCAAGAAACTAAACTTTATGCCTAGGGACTAATATTGACTTTCATCAAGAAGATTCCTTTTCAAGTCACTGACATAATTCAGTTTTCTTTTGAACCACCACATGATGGTTGTTCTTGTTATTGTACTAGGGATATAAATCCATGTAACCAATGCTTGTATTGATTAGAGGAGATATTTGTTCATTGATAATCCTCTCTAGTGACTCAGATGCCTTTAGTACCCATTTATTGATTTTTTCATATTCTTCCCTTAGAGTCATAACCTCATTTTCTAGTTTTTCACAATGCACTTCCTTTTCTTGAATTTGATTTGATAAGACTTTTTTTCTTCTATTAAATGCTTCCAAATCCATTCTTAACATGTTTATTTCCTTAATCATACTACTTTCTTTTGTTTCCAGATCTTTGTTTGCATTCCTAAGTTTATCATTCTCTTTCAATGTTCTCATTAAGTCATCTACTTCACATCTATCTAATTCATTATTGACTAGTTTTCAAGAGCCATAAGTACCTGATAATGATTGTTAGAATCTGAATCTGATAATGACTTGATAATTGGTAGAAAACTTCTTTTTAGCAACATTATTTCCATTCTCTTTATGATTTTCTTTATGTGGACATTTGGATGCATAATGACCTACTCTTCCACACGCAAAAAGTTTAAAGGGAAGCTTACCTCTGAATTTTCCAGTTCCTACTTGCAATTTCCTCACGAAGTTTTCTTCTTCCTCATCTGATATGTATATTGTATCTTTGGGTGATTCCTTCTCTTTCCCTTTATCTGTGGCTTTGAAAGATGCTTCTATCATACCTGATGGACCCCCTTTTCTCATCTAAAAGGCTGTCAGTATCCCATGGAGTTGTTCAAGATTAAGACTCTTCAAATCATGCATTTCTTTAATAGTGGAGACTTTGGAATCGAACTTTGGAGTTAGTGATCTCAAAATATTTTCAACAATAGTAGCATCCTTTATTTCATCTCCAAGATTTCTCATTGAGTTAATGATCTTGTCTACTCTAATAAAAAAGTCTGCAATGCTTTCATCATCATGCACTTTAAGTGTCTCATACCGAATTATAAACATTTTAATTTTGACACTTTTTACCTTGGTGTCACCTTCATAACTTTGGATAAGCTTATCCCACATTGCTTTTGCAATGTTTAGCTGCATGACCTTCACAAATTCAGACTCAGCTAGACTTCCCAAGATGGCATTTACATCCTTTGCATTGGTTTCATATTGTTTCTTCCTTGCAGTATATGTGGGAATAGAGATTGGATATTGATATCCACCTTCAACAATTTCCCATACATCTACTTCAATTTCCTGGAAAAAATCCCTCGTTATGACTTTCCAAAAGACAAATTTAGTTCCATTAAGTAAAGGTGGCCTAATATGAAATACTCATTCTTGACTACTCATATTGATGGATCTCCCTTTAAGCGATCAAGCTTCTACTGAGGGACCAACTATGATACCAATTATTGGGAAAAATACAAAGAAGGGGGGGGGGTGTGGTTGAATCAATATTTTAAACTCAATTCGACTTTTCATTTCTTATTCTAATTTATGTCTGTTGTTTTCATTCAAGAAACCATCATATGTACATGACTTTAGTAAGGGAAAATGATGTATATCTAGTCAACTAACTTTTCATTTATTTCATCATCAGTTCATCTTCAACCAATGCATCATTAAGTAAGCAATAACCATGAGAAGTAAGAAGCAAAAAGGTCATCAACAAAAAAGAAACATATCAACACATATGAACAGTGGGATTTTAGGTGGAAACCCAATGTGGGAGAAAACCACTATTGTTGTTGTCTCTATCTTTTTTTAATTATAAAGAAAAACTTCTTACAATCTTGTATTGGCACAGACTCATACCAGTATGTAGACACCCACCTGCAGAAGGCTACAACTTTCTCTCATTCTCCAGCACCCACTCGAAGGGAGCTCCAACCCCCTAATCTCGTTTACCGGTTCCTACCAGAAGGGAGCTCCTACCCCTTGCACAAATTCTCCAGCTACTACAGGAAGGAAGCTTTGACTCCCTCAATGAAGGCTCTAACCCTCAGCACTTCTTGTGGACCATTTCTCATAATATTTCATAATGGATCCACCTTACTCAAAACATTAAACTTGTAGGACACATTTCATCATATTTTCATACTCGACCCACTTCCATCATTATGCTCAAACCAAGTAACAATTCTGAAACCAATCACTAAATAACTCATCCAATCATTGAACCAACTGAAACACTATGCCATCAACAAACCAATCACTGAATCTCAAGAAACTAATGCAACAAGAGAAAATCAATTCATATCATATCATATTTATGCACAACCACTAATAATTATACCAAACCATATAATTTTCATCATCGAAACCAAATGTTTTCACTGCAAACCCTAATCAAACATATGTCAGAATATATACACAACTCTTTTGAATCATACCTGCATATGTACGTGCTTCCATTGAAGAATACCTAAGTACAAAAATCAATATACTGACAGTTGAATTTGAATCACTATCGCACTGAACCAATCATTGAATCACATATTGAATCCATCACAGATTACTGAACCAAATACAGATCACCATACAATATCATCATCACTAATCAACATTCCATTCCATAACCAAATCAACCTAGCCATTATTGTCAAACACATATTATTATGAGAGATACATCATTGACAGACAACATCAAACACAACAAAACTGATCAAATGTCATCAACAAGCCATATTGTAAAACCCTAACATGTGTAAGCAACTTTCATAAAACACATTCACGTATGTATGTGCTTACCATTCTCAACACCTGCGTATAGATTCTAACCTTTTGCAGAATATATACATGACTATTTAGAAGATGATTCGCGTATGTACATGACCTCTCAAAGGAAAACCATCGTATAATTTTGTAATCAGTAAGTGAAACATTTGCTGCAACCACAACATACTGTGCATACTTCCCATCACATATCCACATTATAGCATTATTATCATCATAGATCTACCATTGCTAGTTATAATCACAAACAAATTAAACAAGTATATTCATTACTATTGTTTCATATCTATCATATTTGAGCCTCTTCCATGGTCCTTTGTGCACACCTGTTTTCATATCAGATTACATACTAATAACCCATAACTTGCACACACAACATCATGATCCCCATATTTTTATATAGTATTTTCCTTAGCTAATAACTCAGGTAAATACCTTAGTTATGTTGTAAATATTCTTTGACGAGACCAAATATCCATTTTCAAACTCATTACTATGGGCCAATGCCATGGTAAAGATCCCTGGTATCCATAATAGCATGGTGTGGATTTTGTATGCGCTTCTCCTAACCCTACCTGCATATGTACGTGATCTTTCTTCACAGGACCCGCGTATACTTTCTCACACATTATATTTGTCATCCATTTGTCTCTAAATTGATATTCCATTGTCATTATCACATGTAGCCTTTGTATAACCATCATGTTGACATCTCAATCAAGTAGATTGTCATCAAGCACAACACATTAGCCATAATGCCAACAACAAAAATCGCAAGGGGTGATATAACAATCAAAATTCAAAAAAACATATAGAAGTTGGGGTAACATGTCTTATGACATCTAACCTATGATCTATGATGGGAAATCCTCAAAAGTATCTCTAAAGAAAGATGTCCTAATGAGGGGGTCAAGAAGAGGTATGACGCCCCACCAATTTGATAGTTGAAGAAGTTTGATTATTACTTTGTCAATTTTGGCCTTAAGTAGTCAAGGCAACATGGAAGGAGCTGACTCCCTTGGAAGAGTTCAAAAGGGGAAGGCCACATAAGGCCTTATATAAATATCCAAATCAAAGGGCCTCATCATAAAAATAACTATACATATATTGAAAGAATGTATAAAAATGACCCATCCAAATATTGATAAAGGCAATATAACATCCCTTGAATCTCATAATAAAAGGGGCATCTATAGATGAGCTGATCCTTAAACTCTATCTCATGCATATGGAAAATCTATAAGATGTTATTGAGAAGAGGAAGATCATGATGCTTAGTTTCAACTTGACACCATTGTAAACCCACTTCGAACCCACCAAGAGGGATCTAAAGGGAAACATCCAATTCTCTTGTGTGTATGTGGGTTAAAAAATAAGGCCTCCTCTCATTTGCATGAAGTGTTCCTAGTATAAATCCATCTTAGAGATGGGACCACGAAATGATGAAGTCCAAGTACAATGAATGTATTGTCTATACATAACCTCTCTAACAACCTGACATAAACATAATTATGTCATTTACATTGGAGGTGTATATCACTTGAATCTTTTTACAACTTTAATCACTCCCCCACAAAACTGTGTCGTGTTCCCTTGTGATGATGCATCAACCCTACTGGAGAACAATCTCATGATGTAAAAGGAACTTAAACATGATGTAACTCTAATAGTGCCCCACATTCACCCATTGGCTCACTACTCGTGGCTAATGTGAGGTTATTTCAAGCATTGATATAGGTAATATCAATTTTTTTCACTTATGTATAGTATTTTACATTGACATAATTGAATTTTTTTAGCAAACAAAATATCTGTATCGAGGGTTTGATCCTTGTGTATTAGGGCTAGAATGGCCTTGTCTTTATGAGTGATCTATTCATTTCCAACTCCTTATCTGGGAGAGAACTACAAGCTCCATCTCAACATGAACTGTAGATATTATGAGCAATTCATATCGAGGCTTTACAAATTATCTAGTCGTTCTACATTAGGTATACATGGTAATAAGAGTGTTACCCACATACACCTACCCTAAAGATCAATACCTAGTTCTCTAAAAAGTCAAAAGGAGCTAATATGCTCATGTAGAGGCGAATTATTCTCCTAGGAGGTCAACATGTTCGCTTGAGGTGTTGTTTTTGGCCTTGGATTTTAAGTGGTTAAGGGCTTCAGGGGTTAGTTGTTAAGGGCCAAGGGCTTGGGGGTCAAGGGATTTAGGGGTTAAGGGCTTAAGATTTAGGGGATTTAGGTGTTAAGGGCTAAGGGGTTAGGGGTTAAGGTGGTTAAGGGTTAGGGTTGAGGGTCAAGGATTAAGATGATAATGGGCTAGGGCTTAGGGGGTTCATGGATTTTAGGTTAGGGGTTAGTGGCTTAAGTTTTAATGGGTCAAAGGGATAATGGGTTATGAGTTATGACTGTAGGGGTTAAGTGATTATGACTTGTGGGTTAAGGTGATAGGGAATTTAGTGGTTATGGGTTAAGGGCTTATGGGTTGTGATAATGGGGCCCCTAATCCCCTTATCACCACTATTGGGGGTTCCATGATCAATTTCTCTCATTGCGTTCCCTTTAGGCCCCATAGCTCTTATGACATTAGGTCCTAAGCCCCCTTTATCATTCTCTAATTCTAGGACTATAGATCTTAGTAAAACATGCTTGTACCTCAAACTTCTACCCATCCATGCTACCCTTGTGTCCCCTTTCCCCATTCAATACACTACAAGATACCACTCCCACCTTTTTGGTCATACCATTCAAATTATCCTAATGTTATAAACCCCCAAATTTGGTCCTAATGCCCATAGAAATACACCCTTTGGCCCCATTGGGTAAGGGCTTAGATGTATTAGGGATTATGGGTTATGATAAGGGAGCCCCTAATCCCCTTCTCAAAACTATTGGGGGTTCCCCTATTAATTACAATTGCATGATATAGAAGATAGATTGAGAGAAAAATAAAAGGAACTTGGAAAATTGAAAGCAACTGTTAAAGAATTATTGGAATGGAAAGCTACCATGGAGGTGGGGAAATAAAATGGTTGAGTTGATCGAAGATTGGCCAAAAATGTGAGAATTGCATGTGTAGACTATTTAATTTTTTGTGTATACTTGACCTATGTTTGACAATAAGGTTGAGTTTGACCTATGTTTTCTCCTCTTGATGCATCTTCTAGCCCTGTATATATAGAGAGTATTCGTGTAATTATGTTTAGAAGCAAGCTCTTCCCAAAGAACATGGAGATGTTCTCACTAGATTCAAATGCAAGAGCTAATTGTCAAATGACCTTGGTCAGTTTTGTATTAAAGGCACAAAAAAGGGGGTCAAAAGGGGATGAGCCTAGATATGAATATCTTGAATACTACATCATTCATGTAGTTGAGGACTACTTGTGTCTATTTCGAGCAGACTTGGAATAGACTAAGGGAATTTGAATGTTTTTTTGAGCATGTTGTGGATATAACCTTTTAAGAAAGATTGTAGACTTGTATGGGACTGATACCCATACATTTGGAAAGAGAAGGGTCTAGTGTTAAAGGATGATGATAGCTAAAGGGACAAACTTATATCCTCTTTTTTCTTTTGAGTGGACATGAATTACATTTGGTTCATGCTGTTGAGAATGCAACAAGATGATGGAGCTTAGTGGAAAGGAGTCGCCTTCACTAAGTGGGCCCGCAGGCAAATTATGGCGCAAAGTCTATTTTTAGACTATGTCTATTTTTAGACATATGGATCATGGTCTATGAGTTGTAGGATGCTGTTTATGGATGATTGGTCATGTTGGGAAAAATAGATGGACTTCTATTTCTGGTTCACAGCGGAGTGATCAGAGTCTATTTTTAGACTGCCAGGCTAAAAATAGAAAAGTCAAATATTATTGTCTCATAATAATATTTAGACTCTAAACTTTATCTTATCCTCTTGGAGCACTTCAGTTTGAGCTACAGATGTCAGAAGGAAATATGCTTTTCTTGTGGGTCAGTTGAGCTATTGCATGCAGGACTTCAGTTAGAACTCACGTGGTTGAGTTCTGTGGAGTTGGATGTGGAGTTGATGGAGTTGTGTTTAGTTTGACTTGGTTAAACTAGTTGTAATTAGTCTAACTGCAAATAGACTAGTGATGAGTGGTGTGAATTAATTGATTAAATTAATTCACTAATTATTAACTCATAATGCAACTGAAGAATACGTCAGTTAACTTAGTGCATGTACAGTTCAGTGGCGACAGGTGTTAGAGGTTGAGATTGCTATCAGTTGTGACTATAGTTGTGCATGAGATCTTGCACAATCAATGGATTGAGTATGCCCATGAGGATTGCGCAGTATATGCCCAGTGAAATAGCCTGTGCTCACGTGATTTTCACTTGGTATTGTGCAATAGAGGCAGGCAAAGAAGCGGAGGAGACTTGAACCTGTGACTTGTTCGGATCTGAGCTAATTTTGTGTGTAACAGTTGGAGATAGTACTGAGTACTTGTGAGGAGTATTGCACTATGTATTGTTACATGTTCTCAATCATTAATATACAGATAGTGTGGGGTTTTCAGCTGTAAGCTTTCCCCGGGTTACATACTGTGTTAATGTGTGCATGCGATTGATGTTTCATTGTTTTTAATGCTGCTAAATTGATGACCAACGTATAGGAGGTTATGTATTATGCATGTATTCCGCAATGGTGTATAATCAAGATAATCTCTGTGAATAATTGTTTATTATTCAAAATTTCTACATGGTATCAGAGTTGTTGATCATCAGATCTATTATTCAGAAAGTGTTTACATCTTATTTCTTCAGGCAGAGTCTGTAATCGGGCCAGGTAGTCTTTGGATTCATCCTTCCTTTGGAAGGTGAGATATCCGGTAAAATCCCATATAGTCAATCTCTGTACAAGAAATACTTTGTTCAAATGAATTCTAGATCAGAGGCGGTTGAGTTTGGAGCTGGTGGAATTCAAATTTGCAGCAGTGTTTTCTTGGTATCAACGTGGCAATGTCTTTCAACGGATTGCGATTGGAGTATGCTCTTGAGAGCAGCTCGAACTATATTGCATGGAAGGACAGGATGGAAGAAGTGTTGGATGATAACGGGCTGAAGGAGTTCATAGAGGCTAATGTCCCAAAGCCTACTAATACTGCACAGGTTGATGCTTTGCAATAGAAGACAACAAAGTGTCGAAGGATTCTGTTGGAGGGCATGAAGGATCACATTGTGTCCACACTGCATGGAAAATCTTCTCCATACTTGATGTGGAAAGCATTGACAGATCTATTCCAAAGAAAGAGCGATCATAGGAAGCTGGCGCTCAAGGATAAACTCAGAAACATCAAATGTGAGAAGGGAGACAGTATGCCCAGGTATCTCACGAAGTTCACTCAATGCAGGGATGAGCTGGGAAGTGTGGGGGTGACTGTCGATGATGAGGACTTGGTGAGCTTGGCTCTCCTTGGTCTTCCGAAGAGTTGGCATTCCTATCAGGACTCTGTCAATGGTGGGGAGAAATTGCCAGGATGGGAGAGACTTTGGTCAGATCTTGTGCAGGAGGAGATCAAGCGGAATACTAGGGACGGATCTTCATCAAAGGTACCTGATGAAGAACATTGCACTTTGGCTGCCAAAGCAAAGAAGGGGAAGAACAAGAAGGCTTCTCATTCCGGTGCGAAAGGCAAGAAGCAGGATATGTCCAAGGTGAATTGTTTTCACTGTCACCAGCATGGACACTATGCCACTAATTGTCCGCAGAAGAAGAAGAACAAGAAAGCTGCTGGATCTGCAGCAGGAGAGGCTCTAGCCTCACAGTTTGAGCTTGATTTTTCATTGATCGCATGCTTGGTTTCAAGTGTGATGGGATCGGTGTGGTTCTTGGACAGTGGTGCATCTTTTCACATGACAGGAGATAGAGATTTGTTTTCTGATCTGGAGGACAAAGAGCTTGGAGCACACATCGAGATGGGTGATGATGGTAGATACAGTGCGACCGGTATCGGTACCATTTCCTTTGAGAGGGAGTCTAGTAAACCCTTCGTATTGAAGGAAGTGATGCATGTTCCAGGATTGAAGAAGAATCTTATCTCTGTGGCGATGTTAGAAGACAAGGGATATGATGTTGTTTTCAGTGAGGGAAAGGCTTTCCTGTGCAGCAAGACAACTGGAGGAACCCAGAAGATAGGTGTTCGAGTGAGGAATCTTTATCAGTTGCATGTAGATGGATGCGCAGCAATGGCATGCAAGGCAAAAGGATTGGTGAGCCGGGATGATGGCAAGCTGTGGCACAGGAGATTGGGTCACCTTCAACATGGAGCCTTGAAGATACTGTAGCAGATGACTACAGGACTTCCTAAAGGCACTCTTGCGCAGTCAGATCAGTGCAAGGGGTGTACTTTAGGAAAGTTTGTGAAAGCCACCTTTCACGAGGAGGATATTCGCGCCATGATGATCCTTGAGAGAATTCAAACAGACGTGTGTGGACCTTTCTCAGTAGCTTCGACAGCAAAACACAGGTATTATGTGATCTTTGTTGATGATTTCTCTTGTAAGTGTTGGATCTTCTTCATGCAAAAGAAGAGCGAGACATACTCAAAGTTCTGTGAGTTCAAAGCATTAGTCGAGAAGGAGTCGGGGAAGAAGATGAAGGCTCTTAAGAGCGATAATGGTGGTGAATACATCTCTGGTGAGTTCAAGGATTTCTGCAGTGCAGAAGGGATTCGAAGAGAGCTCATAGCTCCCCATAACCCATAGCAGAACGGGGTTGCTGAGTGGAAGAACAGAACGATCATGGGTACTGCACAGGCGATGTTGCATGATCAGGGCCTACCCCTTCACTTGTGGGCAGAAGCATGCAATATAGCAGTATATGTGCAGAACCGTTGTCCTCACAGGATACTTGGCATGAGTACACCCGAGGAAGCTTATTCTGGTAAGAGGCCTGATATTTCTCATTTGAGGATTTTTGGTGCTAATGTTTACATGCATGTGACGAAGGATGCCAGGAAGAAGTTGGAGCCGACCGCAGAGGTTGGGATAGTTGTGGGGTACACTGATACGCCCCACAATTGTCGTGTGTATTTTCCAGACAGTGGTAAGACTGTTGTGCGACAGGATATAAAATTTCAGGAGGAGAAATCCATGAAGTGTTCGCTTGAGAGGGAGCCACACTTGCATGTAGATGAGGAGCTATTAGTTCCTAAAGATGAGCTTCAGGATGTGGATCAGCCACAAGATGAAGTTCATGGAGTGGAAGAGACCACTCACGCAGCACCAACCATTAGAGGGTGAAAGCACTTAACAGAAGTTGAGCGACTAGCTCAAGATGTAGAGAAAGTTGTAGGACCACCTACAGCCCAACGTAGGTAGAGACAGTCACCTGATCGGTACACTGGATACATGGCTCTTATGAGAAAATGTGTTGTGACTGAGCCATCCTCTTTCGAGGAAGCTGTGGAGGATCCCGCATGGGTAGACACCATGGTGGAAGAGTATGATTCGATTGTCAGAAACAGTGCATGGGAGATTGTTCCTAGACTGGAAGGGAAATCAGTGGTGGGTTCGAGATGGATCTACAAAGTTAAGTAGGCAACTGACGGGAGTGTGGAGAATTACAAGGTAAGATTTGTTGCCCGAGGCTTTTCACAGATAGAGGGGATAGATTATGAGGAGACCTTTGCACCTGTCACAAGGTATTCTTCCATACAGATGATTCTTGCTCTCTTAGCGTAGATGGGATGGCACATTCATCAGATGGATGTGAAGACTGCATTCTTCAACGGAGTCATTGAGGAGGAGGTGTGCATTGAGCAGCCCGAAGGTTTTGAGATCTTCAGCAGCGAGTCGCATGTGTACAGGCTCAAGAGAGCGTTGTATGGGTTGAAACAAGCACCACGTGCTTGGTACACATGGACAGACAGCTATTTCACCGCACTTGGATTCTCCAAGAGTGAGGCGGATCCTAACCTATACCAGATTGTGGTGGAGGGTAATCATTGTACTTTATGTAGATGATTTGATTCTAACGGGTGATGAGCTGTTGATACTTTCATGCAAGGATGATCTTGCTAAGGAGTTTGAGATGAAGGACTTGGGCCTCCTTCATTATTTCCTCGGATTGGAAATTTGGCAGTGCAGTGATGGACTATTTGTTTCTCAGGGTAAGTATGCTCGGGAGATACTGGAGAAGTTCAAAATGCATGGCTGCAAGCCTGTTGATACTCCTCTTCCTGGAGGTTGGAGGAAGGAGGATGCCACTTCGGCAGAAGAAGTGGATGCCACTGTTTATCGACAGTTCGTGGGGTCACTTATGTATCTGGTCAATACACGACCCTATATATGCTATGCTGTTAACCAGCTTTCACAAGCTATGGTTAAGCCAACCAAGCTCTTCTGGAAGGCAGGCAAGCATGTATTGCGTTATTTGAGAGGCACATCGGGATATGGATTGTGGTACAGACATGAGGATGAGGTGAGGCTATGTGGCTTCATGGATGTAGATTGGGCAAGGAGCCCAACGGACAGAAAGAGCACATCAGGAGGGGTCTTCAGTATCGAGTCGACAACAGTTTCTTGGTACAACAGGAAGCAGAGATCCATGGCACTCAGTTCAGCAGAGGCCTAGAATATGGCAGCAAGATTGGCTGCATGCGAGGCTATATGGATGAGGAAGATCCTGGTCGGTTTGTTTGGTTATCACTTGGATCCTACTGTGATTTACTGTGATAACCAGAGTTGCATTAAGCTCTCGGCTAATCTTGTATTTCATGATAGATCTAAGCACATTAACATCAGGTGCCATCATATCAGAGATTGTGTGCAGCGGAGAATCATGTTACTTTCATACGTTCCAACGGAGGATCAGGATGCTGATATCTTGACGAAGGCGCTCACCAGGAGAAAATTCAAATACCACCGAGGCAGGATAGGGGTTGCTGATAATCCATATCTTGTTGAGAGGGAGTGTTGAGAATGCAACAAGATGATGGAGCTTAGTGGAAAGGAGTCGCCTTCACTAAGTGGGCCCGCAGGCAAATTATGGCACAAAGTCTATTTTTAGACTATGTCTATTTTTAGACATATGGATCATGGTCTATGAGTTGCAGGATGCTGTTTATGGATGATTGGTCATGTTGGGAAAAATATATGGACTTCTATTCCTGGTTCACAACGGAGTGATCAGAGTCTATTTTTAGACTGCTAGGCTAAAAATAGAAAAGTCAAATATTATTGTCTCATAATAATATTTAGACTATAAACTTTATCTTATCCTCTTGGAGCACTTCAGTTTGAGCTACAGATGTGGCACATGTAGCTGTCAGAAGGAAATACGCTTTTCTTGTGGGTCAATTGAGCTATTGCATGTAGGACTTTAGTTAGAACTCATGTGGTTGAGTTCTGCGGAGTTGGATGTGGAGTTGATGGAGTTGTGTTTAGTTTGACTTGGTTAAACTAGTTGTAATTAGTCTAACTACAAATAGACTAGTGATGAGTGATGTAAATTAATTGATTAAATTAATTCACTAATTATTAACTCATAATGCAACTGAAGAATACATCAGTTAACTCAGTGCATGTACAGTTCAGTGGAGACAGGTGTTAGAGGTTGAGATTGCTATCAGTTGTGACTATATTTGTGCATGAGATCTTGCATAATCAATGGATTGAGTATGCCCATGAGGATTGCGCAGTATATGCCCAGTGAAATAGCCTGTGCTCACGTGATTTTCACTTGGTATTGTGCAATAGAGGCAGGCAAAGCAGCGGAGGAGATTTGAACCTGTGACTTGTTCGGATCTGAGCTAGTTTTGTGTGTAACAGGTGGAGATAGCACTGAGTACTTGTGAAGAGTATTGTACTATGTATTGTTACATGCTCTCAATCATTAATATACAGATAGTGTGGGGTTTTCAGCTGTAAGCTTTCCCCGGGTTACATATTGTGTTAATGTGTGCATGCGATTGATGTTTCATTGTTTTTAATGCTGCTAAATTGATGATCAATGTAGAGGAGGTTATGTATTATGCATGTATTCCGCAATAATGTATAATAAGGATAATCTCTGTGAATAAGTGTTTATTATTCAAAATTTCTACACATGCATGGAGATGAACCTTACCTGATTCCTATAAAATTAGATGCATTTTTGGACATTAGAAGAACATATTGCTACCCTTTGAAATAAAATAGGTGGAGGATATTTTGGGGAACTATGACTATCTAAAAATTGTAAATCAGATTTGGGGACCTTGTGGCTCTTTTCCTTGGACCTAGTAGTTATTATAGTAACTTGTATTTAGAGGGGTTGGAAAACCAAAACCTAATATGACTAAGAGGATTAGTGTTGGAGCACCTACGACGTGGGAGAAAGGCTTAGGGGTTCTTGCACTTAAGGGGTTTAGGACTTAGGGGTTAAGTGTAAAGGGTTGATGCTTAGGGGGTTTAGGGTTAGGGGGTTAAGGGTCAGGGGATCAAGTTCTAGTAGGTTTAGGGGCTAGAGATTAATGACTTAGTAGTTAAGGGCTTCAAGAGTTAAGGATTAAGCACTAAGCGCTTAGGGGTCAGGGGATTTAGGGGTTAAGGGCTTAAAGGTTATGGGATTTAAGGGTTAAGGGCTTAAAGGTTATGGGATTTAGGTGTCAGTGAGTTAAGGGATTACGGGTTTAGGTGTTTAGGGGTTAATGGATAGCGGTTAAGAGGATAATGGTTTGGGGGATAGGGGGGTTTAGGGATCCTAGGTTAAGGGTTAATGGGTTATGAGTTATGAGAGTAGGGGCTAAGGGATTATGACTTGGGGGTTAAGAAGATAGGGAATTTAGTGGTTATGGGATAAGGGCTTATGGGTTGTGATAATAGGGCCCCTGATTTTGTTATCACACTATTGGGGGTTCCCCTATCAATTGCTCTCTGCCTTCCCTCGAGGACCCCTAGCCCCTATGCCATTAGGTCGCAATCCCCCTTCTCATTCTCTAATGCTAGGATTATAGATCTCAATAAATCATTCTTAGGCTTCCCACTTCTACCCATCCATGCTACCCTTATGTCCCCTTACCCTGTTCATTACACCAAAACACCCCCCTCCACAAAAATTCATGAGAAATGAACATTTAGAAGTCGTCGTTTAACTAGCAACTCTAAAAGTTCAATTCTCATGACTTTTGGGCAAGGTTGTCTATAATCACCTCCAAAAATCACATTGTTGTGACTTTTAAGGGGGGTTTTCAATCAACCCCCCTTAAAAATCATGAGAATTGAAATTTTGGAGGTGGTTTTGGACAACCACCCTCAAACTTCATAAGGATTGAGCTTTTAGAGGTGGTTTTTAAATCCAAATGTTCAAATCTCATGACTTTGGGGAGCAGGGGGGCACATTTCAAAAACCACTACCAAAAATTAAATTTTCATGGCTTTTAGGAGGGGTTATCAAAAAAAATTAGTGAAAAATATATTTAGGCAAAGTCATTTAACCACCCCACCCACCCCCACCCCCCCCCCCTCCCCCCTCGCTCAACAGTCATGAGAAAACACTTTTAGAGGTGATTATTCGAAAACCCTCCCTCAAAAGATCAATTTTTAGGACTTTCAAGGGGGCGGGGGGGGGGGGGGGGGGCGGCGTTGGGGGGGTGTGGTTTGAAAAAATGCCATGAAAAATATATTTAGGTGTAGTAATTTCCCCCCAAAAAAAGAAAAGTTAAATTTTCATGACTTTGGAGGGTGGTTTCAAAAATCTCCCTCAAATCCCTCAAAAAATTTTATTGATAAAATTTCAAAAACTATACTATATTCATGAAACTTGGAAAATTATAGTATTTTAATATTAAAATTATAAATAATTAGCCTAATTCATCTTAACTCTCGATCTACTAAGGGTAGAGAAGGACCAAATATCTTCAGGTGTAAACCTCTTTTAGAGTGAAAAGACATCCAATCCCTCTAGGCACTAAGTAAATCCAAAGTTAAAATAGATCTAGGTTGGTTATATATATATATATATGTATATGAATACCTTTGGCAAAACTATGAATTTTCAAAACCTAGATACCAAAACTACAAAAAATCTACTATTTTACTTCAATTTTATTTTTATTATTCTATTATATATATATATATATATATATATATTTATATTTATATATATTTATATATATATATATATATATATATATATATATATATATATATATATATATATATATATATATATATATATATCAGTTATGAATATTTTATTAAAAAAAATTAACCATAACCCAGACCAGACCTTACAACATATCTTAGATACTAATTGGAAAGCTACTCTCATCTCAATAAAACATGTAACTCATTATGTCTTTTTCATGTTTTCCAAAAAAAAACTACACATCACACAAATATTTAAATAGTATTAATAATATTTCCTTTTAACTAATAAAAACAAAGCTTATTATAATAAGTTAATTCAGTAGTAAAGACAATCACCTTTAATTACCTTAAAGCTGTCCATATTCCTAATAAATGTCATTATATCATGGGCTGTTAACCTATTTTGTTACATTCGAAAACTACAAACCCTTATCCATAATGTAATAGCATGCATTATTATGAAATAATAACATTCCTTTTCTAATCTCCGTAGTGTTTAAAAACAAACCAACATTTTTATTGGATTATGTGGGTGGCGTACACTCCAGAAAAATCTAATAAATAGTATATATTTCATATGTTTGCTAGTAAATAAATAATACACGTGATGGAGATCTCCTTCATATATGGGTGAAAAGTGTAGATCGTCTGAGATTTGTTGGGAATCTGATGGACACATCATCACACCATCGACATTAAGGATTGTATGCGACATGAAACTTTCCATCTTCGGCGCCTCTCACCATGAATTTTACTTTCTAGTCGAATCCGCCACCTTCATCACTGCCAAGGGAGCCTTGCCCTAGATAAACAGTTCCCCATTTCCTGCCCATCCTGTCATGCCCCCGGAGTCCCACAGGTCGTTACGGAATTCCCGCCACCAATGGAGGCGTGGCCAGTTCCTCAAACTGGAAAGAACCCTATTTTATTTTTAGCCCATATCGCCCTTTCGGCATAAAACAAAACGCCTACAGATCTAGGGTGGCAGTAATATTGCCGGGAACACGGACTGCTATTTGCATTAAACTTCAATGGCCTACTCTGTCGGCCAAATCTCCGAATACTGTTGGGATCGCCAGGCTGCCAAGAGATCTCCTGTTAGGTTTTCCATTATGAGACAACAAAATACAACTATGCAGCCGAGTGCTTGAGATCGTATATCACGAGTGTGCTTTTTCTTGATAGTGATACGGAATATATCTTGGCTGCTTCCTGTCACAAATTACAGTGCAGCTTCAGTACGTTTTGAATGTATATAATACGACGAGCCAAATTTTTGAAACGAGGCCATTATTTTTACGTATCGTCAATAACTTTTAGATTGTCGTCCACATTACATAGCATATCTAATTACTACGCGTTGAAATAGAAATACAGTCATGTTTGTGTTAGTAATAAAATTTTGTCGGTAATGAAATCTGTTATTAAATTAGCATAAATTCATTCGAATTTACAAAGACATATCAAATCTTGTATGTGCTCCTTAAAATTATTTCGTTATTCTTGCTTACATTAAATTAATATAAGTTTGTTAAAATTGAATAAATCAATGCGTTTATTAATTCTCAATAACTCATGTTTCTAAATCGGTGTCTTGCCTTGTAAGGGCTATATATTGCTGGTTAGTAAACCTTTTCTACTTGAATAATTTGGTTTCTTTCTGGGTATCTTGGCTTTGTTTGAGAGTAGAAATTAGAACAGTTTAAGTATAATATATTATTTGAGTGTTTTGTATATTTAATATTTTATTTTATTTTTTTATTAGAAGATTGGATTTGTGTGTGTTTTTTTGCGTTGTTGTGTTATTTTGTTATTTGAATAAATGATTTGTTTGTTTGATGATTTTTTTTTTTAAATCGGTTAGTGTTTTTTTTTTAATATTTGAAGAGAATGAATTGATATCTATATCATCTAACTTAGTATATCACTTTGGCCAAGTAAATAAGATGGTTTAATTGGAAAAGTTTCTTAATCATTTAAAATAGATTGAGGTGTATATTATATATATATATATATATATATATATATATATATATATATATATTTGGTTCACTGTCCTAGAGATTGTACTAGGTCGAAAGGCCAAAGGGATCACTTCCCAAAGATTGTACCAAGTTCAAAGTGTCACTTATGAGAGATTGTAATAGGTCGAAAGACTGAAAGGATCACTTCCTGGAGATTGTATTGGGTTGAAAGGTTGAAAGAATCACTTCTCAGAGACTGTACCAAGTAGGAATGATCGCTTCCCGAAGATTGTACCAGGCCAAAAGGTTGAAAGGATCACTTATTGAAGATTGTACCAGGTTGAAAGGCTAAAAGGATCACTTCCTAGAGATTGTACCAGGCCAAAAGGAACAATTCTTGTTAGCTCAACCATGGAGCGTGACCCCGAGAGTCTTGAGAGAATTGAATCCATGAACTCTCAATAGCATAGGCACTTCAATGACAAGAACTCAACCAACTAAACTAACCCTCGGGGCCTTAAGTTTTATTAACCTTATATAATTTATAATTTAATTAAAAAATCAATAGAAAAAAGATGCGTAATTTGTATTCATCGAAGAGGAATAAAAAATACATTTTATATATGCCCAAATGCAACTCAAGAAGCAATGTCAACCATGGAGAAAAACAATACACATGAACTGAAACCATAGGGGTTGAAAACCCTAGGCTAGAAAACTGTAATAACTAAAAATAGGGCATGCAAGCTCGCCACTGAGAAACCCCAAAGGGCGCATCTGAAAACCCAAAAACAGGGCTCGAAACTTTACAAAATGGGTTGGAAAATCCCAGCATAAAATACTGGGTCAAAAACCCTGAGAATGGCAACAGAAGCCCGTAGATGACTAGACACAAAAGCACCAAAATGCATCCATGGCATATTGCTTAACAAAAGACAAGTATCCTAGGCATAAGCTACCTAGGTAACCCAAAACAAAATGCCTTGAGACAGGGCATCAAAAAGGATGGGGCCAAAAACACCAAAAGGAACCCATGATAGTCGCGAAGCAAACCAAAGGATGGTACAACGAAGCAAGTGGTACCCATGGTGGTGGTGACAAAGGGAGAGATAGCTCCAGGCAAACAAAAAATGGTAGGTACCAGTGGCACAAGGACCTTGGCAATAATCCCAGGCATACATGCAATGTTGGCTTGAGGGGGTCTGACCCAAGTTCAATGTTAATTAGCCAAACAAATGCCTACACTACTGGCACTTTCGGTATCAGCCCGCAGAGCGCGGACTGAAGTCTCACTTAAAGCAGTATGGGGGGATGTTGGAACCAAGCTTCCACACCCTAAGATGGTTGTGATGTCATTTGATTCCCTTTATCCATGCCTTCGTGCAGATCGCTTCGCTTTAGGGCTTACAAGACAAGTCCTCTATTCCATCCTTCAATACCTCCGCGAAAGGGTATGATCGACCTTCACGCAGCCCTAACCTACTACTCAGGTACTTTCTGTGCAGATTCCCTAATTAATCTAAGTAACTTGCTTATCTTATCAAACAATTATAGTTAACACCGCGTAAACAAATATTAGTAAAAGCATTCATTTATCCAACGTAATTGCATTCATTTGCGCATGATATAAGAATAATAAAGGAAATTCATACATAAAGTATCCAGATGCATCAATAGAACAAAAGATGCAGAAATTGCAGAATATCTCTCTTTATTAATATCTTCCAAGTGTTTACAACCTCTGTCCACCCTACACACACAGCTGCAGGGGTCCGTGCACTTAGCTGTGGACTTCTACCCTAGGCCTCTACGCACTCAGCTACAGAGCCTATACCTACGCTACAACCCAAGACTTAGACTTCTTTCTTCAAAGCTATGACTCTCTTACATTATGTGTCTACAAAACTACTTAGAGCTTAGCTCTTTTTATATAATCCCACGGTCCACGGACCATGGGTAAATCTCTTACAACCGACTTTACTTTACAAAACTAAGGGCAGACTACCTTTTATGGCACATGACACCTTCGTGCTCCATGACCACAAAATGCGAAGTCTTTACATTTTTATTACAAAATTTGACTCAAACATGGGCTTCTAGCCCCAAAACTGCTCTTGGGGGATCTTGCTCCCAACAGGCCCCCAACACAAACATCATGACTCGCCCCCGAGTCACTCAATAGGCGTAGAGATCTTTGCGCGAAGCCCATCCAGCTTGACCTGAATGGTTGCTACCTCGGTTGTGCACTGAGTTGCCACATGCTTCGCATCTTCCACTATCTCCTCAGTCACTGCTCCTGCACTATCAGTGTGAAGATTTTGTTGCGTCGCTTGTAGAGTCGTAAGCTTGCCTTCAATATTTCTTGTGATTGCGTAAGCTTCCTACAACTAGGGCTTTAGTCTCGCCTTGAGCACTGCTTCCTTATGCAATGCTGCATCCACCTGTTCCTTCAGTTGCTTGGCTTCCTACAACTTGGCTAGCCTCTGTGTCAACGCAACATTTCGCGCTATGCCATTGACTTCATCATAGCGCCGTTATAGCTTGTGCACTTCTGTCTCTAGCCTCTGTATATTTGGGTCCTCTTGCAAGCTTGTCAGGACCTCAAATGATTGTTCGAACAACTGCATGCAGTCTGCTACTACACTTTCCACCACCGTTACTACCTTTGTGACAACGGTCGTTCGTTGTTCCTTTACCTCTGGCAGTCTTGAAAGTGGGGCCCTCAACTGTAGCTCTGTAATCTGCAGGTTCAACTCCAACTGAACATGCACCATCTCAGTCCAAGTGTCGCACACCCCTGTGGACAACTTGTAGATGCGTACCTCGACTAGCTCCTCCTCTAGAATGGTCAACTTTGGTACCATTCTGCATGCCTCCTCAATGACCTGCATAATCCTGTTTCACTGATTAGTCGCCTCGTCTCAGTGGAGATGGCAACATTTCTCTATAGGGACATTTGTTTGTTGTTTATCCACTATTCGTTGATCACCTGGAGGGTGTAGTGCTCTCCGGGCCTTAGTTCTGCAATTACTCCATCCTATAAGAGGTGGAGTGCTTTGCGCAGAAGCGCTGTAAGATTTAGCCTAACTCCCTTCAAGGCACTGGCAGTGGGCCTGTCAGCCTCATTTTCGGTGTTTAGTGCTCCATTCGACAACACTATCACACTGGAAGCCTTCGTGAACAACATATCGACAACCTTTGAAGTGCCGATAGTCAAGCTGGTAGTCACCGTACCAGCCTGCGACGCGTAGGTCTTCAACTCCTAGAACCTGGTTTAGATGGCCCCTAGAATGATTTGTTGTTGTTATTCAAATTGCTGCAAGGCCTCTGCAGTGACATCAATGACTGTGTCATCGATATCATGTAAGTCGCCCTCCGTCAATGTGATAGGGTCCAGTGAGGTCTTGGTCACTTTGGATTTCTTTCTAGACCCTCCCTTCTCTAGCTCTCTTGGGCACATAATGCAAGCAGACGTCTCCTGAGGGTCCATGCCGTGTTGTTCTGTGTCTTCCTTTTCTATCTCAGGCGAAGGCAACCGTGCGCCTTTTTCAGAGCCCCGCTCTATTCCACCTATCTACTTTCCTGCTTGCTTTTTTTCCTTTTCCACCTGGGCCTTCTCAGTGACCTCCTTTTTCCTCTTCTTGACCAGCTACGCCATCTTCAGCTTGGCCTCCTCCTTCTTCTTCTGTGTGGCAGACTTTCTTCCAACCACTGCCAAGTCTGTGGTAGTGTGCCACTCCACCAGCCATTGTTTAAGCACCGCATCAATGGTGTCATCTTTGGCCAGATACAACAAGTCATACCACTTCTGCTCAGGGTCCTTCTGCACCCTGATTGAGACTCGATGGAAATTGACTTTGAACTCGGCATAGCTCTATAGGTTAGGATACACTGTGGGAGAAAATCGCAGCTTGCAATTGATGGCCATCCTGATATTTATTTCCATCAAGATCCAGAAGATTTTGCTGTCCTAGACTTGTTATGCGTCCTTGATCGCCCATAGCGAAGCGTACTTCACTGCTTTAGGGAGGTCTAGCGCAACCGAAGGGAACTGGTTTTCCTCTAGTAGCTCCCACACTACCAGCACAATTGACAGGAAGAGCCACACATAGTGGAACATCTCTTTGAGCTCTTGTGCTTCGCAACAGTTCACCAGGAACTCTCCGCGAAGGTAGTCCGACCAGTTAAACTGGACTCCTTCCGCACACTGCTGTGCGAGCGCGACGACAGGTGCAAACACCTGGTCAATGCGACACTTTTGCATCACCTTCCCTGTAAGGATCTGCATTGCTACCTTCACAGTAGGGTCGCAGATGCTGGAGATAGCGCTCCTTCATTGACTCTGCAAGAGCCTGCTCGCCACCTTTGCCGCCAAAGATCATTATGGATTCTCACTTGTATATGGTAGGTGCATTATTCAATGAATCAACCTATCTGTGATGGGTATCGGCTCCTCCATCCACATACACCCATCATGCACCAAGCACAAAAGTTGCTTGATGAACAAAACTATCACCACAGTACGGTTACAGTGCAGCACCTATAGCATGTTGAGCAACCCTGCCTTCTCTACCCCCTTGAGCCACCTCCATAGCTCCAATGTTGTCATTCCCATATTTGTATATATGATGTGGTGCATCAGTTGCTCAGTCGCCGAGTGTGGAAACTTCTTGTGGTTTGCCAAGTCCTAGTCATCAAGCTTCAATATTGGCACTCGGGCCAAGAGCAAACCATTGAAAGCAATTTCATTTGGTAGTAGAGGGGTTTGTCGAGGAGTCTTACTCTCATCAATGTCCTTTGGGACCTTGGACTTAGGCTTGCGCAGAGGGACATACTCTAGCAACCACGTAATAGGGTCTGCACCTTGGGCTTCAACCTCCTCCACTTCCACTCCCACATCCTCATCATCCATCGGGATGTCTTTGATATCTTCCTCCTCTGCTTCTAGGTTTATAGCCTTGCCTTTCTCCTGTGCAATGGGCTTTGGTGGGTTTCTCCTCGGCGATGTGCGCAGTAGTACGACAGGCCACTTTCCCTTCTTGTCCTTCACAGTCTCCTTGGTTGGGGTTAGCTTCGGTCTCAGCGTTCTCGATGATTTGGGGACCTCTGCCAATACTTCGGCTACTTCTGGAGCAACTACTTCTACCTCTTTTTCCATTTCTGGTGCCGGCTCTTCTACTACTTCCTCTCTATTTATAATCTCTGGGGGTGCTGACGTAACACTGTCTACAGTGTTTGTGACGTCTTAGGCAAGTTTGCAAATGCAAGAGTCTGTTTGAAAGCCTCGAAGAACTCTCGGTCCATAGGTGTCTGAGAGCTCAACAACTAAATACTCAAAATGCCAAGTGTTTCTTGCTGGACAACCACTTGTAATTTATAGGGCATTTTGAATTCAAATCCAACCGTTCCCCCCAAAATCGGTTCATTAATTCCGGATTGGTGACATATTTTTAAGGATCTGAGCCACAAATTTCATCTTAAATGTCGTCCGCCCGCTCCATTTGGCCTCACTTCTGCCATCTTTTCATGAACAATGACTGTAGCAGTCACTTTCCGTCCAACCTATGTGATTTCTGCCAGGGTAGCACAGCTCCCTCCACGCTTCCATGAACCCTGTGACACTTCCTTGCTTCTCCAATCCCGCAACTCTCCAACCCAGGCAGAGTAGTTTATAGTCCTGCGCCTCCTTTCAGCTTCCTGGAACACTAAGATTGTGATACCTTCATTTAGTCACATGGTTAGACTGTCGGCGTATGGCTTCAAGTGACTGCCATTCAACTTTCCTGGGAAGGGTTCTCCATTTAATTTGTCCAGCTATACTGCCCCTCCATCGGTAATTTCGTTAATGACATAGGGCCCTAACCAGTGCATTCTGAGTTTCCCTAGAAATTTATCAAACTTACCAAAAACCAGTTCATTTACCTTAAATGTGCATAGCTTAATGTGTCGATCATGCCATGACTTTTCGCGTTGCTTTTGGACCTGTTGGTGAAATCCAACTAGAAATATTTCTTCCTCTAGTTCATCTAGTTGTGCGAGCCTTTATGCTAGGGCTCCGCGATCCGTCATACCTATGAGTGCTACTATCCGCAGACTAGGCACAATATAACCCATAGGCATTACCACTTCAACCCCATAGACAAGCCTAAAGGGGGTTTGTTCAGTCAACTTCTTGCATGTCGTTCGATAAACCCATAGTACTATAGGTATGTGTAGGTCCCAATCACTTCGCTAAGAATTGCAAACCTTGGGAGTGTGTTTTCGAGCACTTTGTTGAATGCCTCCAATGTCCTGTTAGCCTGTGGGTGATAAGGTGTGATCTTCTGGTGGTATACCTGAAATTCCTCTATTAGCATGCTAATTGTCTCATTTAGGAAGTGCATACCACGATCACTCATTTATTTCCATTTCTGTTTGTAAGCATATTTTAGTATTTTACATTAATGAAATGAGTATTATTTCCATTGCATCTCTGTGTTTATTTTTATCTCTGTAATTTATTGTGTTCCTGTTTAAATCTGGATCAATGATTGCCAATTTTCGGTCACTTCAGGGTATGACACAGGGAAGTGCAGGAGGAATGACAAAATACTATGTAACAGATGCCCTCTAAAGCATGAAGGCAGAACAAGGAGTGATGGCTAAGATGCTTTATAATATTTTGCAAGGACGAGAACAAACTCTGTTAGGAGACCTACAAATCAAGGACGCATATACATATACATATATGATATCAAAAACATGAATCCACGGTATGGACGTAGCCATCCAGATTGAAAGGACCATGTGAAAAGATCCATGACATGGGCGTAGCCATCTGAATCAAAAGGATCATCTGTAAGTCTAAGATCCAAGGTATGGACGTAACCACCGGATATAGAAGGATTATCATCATCATAAAAATAAAGTTCCACAGTATGGTCAGAGCCATCCATATAGAAGAAACATGTGTACAATCTTGAACAATACATAACTCCACGCAGCCTGAGTCATATCAGACAAAATTGGGTCTTGTGCTCTATCCCTAACCCGATCAAATTACGAATTATAACATGCAAATAAATGTATCAAAGTCGAACATCATAGAAAACCACCTTATTACCGACCAATGATGTGGACCGTTAACGGGCATGAGAGGAACCACCAACAATGACAATGGATCTTAAGGTATGATAGTACAATCTATGAATGTGAAAATGAATTTGAATTCAAACACTCAAGGAATCATCTGATCGAAGGCCAATGATGAGAACCTGTCATCGGATGCGAAGAACTTGCCATTAAGGCATGCAAACTCTAAGGTACTGAAAGGGAGTTTCTAAGTCACCTTCCTGGATAATGAGCTAAAGTCGACAGGAAATGACTCATCGAAGGAGGGCCATAATGATTCCCCCATCATTGACATGAAATGAGGAATAAAATGGAATACATGAGTATGATCCAAGATAGTAGAGAAAGGTCAGATAGTGTATAGGTAATAAACTGCAGATAGGAATTCTCTTGAACATATCGGCGACACGACTCCAGAGTGTGGCATCATTTGACTCAACATAAGACCAAGGGTCATGATGACGAAATGGAATAGTCAGATGAGAGGAAAAATTGATCACCTAAACGCGGAAAGACAAGTGAATGAGCAAGGATATCCCAAACCTGACACGAGAAATAGATGAGTGTAATGTTCAAGAGCAACATGCTGACTATACAAAAGGTGTTTCACTTTCATTTTTCCCTACTATTTCTAGCGATTACCCCAGTTATTTTTTATCACAATCTTGAAGGGGATAGCATATTCTTGTCTTATAAGTTCATTCTTTAAATGAATCCATCCCAGTATGTTTTACGAGCCCCAGGAAGGAGAAACTCGGTCTCGTCATAGTGACAAGTATTTTGTCATTTAATTTTTTACGAGTCCGACGAAAGAATAAATCAGTATCTTTTTCATATTTAGAGAGTTTGAAAAAGACATGAAAAAGAAAACTCCATCAGGTCCCTTTTCTTAATTTGTATCTTGAACTTGAAAAGGTAGAAAACAATATTTGAGAGAACCTCTTGACCATGTCGACCAAGGTGTACATTTTTCGTAAATAGTCAATCTCAGCCTGAAAAGGGGGTAAATGTATACTGAGACGACATCAATTCATTTAATTTAACGAGTTCTAAAAGACAAGTACTCGATGATCTTTTCATATTTTGAGAGTCAGGAAAGAGCTTAAAGATGACTCTAGGGGGGTTCCTTTTTATTTTGTTTCTAACAAGTCCGAAAAAGAGATAAAACAAAAAACTTGGCCAATTAGTCAAAAATGATCACTGTAAACACCGAAAAGAACCTGTAACTACACAAAGACAACCACACATCACTGATATCGAGGAAAATAATAAAATATTGGCAAAAATGTGTTAAAAGACTTATAAATAGACTAAAAGGAAAAACATTTTTACCATTTCACTTAGAGTAAATTGGAGAGTGCATTTTACCCTATTTTCCTTGATTCTTTAGGTAAGCAATGTGAGAGATCTAGGGCATAATTTCACGAACCGTCACCTACGGGTAAGAGCTCTTCCTTTTCTATTTCTTTTCATTCTAATTTCATAGGATTTTTGTTTGTTAAAAGGGAGGATTTCAGACTTTAAAATCGGGGGTGATCAGTGTGAGTCTGCTCATCGGATCCACGTTGATCACCCCAGAGCCCAAAAGGCTCTCGCGCTGCCAGTGTGGAAATAATTAAAACAAACGCGTTGGCTGCAGGGTGGAAAAAAGAAAGATAAATCCCCTCCCTTGATTGATTTTTTTGAGTTTTTGATCCGTGGAAAGGCATTTAATCAATGTAAATGGTTGTTTTGCAGGATATTTCGACAACATGTTCATCGAATGGAAGGAAAGGGGCCATGAGGTAGAAGATCACTAGGCTGCCCAAAATATTGAATGTGTCAATGCTTTAAGGGACTTTGGGTTTTGAAATTATTCCAAACCCTAGGACTCAGAGCTCAAAATGAGCTGCTACACTATCTTATCAGTCTATGGGATGTTGATCGGTAGATCTTCATCATTGGAGACCAAGAACTAGAGTTGGAAGTAGTTGATATCTACTTCATTACTAGATTGTCTAGAAGAGGGGAAAGAGTCCAACTCTTTAGATCCTGTGGTGGAGGCAATAGCACCAATACCTTAATCAAAATGCATTGTCGAGGTGTAGAGAAAACAGTGAGCCGGAAGGTGAAGATAATGACCATCGGAAATATTCCCTTGAGGAAAATTGTACACACCATGATCTATGTAGCTGGGACGCAGGCTTTGCATGAGATCTCGAAATCACAATTCCAGTATGTAGTGGATTTCATTACTCCAACAATGTTCAACTGGTGTGAGGGTCTACTGGTCAACATGAAGAGGCAACTGACCAAAGGAAAGTTGGGAAACTTAAAGTAGTTTGGCTTTGGTTCGATTTTGGTCACTTTCTTTTTGGAGTGTGTGCCCTTATTTTGGTACCAATGGATAGAGGTGGAGGATCCTTCTCCACACGATCCAAGGCTGCTCAGATGGAGTGAGATCATGCCTCGTGGGGGAGGGGGGTAGCTGATTCATTTCCCTCTGTCGTTCTTTGGCTGGCTATGCCAATAACTTATTGTTGTGGATGACTATGCCTATGCAAGCATGGACTTTAGACGAGATCTAGATTTGGCTCTACCATTAGGTGAACAATGGAACGATATAGGTAAAACTTTTTTTTTGGAAAATTTCCAAGTTTTATGAGTTTTTTTTGGTTAAAGTGCAACTGAGAGTTTACTGGTGATAAATGTACAGATGTGGGACTAGAAAGGCCTCCTTGCATGTTGCCAATAGCACATTAGATAGAAGATGCTCCCTTATGAGGAAGGAGCAGATCCTATGGTAGAGATGGAATGGAATCTGGAAGTGATTACAAGAGGGATTTCAGAATATGAGACTATAGATGACGTGCCACTTCGATACCAAAGGAACATAGTAGGAGTGTCTGTGAAACTGCGTCGGCTATTGGGCCAAGTGATCAGAGTAGTCTCATGCTATCACAAGCATCATGTGGGCGAATAGACTTTTCTAGTCATGTGTCCCAAAACACTTATTTTTTGAAATTTTGATGAACAAAATTTGACAGACGCGATATATATATATGTGTGTGTGTGTGTGTGTGTGTGTGTGTGTGTGTGTGTGTGTGTTTCTATCTTCTACTTATGTGTTCATGTATCATGATGATGTGATCAGTTTTATAAGTTACGCAAATGTCTATCAAGAACATAATTTGCTAATGCATTTGTTAGTGTATTCAAATTCTGTGGAATGTGTTGATATGTGATATAATCAAAATTTCTTTCCAATAATTAAACACGTAGATACATACACAAATTTGTGGATTTCTTACTGAGTAATGAATATTCAATTGTACCACAACAAGTTGTGAATCTAACTTAACAACTAAATTTCTAATGCAAAGAGCAATTGCTTTGGATAACAGTTCAATAACTACATTGTGCTCATAAATATTATTAGTTGTTCATCTTGGGAAAATACCTTGTAAATCGATCAACTCGCCATCAGGGGAAAAAATTGCCCAAGTTAAGGAGGATATGTTCCATGTGCTATGACAAGCACTATCAACAAAACCAACATAATGGTTTGGTGACATCTTCAAACTGATTGAAACACAAGGTAAGTAGAGGAAACATGTTTGCAAAGTAAACAATCACACCAAAAAATCAAAACTGCACACCAATGAATTCACACACTAATGTACAAAAGTAATTACACGGAGCTCACGCATAATAGCTTTTCAGATAAATCCCGTTGTGGGGATGTGTTAACACATTACCTTCGTAATCAACCATCTCAAAGGCACCTTTTTATAAGACACGTTTAACGATGTATTCCCCATGCCACATAGGTTCAAAATTTCTATCTCCCAACTTATCGTTGGCTTAATCATACAGCAAGACCAAGTCACCTTCAGTGAAAACTCGCAGAGAAATAGTTCGATCAAAATGAGCATAAAGTCATTTTTTTTTGCTTCGATCACTATCGCAGCAATATTATGGGTTTCATCAAGCCTGTCAAGATAAATTAACTCTCCTCTTCAAGTGAGGTATCATGGAGTAGCTCGATAGATAGCTTTAACAAAGGAATTTCACACTCGATCAGAAGTGTCACCTCTAAACCATAAACCAACCAGAATGGAGTGAAACCAGTGGTTGTCTTACCTGAAGTTCGGTAAGCCTAAAGAGCCAAGAATATCATGAGATTCCAATCCTTCTTATTCTTCCCAATGGTTCATTGAAGCATAGTAATCAAGACTTTTTAATTGCTTCAACTTAGCTATTGGCCTATGGGTAATAAGGAGTTGAGCTATCATGGTGAAGACCCAACTGAGCATTCAGCTCTGTCATCATGTATTAACGAAAATGTGATCCATGATCAATGATAATGGCTTGAGGGATGCCAAAATGGGTTATGACATGGTTAAAGAGGAACTGAGAAGCAGTGATACCATCAGCATTATATGTGGGCATTGCCTCGGCCCATTCTGTAAAATAGTCGACGACAACGATGATATAGCCATGCCCCCGGGTCGAGCGAGGATTACATGTCATGAAATTTATGCCCAATTTAGAAAATGGTCCAATGGTAACGACTGGGTGTAAGGGTGCTCGCAGGGCATGCTTTTTGCAATTATAAGTCTAACATTCATGGCACTATTGAACTACCAGAATACAATCTTTGAAGATAGAAGGTCAAAAATAATCAATGCGGAGGATCTTCTGAGCAGTGGCATAGCATAACATGTGACCACCACATGCCTCGGCGTGGAAATCATTCAAGACTCATTCCACTTATTCAAGTGTTAAACATCTACGAAGAACATAATCAACACCGACTCGGTACAACGTATCACCAATAATAGGATAAGGTTGAGACTGATGTCGGATGTAGCATCGGTCAGATCAAGACAAATTAGATTGAAAATTTTGGTTCTAAAGATAAAAAATAATATCTTTGTACCACGGGCTGAGAGTGTTGATGAGAAACATGGTTCCATTAGGAATTTGCTCAATAAAATGAGTGGAGGTGTTTGCAGAAGGTAGGGCGCAAATTAATTAAGAAAAAACGAGTGACTTCTTTGATTTGGTGGAAGTAAACTCCAAATCAAACTCTTGCAGGATAACAATCCATTTAGATTATTTTCCCCCAAGTAACTAACAACTCAAAGTATAATTCATGGGGTTACAGTCAGAAATCACTATGGTCTTCCGTAGAAGAATGTAATGGCGAAATTGTTGAACAACATGAATTGCTGCCAAGGCAAGTTTCTCAACTTGAGCATATCGAGTTTCGGTGTCAATAAGATTTTGACTCAAATAATAAACCACATTTTCATTTCCATCGTCATCATCCTCGACCAGCACCATAGCAATGGTACTATCAGCCACGGTCAAGTACAAGAAATAACTGCGGTGATGGTCAAGGGGATGTAATAAAGGAGCACTGATGAGTGTTTTCTTTAGAAAATCAAAATATTTTTGAGAAATTTCATCCCAAATGAATGGGATCCCCTTTTTGAGCAAGCAAGTAAATCCTTTGGTAAGCTCAGCGTAATTAGGGACAAAGTGATGAATAAAATTAGCCTTTCCTTGCAAACTCTGCAATTGGTGCAACGATGAAGGAGGGGGTAGATTTACAGTAGCCTTAACTTTCAAAGGATCTATGTGGATACCTTCTTTGGACACAACAAAATCCAAGATCTGACCAAGTTCTACACAAAAGACACATTTATGTGGATTGAGACAGATATTATAGTGTTGACAATGTAGAAAGATTGCTCAAAGGTGGTCCAAATGGTCATGATGCTTAGTAGAATGAGTTGGTAAGTTGTCTAGATAAGGTTGAACAATGTGTTTAATATCATGAAAGGCATATGACATTACTCTCTGAAAGGTAGCACTAGCATTTTTAAACCGAAAGGGAGCTTCTTATAAGAAAAAGTCCCCCATGGTCAGATGAAAGTCATCTTGTGTTGATCAGAAAGTAATATGTTAATTTGGTTGTAACCAGAAAAACCATCCATAAAAGAGAAGATCTCACTCCTAGTGCACTCATCAATGATCTGATCAATAAAGGGAGTGGGATAGTTATCTTTAGGGCATGCGCGATTGATATCACGGTAATCAACACAAACTCAGATTGTTCCCTACTTTTTAGTAACAGGTACAATATTAGAGACCCAATCTGTCAATGGGATAGGGTAAATAAATATATCCTTTAGAAGTTTTTCAACTTCTCCCTTAATAGCAGTGACCTTCTTGGGATGCATGGGATGAAGCCATTGACAAACAGGCTTTGCATTAGGATACGTAGGTATTTCATGCACCACAATAGTTGGATCAATACCAGGAATTTCCTCATATGACCAAGTGAAGATATCACGAAATTCTTTGAAAAGGTCAGTGCAAACCCTGATCTCATCGAGAGAATAGGAAACCCCAATGTGAATGCTCTTGACAATTCCAAGTTTAATGGAAATTTCGATTGGCATAGTTGCCATAATATTTCCCATATTACCTTTCGACAAAACTTCATGCACCAAAACAGGTGTTTGAAGTGGATGTGTTGGGTTATGAGAAACAAAAGCCTCAAGACATGAGGGAATCTCACTTAGACTTCGAAGAAATGAGGAGCGATGATGGGCATTATTCCAAGGAGTTTTATCAAGAGATATAACCTCAACAACACTCTCATTGGTAGGGAATATATCGTTCAAGGGAAACAGAGAATCCCAAGAACCAATCCAAGGAGATTATGAATAGGTATCCAGGGGCATGTTGAGAGCATCATGACTTTCTGAAGCGCCGTCGAAGTTGAGACAATTTCTTGGTAAGCTTTTTCTAAAGGACTTAGTGGCATATCATCACCAAATGAATCAACCTGATCTGGAGAGGGAATAATCCACGGGTTAGTAGAGATAGAGATCATGTTGATCGAAGTGACATGTGGAGGTGGGAGGGAAAAAGTCCCCACTAAGGTAGAATATTTGAAAAGACCTGCCCCCACACTCTCATATGGAATATTGGTATTTCTCACATATGGGACGTTTCCATTTGAAGCATCATATGAGAAAAAGTACAATTGATCGATGGTGATAATTTTTCCTTCATGGGGAAAAAAGAGCACCTAGAACAAAGAGGAAACCACACAAAACATGGCATGGGTCCAAATTCACCCAAGTAGAAGGTTGTAATTCAAATTTTCATCTACAACTTCTACTTCTAACTCAACAGTCTTCCCTTCCAAAGTGATGGAAAAACTTGTGAGAATACCATAAGTACGGGAGCCTCTGCCATCAAAGGCATCCAAGGTGTTTACGGCCTGGTTGAGAGGTGGAGAGACAATGGCTTTCCAACATGAAACAGACATGATGCAGGTGGAAGCACCTTCATCAATGACATTTCGATGGATTGTATTTCCTTTTATAATGACTTGAATAAAAAATGCAATTTGATGAGGAAGACGAGGAACATGGTTTTCAAGATTGAAAGTAATCAATTTTGAATCAGCAGGATCGATGCCTCCTATAGCAGACAATAATGATTTCCGTTGTGTTGGACAAGTTTGGAGAACTTCCAAAGCAGACATCGTCGAAGGCGCTCGAGCTAAATATTTGACAATATTGTAATGTTGATTAGCTCTAGCATTCAGATTATAGGATGACCTCTGAAGCACACCTTTGGGAGACAGTCATATCACAGATTCATTATTAGGTCTCTCAATATGGAGAGGATCGGAACTGGGTGGCGCAGAAGATAAAAGGTACATCGGTGGCTCCCTTTTCCACCGTCTGTCTTTGAGGGGTTTGATAATATTTTTATCGAGTGGCTATAGAGATATGTAATGAAAACATCATCATGTAAACCTGAGAATCAGATGAGGCAGAGGATTGTGGTTGGTCTACGAACTGAGTTTGCTAAGATGGAAATAGTTATTTCAATACAGATGAGGTCCCTTTCAATAAACGACTAACTTCTGCACGTCGAGGACAATTCTTGGTGTAATGATCTTCCTCACAAATGAGGCAAGGATATTTCGGCTTTCATTTTAAGGAATAATCAACAGATGACTTAGGAGGATGTTGTTTTGGGGTATCAGATTTTTCTTTACCTTTACCCTTCTTCTTACATTTCAAGGCTTTATCTGCCATGGTAGTGTTGAGATTGCAACAAGATGATGGAGCTTAGTGAAAAGAGTCGCCTTCACTAAGTGGGCCCGCAGGCTATTTTTGGCGCAAGTCTATTTTTAGACTATGTCTATTTTTAGACATATGGATCATGTCTATGTTTATGGATGATTGATCAAGTTGGGAAAAATAGATGGACTTCTATTTTTGATGAAAGTGTGAGTGATCACAGTGTGAGTGATCAAGTCTATTTTTAGACTGGCTGTCAAAAATAGAAAAGTCAAATATTATTATCTCACAATAATATTTGGACTATAAACTTAATCTTATTCTCTTGGAGCACTTCAGTTTGAGCTACGGAAGTGGCACATGCAGCTGTCAGAAGGAAATTCGTTTTTCTTATGAGTCAGTTGAGTTGTTGCATGCATGACTTCAGTTAGAACTCAAGTGAGTTGAGTTTAGTGGACTGGAGGTACAGTTGATGGAGTTGTGTTCAGTTTAACTTAGTTAAACTGGTTGTAGTTAGTCTAACTGTAGATAGACTAATGATAAGTTGTTAAACTAATTATTAACTCATAATACAACTAAAGAATACATCAGTTAACTCAGTTGCATGTCAGTGCATGTTCAGTTCAACAGGGACAGGTGGTAGAGAATCAGATTGCTATCAGTTGTGACTATAGTTGTGCACCAGATCTTGCACAATCAAAGGATTGAGTATGCCAATGAGTTTGCTCACGTATTTGGCCCGCATTTTAGCCTTTGCTCACGTCCACAAAGAGTGAGTGACTATTTTGCAGGTGAAAATCGAGTTTGGGAAGCAATTCTCATCAGTTCTTGAGCAGGTATTGAGCAGTGGAGGCAGGCAAGCAGTGGAAGAGATTTGGAGATCAGATCTGAGCTGTATTATGTGTAACAGAGGTGGAGATACTTGTGAGAAGTATTATGCTATGTAATGTTACATGACTCAATCATTAATATACAGATAGTGTGGGGTTTTTAGCGAGATGCTTTCCCCATGATACATACTGTGTTAATGTGTGAATGCTCTTGATGTTTTATTGTTATTGATGCTGCTATATTCTTGATCAACGTAGAGGAGCTTATGTATTGTGTATGTTTTCCGCATTAGTACATGATCAGGATAATCTCCATTGAATATGTGTTAAATTATTCAAAATTTCTACATGGTATCAGAGCTAGATAATTTGTAGAAAAATTTCTACATGGTATCGGAGCAGCTTGATTTGTAGAAGAGATTTTTACAGGATATCAAGCGAGGGTTGATCGGAAGCAGTTGAGTTGGTGCTGGTGGAATTTGAATTTTGCAACAGTGTTGTTGAAATGTCTTTCAACGAATTGCGAATGTTATTCCAAAGCAAGAGCGACCTGGCGCTCAAATATAAACTCAGAAACAATAAAGGTGAGAATGGATCTTCATCAAAGGTATCTGATGAAGAGAATTGTGCTTTGGCTGCCAAAGCAAAGAAAGTGAAGAGCAAGAAAGCTTCTCAGTCTGGTGCGAAAGGCAAGAAGCAGGATATGTCCAAAGTGAAGTGTTTTCACTGTCACCAACATGGACACTATGCCACAAATTGTCCGCAGAAGAAGAAGAACAAGCAAGCTGCTGGATCTGCAGGGGGAGAGGCTTTAGCTTCTCAGTTTGAGCTTGATTTTTCATTGATCGCATGCTTGGTTTCAAGTGTGATGGGATCAGTGTGGTTTCTGGACAGTGGTGCGTCTTTTCACATGACGGGAGATAGAGATTTGTTCTCTGATCTGGAGGACAAAGATCTTGGAGTGCACATCGAGATGGGCGATGATGGTAGATACAGTGCGACCGGTATCGGTACCATTTCCTTTGAGAGGGAGTCTGGTAAACCCTTTGTATTGAAGGAAGTCATGCATGTTCCAGGATTGAAGAAGAATCTCATCTCAGTGGCGATGTTAGAAGACAAGGGGTATGATGTTGTTTTCAGCGAGGGAAAGGCCTTCCTGCGCAGCAAGACAACTGGTGAGACCCGGAAGATAGGGGTTCGAGTGAGGAACCTTTATCAGTTGCATGTAGATGGATGCGCAGCAATGGCAGGCAAGGCAAAAGGATTGGTGAGCTGGGATGATGGCGAGTTGTGGCACAGGAGATTGGGTCACCTTCACCATGGAGCCTTGAAGATACTGCAGCAGATCACTACAGGGCTTCCTAAAGGCACACTTGCGCAATCAGATCAATGCAAGGGGTGTACTTTGGGGAAGTTTGTGAAAGCCACCTTTCACGAGAAGGATAGTCGCACCACGACGATCCTTGAGAGAATTCACACAGACGTGTGTGGACCTTTCTCAGTTGCTTCGACAGCAAAACACAGGTATTATGTGATTTTTGTTGATGATTTCTCTCGTAAGTGCTGGATCTTCTTCATGCAGAAGAAGAGCGAGACATATTCAAAGTTCTGTGAATTCAAAGCACTGGTCGAGAAGGAGTCGGGGAAGAAGGTGAAGGCTCTTAGGAGCGATAGTGGTGGTGAATACATCTCGGACGAGTTCAAGGATTTCTGCAAGGCAGAAGGGATTCGTAGAGAGCTCATAGCTCCCCATAACCCACAGCAGAACGGGGTAGCTGAGCGGAAGAACAGAACGATTGTGGGTGCTGCACGGGCAATGTTGCATGATCAGGGCCTACCCCTTCACTTGTGGGCAGAAGCATGCAATACAGCAGTTTATGTGCAGAACCGTTGTCCTCATAGGATACTTGGCATGAGTACACCCGAGGAGGCTTATTCTGGTAAGAAGCCTGATCTTTCTCATTTGAGGATTTTTGGTGCTAACGTTTACATGCATGTGACGAAGGATGCCAGAAAGAAGTTGGAGCCGACTGCAGAGGTTGGGATATTTGTGGGGTACACTGATACGCCCCACAACTATCGTGTGTATTTGCCAGACAGTGGTAAAACTGTTGTGCGACGGGATATAAAATTTCAGGAGGAGAAAGCCATGAAGTGTTCGCTTGAGAGGGAGCTACACTTGCATGCAGATGAGGAGCTATTAGTTCCTAAGGATGAGCTTCAGGACGTGGATCAGCCACAGGACGAGGTTCATGGAGTGGAAGAGACCACTCATGCAGCGCCAACCATCAGAGGGCGAAAGCGCTTGACAGAAGCTGAGCGACTGGCTCAAGATGCAGAGAAAGTTGTAGGACCACCTACAGCCCAACGCAGGCAGAGACAGTCACCTGATCGGTACACTGGATACATGGCTCTTATGAGCAAGTGTGTTGTGACTGAGCCATCCTCTTTCGAGGAAGCTGTGGAGGATCCCGCATGGGTAGACGCCATGGTGGAAGAGTATGATTCTATTGTCAGAAACAGTGCATGGGAGATTGTTCCTAGACCGGAAGGGAAATCAGTGGTAGGTTCGAGATGGATCTACAAAGTTAAGCAGGCAGCTGACGGGAGTGTGGAGAAGTACAAGGCAAGATTTGTTGCCCGAGGCTTTTCACAGATTGAGGGGATCGATTATGAGGAGACCTTTGCACCTGTCGCAAGGTATTCTTCCATACGGACGATTCTTGCTCTCTCAGCGCAGATGGGATGGCACATTCATCAGATGGATGTGAAGATTACGTTCCTCAATGGAGTCATTGAGGAGGAGGTGTACATTGAGCAACCCGAAGGCTTTGAAGTCTTCAGCAGCGAGTCGCATGTGTGCAGGCTCAAGAGAGCGCTGTATGGGTTGAAGCAAGCACCACGTGCTTGGTACACACGGATAGACAGCTATTTCATAGGACTTGGATTCTCCAAGAGCGAGGCGGATCCGAACCTATACCAGATTGTGGTGGAGGGTAATTTGCTTATCATTGTACTGTATGTTGATGATTTGATTCTAACGGGTGATGAGCTGTTGATACTGTCATGCAAGAAGGATCTTGCTACAGAGTTTGAGATGAAGGATTTGGGCCTCCTTCACTATTTCCTAGGATTGGAAATATGGCAGCGCAGTGGTGGACTGTTTGTTTCTCAGGGCAAGTATGCTCGGGAGATACTGGAGAAGTTCAACATGCATGGCTGCAAGCCTGTTGATACTCCTCTTCCTGGAGGTTGGAGGAAGGAGGATGCCACTTCGGGAGAAGAAGTGGATGCCACTGTTTATCGACAGTTGGTGGGGTCGCTGATGTATTTGGTCAATACACGACCTGATATATGCTATGCAGTTAACCAGCTTTCACAAGCTATGGTTAAGCCTACCAAGCTCTTCAGGAAGGCGGGCAAGCATGTATTGAGCCACTTGAGAGGCACATCGGGATATGGATCTTGGTACAGACAGGAGGATGAGGTGAAGCTATGTGGCTTCACAGATGCAGATTGGGTAGGGAGCCCAACGGACAGAAAGAGCACATCAGGAGGGGTCTTCAGTATCGGATCGACAGTAGTTTCTTGGTACAGCAGGAAGCAGAGATCTGTGTGGATGAGGATGATCTTGGTCGGGTTTTTCGGGTCCAGGCACATCAGGTACCATCATATCAGAGATTGTGTGCAGCGGAGGATCATGTTACTTTCGTACATTCCAACGGAGGATCAGGATGCTGATATTCTGACGAAGGCTCTCACCAGGAGCAAATTCGAGTACCACCGAGGCAGGATAGGGGTTGCTGATAATCCATATCTTGTCGAGAGGGAGTGTTGAGATTGCAACAAGATGATGGAGCTTAGTGAAAAGAGTCGCCTTCACTAAGTGGGCCCGCAGGCTATTTTTGGCGCAAGTCTATTTTTAGACTATGTCTATTTTTAGACATATGGATCATGTCTATGTTTATGGATGATTGATCAAGTTGGGAAAAATAGATGGACTTCTATTTTTGATGAAAGTGTGAGTGATCACAGTGTGAGTGATCAAGTCTATTTTTAGACTGGCTGTCAAAAATAGAAAAGTCAAATATTATTATCTCACAATAATATTTGGACTATAAACTTAATCTTATTCTCTTGGAGCACTTCAGTTTGAGCTACGGAAGTGGCACATGCAGCTGTCAGAAGGAAATTCGTTTTTCTTATGAGTCAGTTGAGTTGTTGCATGCATGACTTCAGTTAGAACTCAAGTGAGTTGAGTTTAGTGGACTGGAGGTACAGTTGATGGAGTTGTGTTCAGTTTAACTTAGTTAAACTGGTTGTAGTTAGTCTAACTGCAGATAGACTAATGATGATTTGTTAAACTAATTATTAACTCATAATACAACTAAAGAATACATTAGTTAACTCAGTTGCATGTCAGTGCATGTTCAGTTCAACAGGGACAGGTGGTAGAGAATCAGATTGCTATCAGTTGTGACTATAGTTGTGCACCAGATCTTGCACAATCAAAGGATTGAGTATGCCAATGAGTTTGCTCACGTATTTGGCCCGCATTTTAGCCTTTGCTCACGTCCACAAAGAGTGAGTGACTATTTTGTAGGTGAAAATCGAGTTTGGGAAGCAATTCTCATCAGTTCTTGAGCAGGTATTGAGCAGTGGAGGCAGGCAAGCAGTGGAAGAGATTTGGAGATCAGATCTGAGCTGTATTATGTGTAACAGAGGTGGAGATACTTGTGAGAAGTATTATGCTATGTAATGTTACATGACTCAATCATTAATATACAGATAGTGTGGGGTTTTTAGCGAGATGCTTTCCCCGTGATACATACTGTGTTAATGTGTGAATGCTCTTGATGTTTTATTGTTATTGATGCTGCTATATTCTTGATCAACGTAGAGGAGCTTATGTATTGTGTATGTTTTCCGCATTATTACATGATCAGGATAATCTCCATTGAATATGTGTTAAATTATTCAAAATTTCTACATGGTATCAGAGCTAGATAATTTGTAGAAAAATTTCTACAGGTAGACCGAACTGCAATGACCTAAGAGGTTTTACCTGGATTTGATGGGTTTTTCAAAGGATGATTAGAACCAGTATTCGAAACAGTTTTTTTCTTCAAAGAAGCTTTAGTATAAGTTTGAGATATTGTTCCAATTATACCATCAACAGGTGGCATATTTGGAGACTTCAAATAAGAAGAATCCAAAGATGGCCTTGGAGCATCAGGTAAAATTTCATATAGCGTGCCAAATTGGGAATAAACCAAATCCAAATACTGGGCATGGGAAACAATTTGATCCTTAGTAACACAACCTCCCATTGCTATATCTTCAACGATTTTGTTTATGAATGAATTGGTGAACCATTCAGTCAACAACTCATTAGGGATTTCGAATTTGATGAGGCAATGCCAACATCTCCATTCATGGATGTGATCAAAGATATGGGTTGTGGTATCTTGTTTCAGAGATGTGAGAAAGTGGGTACCAATTTCATAGAAAACTGGTAACTAGAAGCAGGTGAGGAAGGCCATGGACAATGAATTGAAGTTTGCAAGGTACCTCGAGGTAACTTGATGTACCACTTTGTCGCAACACGTGTCAAGGTTCACTGGAAGAGGCAGAGATGAATAGAATCGTCAACGTAGGAATTGGAAGAACACCATAAGTGATATGTCATCACATGGGCCTGAGGGTCCTCTTTAACTTTTCCTTCAAATTTGGGGCAATCACTCGGAATTTTAGTGGGAACTGGAGGCCAATAAGGTGAATGAATAATTGAATCATTAGTAAGCCTCGAGACATCGAGCAATTCCAATGTCGCTAAAAATGGCAATTGCGGATTAAAGGGCATATAAGACCTTTGAAAAGGCCCAGTCTGTGGGTTCCAACCTTGTTGGTAGGGATTTCACCCCCAAAGTGGAGGATTTTGACCATAAGTGGCTTGATTTTTTTCCCACTGAAGGGTAACTTGATCATAAGGTGGATTTTTTCCAGGGCAGGGTTGATATTGACCTACCATAGGCCATTGATAACCATAAGGAGGATGAACATTATGTGCAAAATATGGATTGTAAGGTTGTTGCACCTACTGACCCTAGTAATAAAGTTGTTGGCCCTACTGGTACAAGGGTTGGCCTTGCATCTATAAGGTTTGACCTTGTTGATATACAGGTTGGTATTGCTGCTGCAAGGGTTGACCTTGCTACTACAATGGTTGACCTTGTCGATACAAAGGTTGGTTGGGTTGTTGAACAAACTATGTTTGTTGTTGCAAAAGCTATTGAAACTACTGTAAAGGTTGTTGAATAATTCCGTTAGGGATTCCCTATTGGTATTGATAAGTTCCTATTGGGGTTTGACCATATGCACCGGGAATATGATTTTGAATAGGTTCCACATGAGGACCAGCTTGTGGAATGTAAGGTGGATTTTGTAGCACTTTTGAACCATATGGAACGTAAGACTATTGGAGAGGTATCTGCGACATGTAAGGCTATTGATACTAGATATTACCTACCTCAGATGGATCAACGAGATTAGGAATAACACGAGGAATAGGTTGACTCACTCCAACCATGTGAAGTTGTGATCCACTCACATGGGTTCCACCTGACACAAGAGGAAAGTTTGGATTTCCTCCCTAGGCTGTGAATGAGGCAATGGTACATTCTATCCACTTGATGGAGGGACTGAGGAAATTACAGACGTATAAACCGAAACTGTCGGTTGCACTGGAATGGAAGGTTGAAACAATGGTAATGGTTGTGAGGGAATCGTCGGTTGAATCGGAACTAAAGTAACGGCAGTTTTCACAGGGATCTGAGAGGTCACGTTAGGAATAAATGGACCAGAAGTAGGCATAGCATTTGATGACCAAATTGGATTTTGGTACAATGAAGAAGCACTGGGAGTTCCTGAAACTAATTGAACCAAGGTTGTATAACCATGTGGAAGCATATGCCCATTATATTCTAGAGGCGGTTGAGGTGGAACTCTTCCTACATAAGGAAAGCCTTCCGGAGGAAATTCGTATATGTATTCATTATCAAAACTGAGAGTGTGAGTAGCAGAAATTTCCGCAGGACCTCGAGGAGAGGTTGGAGTCTCACCTTCTAAATCCATAGGTGGAAACAACTAGCGAGGAGGAATCTGATACGGATGAGGAGATAACTCCAAAGGAACACCTGGTTGATCATATGGACTATAAGGATGTTGAGTAGATATCACAAATGGATCAAATAACGGATTCGGAGGATATAAAACAAACCTTTGTGGACTCTCAAGTGTTTATGGATAAAAATCCTGAGATGATGATGAATCTCTTGGTGGAGGACAAGAAGAAAGGGGTTGGATTCTTAGGACAATTCCAGGTTCAAAGCCTTGAGCTTCAAGTGACTTTGAAAGTTTAGGATGAACTCCTTGTGAAGAACCTTTAGTATTATATGATAAAGGGGAACTGTGAGGAGAACCCGATGGTTCAGCCATGATGACTTTCTCTCAAGAGAAAAAGGAGAAGAGATGATCCATTGAGGGATGATTAAAATTAAAATTTACAAGGAATTACTCAATGTGAGGCCAATAAGCAACTGCATAGGTTCGACATGTTATCATTGGCTATTAATTTTATGGCACGAAACAAAAAATAAATCAAAATAGGTAATGTTAGGTAAGAGGGTTTACCAAGAATCCATGAACCGCTATATACACCTTAGCCGAAACCAAGCACTTGACGTATGACGGTCGATCTCCCCAAATGTTGTGTTCAGTGTATCACGTTTACAAGGTAGCTGACTTAGTTACCTATGGCTAAAATATAGAAACCTAGTGGGATCTCCCATTATATACTCAACGGTACGAGAACACAAGTCCATGTTAGCACTATCTAATGCATAACCATTCGATGAGAGTGTCACTATATACTTTCCATACTGAAGTGCCTCGTATATACCTGAAAGTACTGGAGAACCTTCGATATACTTCCAAACTGGGATGGGATTTCACCACCGGGATAAAATGAAGGCAGTTAATAATAGCTGCTATGTTTAAAGATACTGGGACACGTCTCTAGCTTAGACCTCTAGATATTTTCGTTAGGTTACAAATGCTCCTTAAGTTGATTGAGGTAAATTTTAAGTTTATCTTCAATTAAGTTTCAGTTTGATGGCTCAATGATGTCACCTGAATTCCTATGATGCAACTAAATGATAAAATGAAATCTTTTCATTCAATGAAGGCCAAACTAATCAAGGAAGAGATATAACCAAATAATGCATCAATCAAGAAAAATGCATCCAAAAACAACTCTTTATATTTCCAATGCAAAATGTAAAAATGAGATCTGATCTTTCACTTTCACTAACAAATGCAATGCCAAGATACAATCCTATGAGAAACAAAAATCACTTTTCCTTCACTAAGATTCACTAATCTTTTGTTCTTTTTCTTTCACTTTGATTCAACAATACAAAATAATGCAATGAGGAAAGGAAAAAATGCAATCTAAAACAACTAAAATAAAATTTTCATTCACTTATGGTTTCGAATGCAAATTGTTTAAAAAATACTAAAATGATGAAATCTTTCACTTTCCGTTTTGAAACAAAGAAATCAAAACAAGAATTCACGTTTAGTCTTACCAAAGAAAACAAATGTAATCTATGTTTGACAATGGAACAAAAGCGATTCAAAGCACTAATATGACTCAATACTAATGAAAATAACTTCACAATCACGAACCGAAAGCAACTTGAGAACAGTGTCTTGACTACAACAAGAATCCTAAATGGAAGCAATCAATCTAAGAGAAATAGACCAAGAAATGAGTGAAGGTTGACCTAGAAACCCTAGAAAGAAATAAAGCTTCAAATACACATTAGCAAACCCAAGAGACAAATTACAATCACATAAGGATGACAATCAAGACAAACACACTGTGGTTACATTGTAAAATCACTGGCAGAGGCCAAAAACCACTAAAAACAAGAAGAAACCCTAATTTTATCCTATCCTCTGAGATTAGCGCACCTGTTAAAGGAAAAAGAGCGATGAAAGGCAGAGAAACACGAATGTAATTTTAAAATCAGTGTTGTCAGCACTTCTGTTAGAGTAGAAAATGTGTTGGGCAAGAAAAGTAAGGAAGAAATAAAAAATCTTCAAGATCAAATCAGGCTAAACATTCTCAGGCAATAACTAGTGACTACAAATAGCTATAGTGATGCACACAAGCCAAGAAATCAACGGTTGGTCAAAGTCATTAGAGAATCTGATCTAAGGAATGGATGGAAAGGGTTATAGCCTCCCCAATGGAGATGCCATTTTGTTGTCTAGTTAAATACTCTTTGTGGATAGAGATGATCCCTCTAGCCCAATGAGTGGGGATAGAAACCTACGTGACAATGTTGAAGACACTTTCTAATAACGTACTCCTTCGTTGAAGATCTCGAATCATTCACTCCTTAGGCTCATCTCTACCACTCACAGCGTTTGGATACATGCATAAGAGATCAAAGACACAACAAAGCATACAAGTACAACAAGCATAATCAAAAGTAATCCACTTAACAGATCAAGGAGAATTAAGATAAATAATGCATTAACACAAACATTTATGGAAAGTGAACCAACAATTATATATATTAATGAAATAAATGAGGAAGCATACAACCAAGCCTTGATGTCAATAATCTCTCCTTGAGTGAATGTCCAAGTCCAAGCTCAAGCTCTCCAAGCACTCCTTCTCCAAGCCAAATGAGTAGCATGTAGGCACTATCTCAGCATAAGGGTGCAAATAATTAGAGACCAACCATTTGGGAATGGGAGAGGATGAATATATAGGTAGGGAAAGGGAGTTAGGATCTCTCCAAAGATAGGAGAAGGCCCTCATCTCAAGGAGGTAGCTCATAGGGATAAGATCAAAGGGAAATATTGGGAGAATTCGACCACATCCACACCGAACAACCTCCAGCTCGTCATTCTGGAAGCCTCTAGATCATGAAGCTTCTTGTCCTCTTTGGGAAAACTTTCCTTTTAGGGATCAACGTGAGTATCCAAGTAAAAAGCGTGCTAGCAGAGCGAATCCAATATATTGCAACTCGCCATCTGCACTAGTTGCCAGTGTCAGGGTTGTGCTAGTCCTGAAATTATGGTTTTAGAGCTCACTTGTTCAGGGAAGTCTCAAGGCATGTTTCCATTAGTGTTTCAGGGAGGATCTAAACTGCATATCAGGATGGGTACACTGCATGATTGCCAAGTTTCAGGCACTTCAGGGTATGACACAGGGAAGTGCAGGAGGTGTGACAAAATACTATGTAACACATAAGCTGACGCAGAAGCATCGTAGAGCTTGAGAGGAGATCCGTATTTTGTTAGAGAAGTCGAGTTCTAAAGACGAAAGCCAGGGTGTGATACCAGGAGGGTAGAAGTCAAAGTTCAAGAAGAAAAATGATCATCTGAAAGGAGTGACGTAGACCCTAGAAGGAGTGACGTTGAACATCACAGTGATTACATAGAAACTGCATAGAGGCTGGTAGGGATTAGCCATTCAGTGGCTAGATCAATCTTGGATCGTCAGTGATAGTGTGAGGTATTTCTCACTAATCTTCTATCAGTCAGATTCTATGTATCAGATAGCCAACAAGGAATCCAAATATTGTATTCAAAAAACTACTACTTAATAATACAAACCCTCAGTTGCTACGTTAGTTGTCTTGCATTGGGTTTTTCGGGGACATTTGTCCAAAAATAACAGTGTAATGTGTTGTGTATTTCTTTCTTGCTCATTTTCTTATTTCCACATATAATTTTAATTTGTGAAGGTTGCAATGTATTTAATTCGATATTTAGATTATAAAATCGTAAATAACTTGAATGTATTAACAAGTAGGAGAAGTAACATCAGTTTGCTGCAATAGGGATTCTAGTTTAGGAATTTTCACATGCGTGCTACCACGGTCAAGGCACTACATTACCACCCACTGCTGGGAATCCTACTCCAAATGGTCTGAGGTCTAGTTTGGACTTCTTACAGGGGATATCCCCTTGAATGTTGGTGGGTCCAGCACCATCAACAATGCTACTCTTATGAATCATACCCATGTATGTACGTGCTTCACTTGAAGAAGACCTACGTACAAATCTCTATATACTAACAACTGAATCTTAATCAATGTCACATTGAACCAATCACTTAATCACGTATTGAATCCATCATAAATTTTTGAACCAAATACAGATCACCATACAGTAGCATCATCACTAATCCATTCCATAACCAAATGATTCAACCGAACCAGTACTATCAAACACAAATTATTATGAGAGAGCCATCATTGACAAAAAACAACAAACACAATAGAACTGATCAAATGTCATCAAAAATCCATATTGTAAAACCATATCACGTGTATGTGAATTTCATAAAACACATCTACATATGTACACACTTACCATTCTCAACGCCTACATACAAATTCTGAACTTTTGCAGAATATATATGTGACTATTTAAAAGATGATCCATGTGTGCATGCAACCTCTCAGAAGGAAAACCAACATATAGTTTTGCAATCACTGATTTAAACCTTTGCTACAACCACAACAAATATTACGTATACTTCACCATCACATATCCACATTAGAGCATTATTATCATCACAGATCTATCATTGTTAGCTATAATAAAAAATATATCAAGCAAGAATATTCATTACTATTCTTTCAGATCTATCAGATTTGAGCCTCTTCCATGCTCCTTGGTGCACACGTGTTTTCATATCAGATTACATACCAATAACCCATAACTTGCACACACAACACCTCTTCATCTCTTTATATACTATTTTGCTTAGCCAATACCTCAGGTAAATACCTTGGTTTAACGAGATAAAATATACATTGTCGAACTCATTACTATGGGCCAATACCATGGTAAATACCCCTGGTATTCATAGCACCATGGTGTGTATTTTTTACGGGATTTCTCCTCACCCTACATATACGCAATATTTCTTCATAGGACCTACATATACTTTCTCACACTTTATGTTTTTCATCCATTTGTCTTATAACTAATATTCCTTTGTCCTTATCACCAATAGCCTTTGTATAACCATCATGTTGACATATCTATCAAGTAGGTTGTCATCAAGGGAAACACATTATCCATAATGCCAACAATCTCCCCCTTTGGACTTCATGACAACCATTTGGTGTTTGGTCACCACCACTTGTAGATACCTACAAATACATCTGTAAACACACCAAGATTCTCTCCAAAATATATCTCCATTCTTCTCTCCAAACACCAAGCTTCTCTCCCCTTTTGACATCAAAGGAAAAGGGTTGACCAATGTTGAATGAATACTTCTCTTCCCCTGTGTAGAGAGGATCATTATAGAGATGATTTGTTGAAGATGAAGATTATATACTGACCATGCTCCCCCTATGCATATGCTGAAGATATTCGATGTTTTACTTGACTTTATGTCTCGACCAAGTATGACCTTTCCTATCACCAAGGACTTATGATTACATCAATAACCCAACACAATTGGGTTACATATTTGACTCACCATTACATCAAATGCCCAAAATAATGGGATTAGATACATAAATGACTTTACCCCAATCGTCCATACTTGACTGAATTTTACAATGGTTTAAAATATGGGTATTTACATTACCTTTACATTAAGAGACATATATGACATTTATGACCAAAACCGGAGACCTTAATAGTGAGGTAGCAAGACCATGATAGTCATCAGCAACCATCATATACCATATAGGAACCTGCAACACAAACATTTGATCGAAACAACATGAACATTGTCATCATTAAGGAACTTATGTAAGATAAGACAATGTAGCATCAGTCTTCAACATCATAAATATGTGACTAAAAATGCAATTTCTTCAAGCATCACCAAGAATTGAAGTAGAAGTACAATAAATTTATGTCAAAAACTCATCCCCTTTACCTTATGTCATCAAGGTTAACATGCACAAGAAGCACAACACAATATCTTTTCATGCATCAACAACATATGTGAGAAACAAGAATATCACATAGAACAGCACAATAGCATCATAACAACTTTTCACATGTAACTCGAGCAACATATAGGCATCATCCATAACTTCATTATATGCAACCTATGCATCATTGAATACATAATGGTAGCAGAAGATAAGCAGTGAGTGAATCATAGTCTCGTCATCATCATCTAATGTCAATAAGTATGCACTTCATCTTCATGTAGAATTAACTTCACTAAGTGCAACTTTAACCAATATATACTCATCATCCAAGACTTTATCATCACTAATGACAGAATAAAAACAACATATGTGTCTTCAGCGGCAACAACTATACATCATCAATGATTTATATACTTATCATGAACACCATTATGTAATAGGGAATGCTCAGGAAATTATAATGCCAACAATACACTATTAGAATCATGGCAAATTCTCCCACTTAACATGTGCGAACTATTCACTAATCATATCCAACTCATCAATTAGCAAAGCCATAGAAAGAAACAAAATGGCCATGACATATTGCAACAGCTCATGAACCAACATCATTTCTAAGTAACATGTGATCATCATCAACAAACTATAACTAATCAATGTCAAAACCCGAAACCAATAATAATTGTTTGAATCTCATTAGCAACTCCCTCTGAGTTTGTCCCACTATTTCTTCATCTCAAAGAAACATACACAATTTTTTAAATCAAAACTCACGTATATAAGCGATTGTCCTACATAGTATCCACATATAGAAAGTGAAATGTTGAAATGATCATGACAGTATCTCCCCCTAAACATTTCACACTTTTTCATGTTCACTGTTATCTCATCAATGGAATGTCAGTAATATAAGCATCACCAAATGAATATCAAAACAACCTAGGAATCATCATCAAGATATACATATGTATAGCTCCCCCTCATATTATACACAAATGATTCTGAGGACCTGATAGTCATCATCAGCTCTTCATGAGGTCATGTACCTCACATCACTTCCGCTGTCACAATGATAATTAAGCTTTAAGAGAAATGGACTACAGTAGTGTCAATCTTCCCTATGTTTCTGAGTGATGTTCCTTCTTCTTCCAAATCTTCTTACAATTTTTAATGAAATGCTAGAACATATCCCATCTTTTGTTTCTATTCCAAGTGGTTGACCTACAATTAGTGGCCTTATGCACAAATGAGTTACAAGAGAAACAATATCCATGAAACTAAACTTTATGCCTAGGGACCACATGATGGTTGTTCTTGTTATTGTACTAGGGATATAAATCCATGTAACCAATGCTTGTCTTGATTAGAGGAGATATTTGTTCATTGATAATCCTCTTTAGTGACTCAGATGCCTTTACCCATTTGTTGATTTTCTCATATTCTTCCCTTAGAGTCATAACTTCATATTCTATTTTTTCACAATGCACTTCCTTTTCTTGAATTTGTTTTGATAAGACTTTTGTTCTTCTATTGGATGCTTCCAACTCCATTCTTAACATGTTTATTTCCTTAATCATACTACTTTCTTTTGTTTCCAGATCTTTGTTTGCATTCCTAAGTTTATCATTCTCTTTCAATGTTCTCATTAAGTCATCTACTTCACATCTATCTAATTCATTATTGATTCGTTTTCAAGAGCCATAAGTACCTGATAATGATTGTTAGAATCTAAATCTGATAATGACTTGATAATTGGTAGAAAAATTCTTTTTAGCAACATTATTTCCATTCTCTTTATGATTTTCTTTATGTGGACATTTGGATGCATAATGACCTACTCTTCCACACGCAAAAAGTTTAAAGGGAAGCTTACCTCTGAATTTTCCAGTTCCTACTTGAAATTTCCTCACAAAGTTTTCTTCTTCCTCATCTGATATGTATATTGTATCTTTGGGTGATTCCTTCTCTTTCCCTTTATCTGTGGCTTTGAAGGTTGCTTATCTCATACCAGATGGACCCCATTTTCTCATCTCAAAGGCTATCAGGATCCCATGGAGTTGTTCAAGATTGAGACTCTTCAAATCATGCATTTCTTTAATAGTGGAGACTTTGGAATCAAACTTTGGAGTTAGTGATCTCAAAATATTTTCAACAATAGCTGCATCCTTTATTTCATCTCCAAGATTTCTCATTGAGTTAATGATCTTGTCTACTCTAAGAAAAAATTCTGCAATGCTTTCATCATCATGCACTTTAAGTGTCTCATACCGAATTCTAAACATTTTAATTTTGACATTTTTTACCTTGGTGTCACCTTCATAACTTTGGATAAGCTTATCCCACATTGCTTTTGCAGTGTTTAGCTGGATGACCTTCACAAATTCAAACTCAGCTAGACTTCCCAAGATGGAATTTACATCCTTTGCATTGGTTTCATATTGTTTCTTCCCTGCAGTATATGTGGGAATAGAGATTGGATATTGATATCCACCTTCAACAATTTCCCATACATCTACTTCAATTTCCTAGAAAAATTCGCTCGTTATGACTTTCCAAAAGACAAATTTAGTTCCATTAAGTAAAGGTGGCCTAATATGAAATACTCATTCTTGATTACTCATATTGATGGATCTCCCTTTAAGCGATCAAGCTTCTACTGAGGGACCTACTATGATACCAATTATTGGGAAAAATACAAAGAAGGGGGGGGGGGGGGGGGGGGGTGGTTGAATCAATATTTTAAACTCAGTTCAACTTTTCATTTCTTATTATAATTTATGTCTGTTATTGTAATTCAAGAAACCAGCATATGTACATGACTTTAGTAAAGGAAAACGATGTATATCTAGTCAACTAACTTTTCATATATTTCATCATCATTTCATCTTCAACCAATGCATCATTAAGTAAGAAATAACCATGAGCAGTAAGAAGCAAATAGGTCATCAACAAAAAAGAAACATATCAACACATATGAACAATGGGATTTTAGGTGGAAACCTAATGTGGGAGAAAACCAATATTTTTGTTGTCTCTATCTTATTTTTATTATAAAGAAAAACTTCTTACAATCTTGTACTGGCACAGACTCATACCAGTATGCAGAAACCCACCTGCAAAAGGCTACAACTTTCTCTCATTCTCCAGCACCCACTCGAAGGGAGCTCCAACCCCCTAATCTCATTTACCAATTCCTACCAGAAGGGAGCTCCTACCCCTTGCACAAATTATCAAGCTACTACGGGAGGGAAGCTTTGACTCCCTCAATGAAGGCTCTAACCCTCAGCACCTCTTGTGGACCATTTTTCATAATATTTCATAATGGATCCACCTTACTCAAAACATTAAACTTGTAGGACACATTTCATCATATTTTCATACTCAACCCACTTCCATAATTATGCTCAAACCAAGTACCAATTCTGAAACCAATCACTGAATAACTCATCCAATCATTGAACGAACTAAAACACTATGCCATCAACAAACCAATCACTGAATCTCAAGCAACTAATGCAACAAGAGAAAATAAACTCATATCAGATCATATTTACGCACAACCACTAATAATTATACCAAACCATATAATTTTCATCATAGAAACCAAATGTTTTCACTTCAAACCCTAATCAAACATATGTCAGAATATATACACAACTCTTTTGGATCATACCCACATATGTATGTGCTTCCCTTGAAGAATACCTAAGTACAAAAATCAATATACTGACAGTTGAATTTGAATCACTATCGCACTGAACCAATCATTGAATCACATACTGAATCCATCACAGATTACTGAACCAAATACAGATCAGCATACAATATCATCATCACTAATCAACATTCCATTCCATAACCAAATCAACCTAGCCATTATTGTCAAACACATATTATTATGAGAGAGACATCATTGACAGACAACAGGAAACACAACAAAACTAATCAAATGTCATCAACAAGCCATATTGTAAAACCCTAACATGTGTAAGCAACCTTCATAAGACACATTCACGTATGTATGTGCTTACCATTCTCAACACCTGCGTATAGATTCTAGCCTTTTGTAGAATATATACGTGACTATTTAGAATATGATTCACGTATGTATGTGACATCTCAAAGGAAAACCATCGTATAATTTTGTAATCACTAAGTGAAACATTTGTTTATTATCATCACAGATCTACCATTGCTAGTTATAATCACAAACAAATCAAACAAGTATATTCATTACTATTGTTTCATATCTATCAGATTTGAGCCTCTTCCATGGTCCTTTGTGCACACCTGTTTTCATATCAAATTACATACTAATAACCCATAACTTGCACACACAAAATCTTGATCCCCATCTTTTTATATAGTATTTTCCTTAGCCAATAACTCAGGTAAATTCCTTAGTTACGTTGTAAATATTCTTTGATGGGACCAAATATCCATTTTAAAACTCATTACTATGGGCCAATACCATGGTAAAGACCCCTGGTATCCATAATAGAATGGTGTGGATTTTGTATGCACTTCTCCTAACCCTACCTGCATATGTACGTGATCTTTCTTCACAGGACCTGCGTATACTTTCTCACACTTTATATTTGTCATCCATTTGTCTCTAAATTGATATTCCTTTGTCATTATCACATGTAGCCTTTGTATAACCATCATGTTGACATCTCAATCAAGTATATTTTCATCAAGGACAACACATTAGCCATAATTCCAACAACAAGAATCACAAGGGGTGAAATAACAATCAAAATTCAAAAAACCATATAGAAGTTGGGGTAACATGTCTTATGACATCTAACCTACGATCTATGATGGGAAATCCTCAAAAGTATCTCTGAAGAAAGATGTCCCAATGAGGGGGTCAAGAAGAGGTATGAGGCCCCACCAATTTGATAGTTGAAGAAGTTTGAATATTATTTTGTCAATTTTGGCCTTAAGTAGTCAAGGAAACATGGAAGGAGGTAATCCCCTTGGAAGAGTTCAAAAGGGGAAGGCCACATAAGGCCTTATATAAATATCCAACTCAAAGGGCCTCATCATAAGAAGAACTATACATGTATTGAAAGAATGTATAAAAATGACCCATCCAAATATTGATAAAGGCAATATAACATCCCTTGAATCTCATAATAAATGGGGCATCTATAGATGAGCTGATCCTTAAACTCTATCTCATGTATATGGAAAATCTATAAGATGTTATTGAGAAGAGGAAGATCATGATGCTTAGTTTCAACTTGACACCATTGTAAACCCACTTTGAACCCACCAAGAGGGATCTAATGGGAAACATCCAATGCTCTTGTGTGTATGTGGGTTAAAAAATAAGGCCTCCTCTCATTTGCATGAAGTGTTCCTAGTAGAAATCCATCTTAGAGATGGGGCCACGAAACGATGAAGTCCAAGTACAATGAATGTATTGTCTACACATAACCTCTCTAACAACCTGACATAAACATAATTATGTCATTTACATTGGAGGTGTATATCACTTGAATCTTTTTACAACTTTAATCACTCCCCCACAAAAATGTGTTGTGTTCCCTTGTGATGATGCATCAACCCTACTGGAGAACAATCTCATGGTGTAAAAGGAAATTAAACATGATGTAACTTTAATAGTGCCCCACATTCACCCATTGGCTCACTACTCGTGGCTAATGTGAGGCTATTTCAAGCATTGATATAGGTAATATCATTTTTTTTCACTTATGTATAGTATTTTACATTGACATAATTGAATTTTTTTTACCAAACAAAATATCTGTATCGAGGGTGCGATCCTTGTGTATTAGGGCTAGAATGGCCTTGTCGTTATGAGTGATCTATTCATTTCCAACATCTGGGAGAGAACTATAAGCTCCATATCAACATGAACTGTAGATATTATGAGGAATTCATATCGAGGATTTACAAATTATCTAGTCGTTCTACATTTGGTATACATGGTAATAAGAGTGTTACCCACATACACCTACCCTAAAGATCAATACCTAGTTCTCTAAAAAGTCAAAAGGAGCTAATATGCTCATGTAGAGGCAAATTATTCTCCTAGGAGGTCAATTTGTTAGCTTGAGGTGTTGTTTTTGGCCTTGGATTTTAAGTGGTTAAGGGCTTCAGGGGTTAGTTATTAAGGGCCAAGGGCTTGGGGGTCAAGGGATTTAGGTGTTAAGGGCTTAAGATTTAGGGGATTTAGGTGTTAAGGGCTAAGGGGTTAGGGGTTAAGGTGGTTAAGGGTTATGGTTGAGGGTCAAGGGTTAAGATGATAATGGGATAGGGCTTAGGGGGTTCATGGATTGTAGGTTAGGGGTTAGTGGCTTAAGTTTTAATGGGTCAGAGGGATAATGGGTTATGAGTTATGACTATAGGGGTTAAGTGATTATGACTTGTGGGTTAAGGTAATAGGGAATTTAGTGGTTATGGGTTAAGGGCTTATGGGTTGTGATAATGGGGCCCCTAGTCCCCTTACCACCACTATTGGGGGTTCCATTATCAATTTTTCTCATTGCGTTCCCTTTAGGCCCTATAGCTCTTATGACATTAGGTCCTAAGCCCCCTTTATCATTCTCTAATTCTAGGACTATAGATCTTAGTAAAACATGCTTGTACCTCAAACTTCTACCCATCCATGCTACCCTTGTGTCCCCTTTCCCCATTCAATACACTACAAGATACCACTCCCACCTTTTTGGTCATACCATTCAAATTATCCTAATGTTATAAACCCCCAAATTTGGTCCTAATGCCCATAGAAATACACCCTTTGGCCCCCTTGGGCAAGGGCTTAGATGCATTAGGGATTATGGGTTATGATAAGGGAGCCCCTAATCCCCTTCTCATAACTATTGGGGGTTCCCCTATTAATTACAATTGCATGATATAGAAGATAAATTGAGAGAAAAATAAAAGGAACTTGGAAAATTGAAAGTAACTATTAAAGAATTATTGGAATGGAAAGCTACCATGGAGGTGGGGAAATAAAATGGTAGAGTTGATCGAAGATTGGCCAAAAATGTGAGAATTGCATATGTAGACTATTTAATTTTTTGTGTATACTTGACCTATGTTTGACAATAAGGTTGAGTTTGACCTATGTTTTCTCCTCTTGATGCATCTTCTAGCCTTGTATATATAGAGAGTATTCGTGTAATTATGTTTAGAAGCAAGCTCTTCCCCAAAAACATGGAGATGTTCTCACTAGATTCAAATGCGAGAGCTAATTTTCAAATGACCTTGGTTAGTTTTGTATTAAAGGCACAAAAAAGGGGGTCAAAAGGGGATGAACCTAGATATGAATATCTTGAATACTACACCATTCATGTAGTTGAGGACTACTTGTGTCTATTTCGAGTAGACTTGGAATAGACTAAGGTAATTTGAATGTTTTTTGAGCATGTTGTGGATATAACCTTTAAGAAAGATTGTAGACTTGTATGGGACTGATACCCATACATTTGGAAAGAGAAGGGTCTAGCGTTAAAGGATGATGATAGCTAAAGGGACAACCTTATATCCTCTTTTTTCTTTTGAGTGGACATGAATTACATTTGGTTCATGCATGGAGATGAACCTTACTTGATTCCTGTAAAATTAGATGCATTTTTGGACATTAGAAGAACATATTGCTACCCTTTGAAATAAAATACGTGGAGGATATTTTGGGGAACTATGACTATCTAAAAATTGTAAATCAGATTTGGGGACCTTGTGGCTCTTTTCCTTGGACCCTAGTAGTTCTTATAGTAACTTGTATTTAGAGGGGTTGGAAAACCAATACCTAATATCACTAAGAGGATTAGTGTTGGAGCACCTATGACGTGGGAGAAAGGCTTAGGGGTTCTTGCACTTAAGGGGTTTAGGACTCAAGGGTTAAGTGTAAAGGGTTGATGCTTAGGGGGTTTAGGGTTAGGGGGTTACGGGTCAGGGGGTCAAGGTCTAGTAGGTTTAGGGGTTAGAGGTTAATGACTTAGTAGTTAAGGGCTTCAAGGGTTAAGGATTAAGCACTAAGCGCTTAGGGGTCAGGGGATTTAGGGGTTAAAGGCTTAAGGGTTATGGGATTTAAGGGTTAAGGGCTTAAAGGTTATGGGATTTAGGTGTCATTGAGTTAAGGGATTACGGGTTTAGGTGTTTAGGGGTTAATGGATAATGGTTAAGAGGATAATGGTTTGGGGGTCAGGGGGGTTTAGGGATCCTAGGTTAAGGGTTAATGGGTTATGAGTTATGAGAGTAGGGGCTAAGGGATTATGACTTGGGGGTTAAGAGAATAGGGAATTTAGTGGTTATGGGATAAGGGCTTATGGGTTGTGATAATATGGCCCCTGATTTTGTTATCACACTATTGGGGGTTCCCCTATCAATTTCTCTCTGCCTTCCCTCGAGGACCCCTAGCCCCTATGCCATTAGGTCCCAATCCCCCTTCTCATTCTCTAATGCTAGGATTATAGATCTCAATAAATCATTCTTAGGCTTCCCACTTCTACCCATCCATGCTACCCTTATGTCCCCTTACCCTGTTCATTACACCAAAACACCCCCCTCCACAAAATTTCATGAGAAATGAACATTTAGAAGTCGTCGTTTAACTAGCGACTCTAATAGTTCAATTCTCATGACTTTTGGGCAAGGTTGTCTATAATCACCTCCAAAAATCACATTGTTGTGACTTTTAAGGGGGGTTTTCAATCAACCCCCCTTAAAAATCATGAGAATTGAAATTTTGGAGGTGGTTTTGGACAACCACCCTCAAACTTCATAAGGATTGAGCTTTTAGAGGTGGTTGTTAAATCACCACCTCCAAATGTTCAAATCTCATGACTTTAGGGAGTTGGGGGGGGGGGGGGGGGGGGGGGAGGCGCACATTTCAAAAACCACTACCAAAAATTAAATTTTCATGGCTTTTAGGAGAGGTTATCAAAAAAAAATTGTGAAAAATATATTTAGGCAAAGTCATTTAACCACCCCAACCCCCCCGGCCCTCGGGGGGGGGGGGGGGGGGGGGCGCACATTTCAAAAACCACTACCAAAAATTAAATTTTCATGGCTTTTAGGAGGGGTTATAAAAAAAATCGTGAAAAATATATTTAGGCAAAGTCATTTAACCACCCCAATCCCCCGGCCCTCGGGGGGGGGGGGGGGGCGCACATTTCAAAAACCACTACCAAAAATTAAATTTTCATGGCTTTTAGGAGGGGTTATCAAAAAAAATTCGTGAAAAATATATTTAGGCAAAGTCATTTAACCACCCCACCTCCCCCAGCCCTCCCCCTTGCTCAACAGTCATGAGAAAACACTTTTAGAGGTGATTAATGGAAAGCCCTCCCTCAAAAGCTCAATTTTTAGGACTTTCAAGGGGGCGTGCGGGGGGGTTGGTTTAAAAAAATGCCATGAAAATATATATTTAGGTGTAGTAATTTCCCCCAAAAAAAGAAAAGTTAAATTTTCATGACTTTGGAGGGTGGTTTCAAAAATCTCCCTCAAATCCCTCAAAAAATTTTGTTGATATAATTTCAAAAACTATACTATATTCATGAAACTTGCAAAATTATAGTATTTTAATATTAAAATTATAAATAATTAGCCTAATTCATCTTAACTCTCGATCTACTAAGGGTAGAGAAGGATCAAATATCTTCAGGTGTAAACCTCTTTTAGAGTGAAAAGACATCCAATCCCTCTAGGCACTAAGTTAATCCAAAGTTAAAATAGATCTAGGTTAGTTTTATATATATATATATATATATATATATATATATATATATATATATATACCTCCATCAAAACTATGAGTTTTCAAAACCTAGATCTCAAACCTACAAATAATCAACTATTTTACTTCAATTTTATTTTTATTATTCTATTATATTTTTATTTATTTTATTTTATTTCAATAAATATATATATATATATATATAACAGTTATGAATATTTTATTAAAAAAAAATTAAACATAACCCAGACCTGACCTAACATATCTTAGATACTAATTGGAAAGCGACTCTCATCTCAATAAAACATATAACTCATTAGGTCTTTTTTCATGTTTTCCAAAAAAAACTACGTATCACACAAATATTTAAATAGTATTAATAATATTTCCTTTTAAATAATAAAAACAAAGCTTATTATAATAAGTTAATTCAGTAGTAAAGACAATCACCTTTAATTACCTTAAAGCTGTCCATATTCCTAATAAATGTCATTATATCATGGGCTGTTAACCTATTTTGTTACATTCGAAAACTACAAACCCTTATCCATAATGTAATAGCATGCATTATTATGAAATAATAACATTCTTTTTCTAATCTCCGTATTGTTTAAAAACAAACAAACATTTTTATTGGATTATGGGTGAAAAGTTTAGATCGTCTGAGATTTGTTGGGAATCTGATGGACACATCATCACACCATCGACATTTAAGGATTGTCTGCGACATGAAACTTTCCATCTTCGGCGCCTCTCACCATTACCTGGGAATTTTACTTTCTAGTTGAATCCGCCACCTTCAACACTGCCAAGGGAGCCTTGCCCTAGATAAACAGTTCCCCATTTCCTGCCCATCCTGTCATGCCCCCGGAGTCCCACAGGTCGTTACGGAATTCCCGCCACCCATGGAGGCGTGGCCAGTTCCTCAAACTGGAAAGAACCCTATTTTATTTTTAGCCCATATCGCCCTTTCGGCATAAAACAAAACGCCTACAGATCTAGGGTGGCAGTTATATTGCCGGGAACACGGACTGCTATTTGCATTAAACTTCAATGGCCTACTCTGTCGGCCAAATCTCCGAATACTGTTGGGATCGCCAGGCTGCCAAGAGATCTCCTGTTAGGTTTTCCATTATGAGACAACAAAATACAATTATGCAGCCGAGTGCTTGAGATCGTATATCACGAGTGTGCTTTTTCTTGATAGTGATACGGAATATATCTTGGCTGCTTCCTGTCACAAATTACAGTGCAGCTTCAGTACGTTTTGAATGTAGATAATACGACGAGCCAAATTTTTGAAACGAGGCCATTATTTTACGTATCGTCAATAACTTTTAGATTGTCGTCCACATTACATGGCATATCTAATTACTCATCGTTGAAATAGAAATACAGTAATGTTTGTGTTAGTAATGAAATTTTGTCGGTAATGAAATCTGTTATTAAATTAGCATAAATTCATTAGAATTTACAAAGTCATATCAAATCTTGTATGCGCTCCTTAAAATTATTTCGTTATTCTTGCTTACAGTAAATTAGTATAAGTTTGTTAAAATTGAATAAATCAATGCGTTTATTAATTCTCAATAACGCATGTTTCTAAATCGGTGTCTTGCTTTGTAAGGGCTATATATTGCTGGTTAGTAAACCTTTTCTACTTGAATAATTTGATTTCTTTGTGTGTATCTTGGCTTTGTTTGAGAGTAGAAATTAGAACAGTTTAAGCATAATATATTATTTGAGTGTTTTGTATATTTAATATTATACTTTTATTTTTTTTTATTGGAAGATTGGATTTGTGTATGTTTTTTTTTTTTTTGGGTTGTTGTGTTATTTTGTTATTTGAATAAATAATTTGTTTGTTTGATGGGTTTTTTTCTTTTAATGGGTTAGTGGTTTTTTTTATATTTGAAGAGAATGAATTGATATCTATATCATCTAACCTAGTATATCACTTTGGCCAAGTAGATAAGATGGTTTAATTGGAAAAGTTTCTTAATCATTTAAAATAGATTGAGGTGTATAATATAGATATATATATATGGTTCACTATTCTAGAGATTGTACTAGGTTGAAAGGCCAAAGGGATCACTTCCCAAAGATTGTACCAGGTTGAAAGTGTCACTTATGAGAGATTGTAATAGGTCGAAAGACTGAAAGGATCACTTCCTGGAGATTGTATTGGGTTGAAAGGTCGAAAGAATCACTTCTGAGAGACTGTACCAAGTAGGAATGATCGCTTCCCGAAGATTGTACTAGGCCAAAAGGTTGAAAGGATCACTTATTGAAGATTGTACCAGGCTGAAAGGCTAAAAGGATCACTTCCTAGAGATTGTACCAGGCCAAAAGGAACAATTCTTGTTAGCTCAACCATGGAGCCTAACCCCGAGAGTCTTGAGAGAATTGAATCCATGAACTCTCAATAGCATAGGCACTTCAATGACAAGAACTCAACCAACTAAACTAACCCTCAGGGCCTTAAGTTTTATTAGTCTTATATAATTTATAATTTAATTAAAAAAATCAATAGAAAAAAGATGCGTAATTTTTATTCCGTCTCCAGCCTCTGTATATTTGGGTCCTCTTGCAAGCTTGTCAGGACCTCAAATGATTGTTCGAACAACTGCATGCAGTCTGCTACTACACTTTTCACCACCGTTACTACCTCTGTGACAGTGGTTGCTCACTGTTCCTTTACCTCTGGTGGTGTTGAAAGTTGGGCCCTCAACTGTAGCTCTGTAATCTACAGGTTCAACTCCAACTGAACCTACGCTATCTCAATCCGAGTGTCGCACACCCCTGTGGCCAACTTGCAGATGCGTACCTAGACTGGCTCCTCCTCTAGAATGGTCAACTTTGGGACCATTCTGTATGCCTCCTCAATGACCTACATAATCCTGTTGCACTGATTAGTCGCCTTGTCTCAGCGAAGATGGCAACATTTCTCTATAGGGACATTTGTTTGTTGTTTATCCACTATTCGTTGATCGCCTGGAGGGCACGATGCTCTCAGGGCCTTAGTTCTGCAATTACTCCATCCTATAAGAGGTGGAGTGCTTTGTGCAGAAGCGCTGCAAGATTCAACCCGACTCCCTTCAAGGCACTGACAGCAGGCCTGTCAGCCTCATTTTCCGTGTTCAGTGCTCCATTCGACAACACTATCGCACTGGAAGCCTTCGTGAATAGTATATCGACAACCTCTGAAGTGTCGATAGTCAACCTGGTAGACACCGTACCAACCTACAACGCGTAGGTCTACAACTCCTGCAACCCGGTCTGGATGGCCCCTAGAATGATTTGTTGTTGTTGTTCAAATTGTTGCAAGGCCTCTGCGGTGACATTAATGACTGTGTCACTGATATCATGTAAGTCGCCCTCCGTCAATGTGATAGGGTCCAGTGAGGTCTTGGTCGCCTTTGATTTCTTTCTGGACCCTCCCTTCTCGAGCTCTCTTAAGCACATAATGCAGGTGGACATCTCCTGAGGGTCCATGTCATGTTGTTCTGTGTCTTCCTCTTCTGTCTCAGGCGAAGGCGACCGCGCACCTTTTTAAGAGCCCCACTCTATTCCACCTATCTACTTTCTTGCCTGCTTTTTTTCCTTTTCCGCTTGGGCCTTCTCAGTGACCTCCTTTTTCCTCTTCTTGACCAGCTACACCATCTTCAACTTGGCATCCTCCTTCTTCTTCTGTGCGGCAGACTTGCTTCCAACCACTGCCAAGTCCGTGGTAGTGTGCCACTCCACCAGCCATTGATTAAGCACCGCATCAATGGTGTCATCTGTGGCCAGATACAGCAAGTCATACCACTTCTGCTCAGGGTCCTTCTGCGCCCTGATTGAGACTCGATGGAAATTGACTTTGAACTCGGCATAGCTCTGCAGGTTAAGATACACCGTGGGAGAAAATCGCGGCTTGCGATTAATGGCCATCTTGATATTTATTTCCATCAAGATCCAGAAGATTTTGCTGTCCCAGACTTGCTACGCGTCCTTGGTCGCCCATAGCGAAGCGTACTTCACTACTTTAGGGAGGTCTAGCGCAACCGAAGGGAACTGGTTTTCCTCTGGTAGCTCCCACGCTACCAGCACAATCAACAGCAAGAGCCACGCATAGTGGAATGTCTTTTTGAGCTCTTATGCTTTGCAACAGTTCACCAGGAACTCTCCGCTAAGGTAGTCCAGTCAGTTAAACTAGACTCCTTCCGCACACTGTTGTGCGAGCGCGATGACAGGAACTAACACCTAGTCAACGCGACACTTCTGCATCACCTTCCCTGTAAGGATCTGCGTTGATACCTTCACAGCGGGGTCGCAGATGATGGAGATAGCGCTCCTTCATTGACTCTGCAAGAGCCTGCTCGCCACCTTTGCCACCAAAGATCATTGCTGGATTCTCACCTGTATATGGAAGGTGCATTATTTAGTGAATCAACCTATCTGTGATGGGTATCGGCTCCTCCAGCCACAGATACCCATCATGCACCAAGCACAGAAGTTACTTGATGAACAAAACTGTCACCACGGTACGGTTACAGTGCAACACCTAGAGCAGGTTGAGCAACCCTGCCTTCTCTACCCCCTTGAGCCACCTCCACAGCTCCAATGTTGTCATTCCCATATTTGTATATATGATGTGGTGCATCAGTTCCTCAGTCGCCAGGTGTGGGAACTTCTCGTGGTTCGCCAAGTCCCAGTCTTCAAGCTTCAATATTGGCACTCGGGCCAAGACCGAACCATCAAAAGCAATTTCATTTGGTAGTAGATGGGTTTGTCAAGGAGTCTTACTCTCATCAATGTCCTTTGGGACCTTGGACTTAGGCTTGTGCGGAGGGACATACTCCAGCAACCGCGTAATAGGGTCTGCACCTTGGGCTTCAACCTCCTCCACTTCCACTCCCACATCCTCATCATCCATCGAGATGTCTTCGATATCTTCCTCCTCTGCTTCTAGGTTTACAGCCTTGCCTTTCTCCTATGCAATGGGCTTTGGTGGGTTTCTCCTCGGCGATGCGCACATTGGTACGACAGGCCGCTTGCCCTTCTTTTCCTTCACGGTCTCCTTGGTTGGGGTTGGCTTTAGTCTCAACATTCTCGGTGATTTGGGGATCTCTGCCAATACTTCGGCTACTTCTAGAGCAGCTACTTCTGCCTCTTTTTCCATTTCTGGTGCCGGCTCTTCTACTACTTGCTCTGTATTTATAATCTTTGGGGGTGCTGACGTAACACTCTCTAACAGTGCTTGTGATGTCTCGGGCAAGTTCGCAAATGCAGGAGTCTGTTTGAAAGCCTCGAAGAACTCTCGATCCATAGGTGTCCGAGAGCTCAACAACTGAATACTCAAAATGCCAAGTGTTTCTTGTTGGACAACCACTTGTAATTTATAAGGCATTTTGACTTCAAATCTGACCGTTCCCCCCAAAATCAGTTCATTAATGCCGGATTGGCAACATATTTTCAAGGATATGAGCCATAAATTCATCTTAAATGTCGGTCGCCCGCTCCATTTGGCCTCACTTCTGCCATCTTTTCATGAACAATGACTGTAGCGATCACTTTTTGTCCAACCGGCGTGATTTCTCCCTGGGTAGCACAGCTCCCTCCACACTGCCGCGAACTCTGTGACACTTCCTTGCTTCTCCAATCCTACAACTCTCCAACCTAGGTAAAGTAGTTTATAGTCCCACGCCTCCTTTCAGCTTCCTGGAGCACTAAGATTGTGATATCTTCATTTAGTCACATGGTTGGACCGTCAGTGTATGGCTTCAAGTGACTGTCATTCACCTTTCCTGGGAAGGGTTCTCCATTTAATTTCTCCAGCTATACCACCCCTCCATCGGTAATTTCCTTAATGACATAGGGCCCTAACCAGTGCATTCTGAGTTTCCCTAGAAATTTATCAAACTTACTATCATATAGCAAAACCAGGTCATTTACCTTAAATGTGCGTAGCTTAATGTGTCGATCATGCCATGCCTTTTCACGCTACTTTTGAACATGTTGGTGAAATCCAACTAGAAATATTTCTTCCTCCAATTCATCTAGTTGTGCGAGCCTTTACGCTAGGGCGCCGCGATCTGTCATACCTGTGAGTGCTATATGCACAGACTAGGCACAATATACTCCATAAGTATTACCGCTTCAACCCCATAGACGATCCTAAAGGGGGTTTGTTCAGTCAACTTCTTGCATGTCGTTCGATAAGCCTATAGTACTACAGGTATGTGTAGGTCCCAATCACTTCACTGAGCATTGCAAACCTTGGGCAGTGTGTTTTCGAGCACTTTTTTGAACGCCTCCACTATCCCATTAGCCTGTGGGTGATAAGGTGTGATCTTCTGGTGGTATACCTGAAATTCCTCCATTAGCATGCTAATTGTCTCATTCAGGAAGTGCATACCACGATCACTCATCAAGATCCTTAGACAGCCAAATCGTGTCAGTACATGCTCAAAGAGGAATTTTGTAGTGGTCGCACATATGCAATCCTTCACAGGCTGTGCCTCCACCCAACGAGTCAAATACTTGGTCGCGGTGATAATGTACCTTGCTCCTATCTTTCCTTGTGGCTGAATGGGTCCTACAAAATCTATCACCCACTTCTCAAAGGGTTGCAACGTCATCTATGGATTCAAAGGCATCTCATCACTCCATGATGGCTTGTCAGTCCTTTGACACACATCACACGCCTTGCAATACGCTTTTGAATCCTGATGGAGGGTTGGCCACCACAACCTTGTGCATATAATCTTGTATGCGATTGCTCTTCCTGCATAATGTACTCCCGTGGCACCCCCATGAGCATCTACAAGGATGCTTCTTCTTTCGAACTTAGGTACATACCTTCGCAATATCTCATCAGTCCCCATCTTGTACAGATGCCCAACAATGATAGAGAAATTTTTTGCGTGCACCACTAATTCCTTCTTTTTCTAGACAATGTAGCCTTCTAGAGTCGTTCCTGTCATTAGGAAATGTATTATATCCTTAAAATGACCATCCGCGACACACACTATAAAAAGTTGCATGTCAGGTAATCCTTCTTCCAAGTTAGTGGGTTCCTCTGCCATTTCGATGCGCGACAGATGGTCTGGTCCCGCGTTCAGCTGTCTAGGCTTCACAAGAAATTTTAAAGTCGTATTCCTAGAACAATAAGAGCCACCTCCAGATTCTCCCCTCCAACACAACCTTATTGACCAGGTACTTAAGCGTGAAGTGATTCGTATACATCTTAAATGGCCTCCCAGCAAGTAGTGCCTATACTTCTGGAGCGCATACACCATAGCTAGCCCTTCGTGCTTAGTGGTGGAATAGTTCTTCTCTTCTTTGGATAATATTCGGCTTGCGAACACGATGGGATGGTCCAAGCCTTCTCTGCCAGCCTGTGTCAACCCTGCTCCTTTTGCTAGACATGTACATGAAACTCTTTCTTCCAGTTCGGGAAGACTAGAATCAGCGCAGTGACCATCTTTTCTTTTAATATATCCAAGCTCTTCTTACAATCATTGTTCTAGCAGAACGTGTCATCCTTTTTCAACAATTTCTCCATAGGCGTGATGATTTGGGCATATCCTTTGATAAACTTTCTATAATATCCCGTATGTCCTAGGGTAGCGCGCAACTGCTTCACACTGCTTGGTGCTTCCAAGTTCAATATCATCGTTATCTTTGCGGGGTCTACCATCAGTCCTTATCTATAAACCACATGCCCCAACAGGTTCCCAAAAGGAACACAAAACAAACACTTCTTGAGATTGAGCGCGATCTGGTATCTTTGACAGGTATCCAGCATCAGGTGCAAGCTTGCTACATGGCATTTAACTAGCCCAAATATAGTCCAGTCATCAAAATATACCTCTAGGAACTTATGAATAAATTCCTTGAACGCAGAAACAACTACACGCAAGAAGATCGCAGGCGCATTCTTTAACCCAAACAACATTATAATGTACTGAAAAAAAACCCCACTCAGTCGCAAAGGTTTTCTTGCTCCTATCCTTGGCATGATTTTGATCTGGTCGTAGACAGAGAACCAATCAATGAAGGAATATGCTTCCTGGCCACCTAAATTTTCCAACACTTCATCAGTGAATGGAGTCAGGGAAGGATCATGTACGCAAGCATCATTCAACTTTCTGAGATCCACGCATATCCTTATTTCTTCCTTCTGCTTCTTCTCCTGTACCACCATTGGGCTTACCCAGTTAGATTCTTCCACATGCTCAATGATTCTTGCCACGAGCATCTTGTCTAGCTCTACGCACGAACCTTCTCCTTATATTTTGGATTGATACGGTAAGGTCTTTTCTTAACTAGCTTCGCATCGAGCTTCAATGTAATCTTCATCATTCCTAGGTCCCCGATTATCCCCTTCAGATCCGTAAACTTGGTAGGGAATAAATCCTAATATTCGCAGAGCAATTCAACGACCTTATCCACTGTCGTGTCATCCCAATAGTCTCCAATCTTCGCGAATTTGGGTTCTACGTCCATACCAATGTTTACTTGCTTCGTTTTCAATTATGCGGTTATATCAAGGTTCTCAATCTGCATTCCTTTAACCTTGCGATGACCTTTTGTTCCGTAGTTTTAATCTTCCGCAAATCCTTATCTTCTTCTTCAGTATTCGCATTATAGCATTCTAGTGCGTGACTTAGTTGAGTAGCCCACTCAAGCTGAACCAAGTCCAAAGGATCTTGTGGTATCCAAAAGATATTTTCTTTCTCTTCTTGTAGCACCTCATCAATGCAGTCAAACTCGTCTTCAAAATTGAATGCCATTACAAAGCCCTCACGTAGAATATCCCATTCACCTGTACCATGGTGAAGCTCTATTTCTACATACCAATTCATCGAGACAACATCCAGGGTATGACAGAGCAAGTGCACCCACTCAGGTTGGGGGTTTTCTCCATAAGCCTGGGTCCATTTGGCCAAATGCGCACGTGGATCATCCTGCCCATCATACTTGTCTGTCATTTGCATCTTAGGCTTCTTGAATCGCATTCTCATAATCCTCCTACATTTGCGCCAATCATCAAAGCTTCCCTTATGCGTACCCCACCATCTTATGGGTGTAGCGCACAATGCCCAGTCCAACACCTGAAAGTGTTGCTTTTCTCGTACCTCCCTTTCAAATGCATCCAAAAAGATATCTACCTCATTCAGGCCATCATAAGTAGGCAAATTTCTTACCTCTTAGGACACATAGCGCAGTGATCGGGTCATCATGTTTCAATTCAGCGTAGTTACTTCATGTAACTGATTCTGCTAGCGTTTTATCTCTTCTTCGAAGTCTGAAGTGCAGGAACTCTCACGATCCCATTTAATTCATCCATCTGCGATGGGATTCACCCAATCTTGATCTTGTGTTGTTATCTTATAAATACAGTCCAAATTGTCATATCTCTCATAATTGTGGACTGGTTCGGTATAGCGCGATCCTTCAGCTGGATCTAGGGGTACTATTACGCACAGCGATTTCTTCTCAAATATCATCTTCCACTTCTTTAGGTTGATTACCCCTTTCATATCATTAGCCGGTCAATTCCCAGGAGTGCAGGATAGGGATTTCTATCATCCACTATCTCTATTACTTCAAAATCATCCAGCACACTCGCACCTTCAATATCCACAGTCACCCCTTGTAGTCATCCCATGGGGATGATCTTCTGTTGATTGGCCATCCTTAGCTGGATCAGAGACCACTGCAGTGCGGGTCTCCCCATTCGTTCCCAAGTCTACTTTGGTAGGAAGTTCGCATCCGACCCTAGATCCAAGATAACCTGATCCATTTCATACTCTCCCATCTACATGATCAATCTCATCTCCCATCTTGTCCTTGTCTTATGCTTTCCAATATTTTGTATGACGTGTGGCTCGCCTGGCGCCATTCTAGCGCATCTATTGATGATCTCTTGTAACTCTTTCATAGCCTTACTTTCGCATAGTAACTTCATACAGGTCTCCAGGAAAGTTGTGAGCATAGAGGGGTCCATCTTCAAACTAGGCTTATCCTTGCTTCCTGAGGTGAAAGCCTTAGCGAAGCTCTTCTTAGCTTCCATGAAGGTTTCACGTGCACGCTCCTGATCAAACTCAGCCTCCTTCACCGAAGCTTTGTGAACTCATGTACTATCTTCTGGTTGTTTCCCCTTGTCATCTCCCATCGCGATTCCACTTCTGAGCACTATATTTATGTTTGGATCTTCTTCGCGTGGCTCAAACCTCATCATCTGCAGGTTCTGAGTTGGCGGAGGTGGTAGCACCCCTTTGTCACATATCCTTGCTATTAGCGTAAGACAATCTTCTGTTTCATGATCGAACAACATGCAATACTTGCATGACAGACGTGTTGGGTTAGTGCAATCACAGGCATAGTGTCCTGGCCCTCCGCAATTGTAGCAAATCAACTATCCTCGACCTATGCCAGGTTCTCCTCTGCCTCGGCCTCGTCTATGCCCCTGAAATCCTATCCGCGTCATCCCTGTGCTCTAGTCAAGGGGTCACGTTTTATTCTAAACCCTATAGGCAGGAGTTCTATCCATCCTCAATTCATAACTCCTGCAATTATGCTCATCATGCCCTATCAACCTACAAAATTTGTGGAACAGGTGTTACGGTGTCTGTACATACTTCTGCAGCAAATGACAGTTATCCATGACATGTTTTCTTGCTACCCGACATATAGGGCACCATAATGCAGGCCCTGCACTCAGTCCTGCTTGAGCTTCCGACCTTAAAGGCATCGGTCCTCCTCCTGTAGTGTAGTTCGCAAAGACCAAACAATGGTCCTTGTGATGTCCCTGACTCTTGCATTTTAGGCAGCATACCTCTTCGCACACCTCTGGTCGAACCGTCCTATCCTGCTTCAGACTTGCATTTCAAGGCACAGATTCTTCAACTATGCATGGATCTATTGAACCCCTAGATTCTAATCTTGCATCGATGTTTCATGTAGTCTCATTGCAATCTCCAAGGCCTCTGCCTAAGTTTTTATCTTTTGTTGTGACAGCACAACCCTTAAGTGTGGCAGTAGCGAAGCCACAAACCACTTGCGATGTTGTGTGTCTATAAAATTCATGTTGGCTTTGTGGATTGTACACTTCAACCTCTGATCTAGTTCCCAAGGCATCCTGCCTAGTTGCATCATGATCTCCTTGAATCCCACAATCGACTGCACCTCAGATTTAGGCCTACTGAACTCTCTATTCAGTGTTGTTTGGATGTCTACCACTCTAGCATGCGAGTTATCATTAGAGTACTTGATATACCAGGTTAGCACGCCATCTTGCATAGCACTAACCAATGTCACCTTCTTTATATGATCATTTGTAACACCTTGAGCTTCCCATACAACTTTCACAATGAACCAGAATTGGTTTGGGTCCTCATTTCCCAAGCCTTTGAACAAAGGTAGCTTCACTGCATTTGCCATACTAAACTACAGTGGAGGTGGAGGTGGTACAGGTGAAGTTGGAGGTGAAGGTGGTGAAGTTGGAGGTGGTGCACTTTGCCTAGAGACCTTCACTATCCCTTCCTCATCACCTCACGGAGGTGAAATTAATGGACTATACTCTGGACCCTTTTTCTCTTCATTCCTGTAATTTTTTCGCTTCGTGTAGTTCCGAACATCACATCAAGGTGGCTGCATAAACCATTCTTCACACAATATCATTTTAATCCAGGTATTCAAAGATTTCACGTACTTACTTCGCGGTCCTTTGAAAAAGCATCACTCCGCCTCGTTGTAGCTGACTAAGGTGTCAACCGCGAATTCAATCACAAATCCTCCTATGATGTGATCAAGCAAATGATTGACAGCAAAGGTGATCTTTTCCTCATATGCTTCCAATTTCTGTATTAGCTCTGAGGTCCAAACAATAGGACCCTCAAGTTTCCACCTTCCTTGGCTATCTACTAGCTTCGCGATTCACTCATATAGCTCAATTGGGAAGGAGCAGAAAAAGATCTCATGGATCTCTGTATACGGGTATCTGTCCAACCACTTTTCCTTTGTTAGTCATGGGTTTACATTCCCCTATGTCGCGAATTCATGGATCTTCCTATCCAACCAGTCTTTGATCTCTTTCTTAGTTGGATTCTAGTGATACGACATCACACATCTATTATGCAGATTCCGGTCCCGGCAACAGAACCATTTGTTGGATTGAGGGGGCCTGACCCAGGTTCAATGTTAATTAGCCAAACAAATCCCTACACTACTAGCCCTTTTAGCAAGTCTCGCCTGAAGCAGCATGGGGGGATGTTGGAACCAAGTTTCTACACCCTAAGATGGTTGTGATGTCGTTTGATTCCCTCTATCCCTACTTCGCATAGGTCGCTTCATTTTAGGGCTTACAAGACAAGCCCTTTATTCCATCCTTAAATACCTCCACGAAAGGGTAAGGTCGACCTTTGCATAACCCTAACCTACTGCTCAGGTACTTTCGTGCTGTTATGGCAGCGTACTGTGCAGATTCTCTAATTAATCTAAGTAACTTTCTTATCTTATCCAACAATTATAGTTAACACCACGAAAATAGATATTTGTAAAAGCATTCAGTTATTCAATGTAATTGCATTCATTCGTGCATCATATAAGAATAATAAAGGAAATTCATACATAAAGTATCCAGATGCATCAACAGAACAAAAGACACATAAATTGTAGAATATCTCTCTTTATTAATATCTTCCAAGTGTTTACAACTTCTATCCACCCTGCGGACACAGCTGCAGGGGCCATGCACTCAACTGCGGAGTTCTACCCTAGGCCTCTACACACTCATTTGCAGAGCCTCTACCTACACTACAACCCAAGACTTAGACTTCTTTCTTCAAAGCTATGACTCTCTTACATTGTGTGTCTCCAAAACTACTTAAAGCTTAGCTCTTTTTATACAATACCATGCATCAGATCTCTTACTGTCGAATTTACGTTACAAAACTAAGGGTAGACTACCCTTTATGACACTTGACACCTTCACGCTCCCTGACCACAAAATGCTGAGTATTTACATTTTTATTACAAAATTTTATTCAAACATGAGCTTTTAGCCCCAAAAACTACTCTTGGGGGATCCCGCTCCCAACACGCAACGACCCACACCAACACCCAACAAAGGCCACCAAAACGAGCACTCGATAGCAGCGGTGAAAACTTGATGGTAAGCCATGAGAACCTTGACATGAATGAAGGAAAGATGAACCAAGGCTCAAGTCCACTATGGTTCAACTGCACTTCCCTACTCCGTCAAATTCACCCCTAATTTAATTAATTAATTAATAATATTTCAAATAATTTTTCAAATTTTTAAGATAAAAATAATTTTCAACAATAAAGTTCAAAACCATTATATCATATAATTATTGGTAATTCAATTTGTTATTTATAAAATTTAAATTTAGAGTGAAAAGATAACAACATTCGTCTTGTTTACTCAAAATAAATTCAATTAACAAAAATTAATAAAGGCACAAAAGAACCTTTTTTTTTAGCCCATATTGTCTTTCGACATAAAACAAAACGCTTACAAATCTAAGGTGGCACTAATATTGTAGGAGACTCTCATAATGGTATGAAGTAGACAAGGACTGCTATTTGTTTTAAACTTCAATGGCCTACTCTGTCGGCCAAATCTCTTAATACTGTTAGGCTCACCAAGTTGCCAAAGAGATATCCCACTCAAGAAGCTCACATCTATCCAACTTTTCTTGACACCAAGACAACAAAGTAGAATTGTGCAGCCGAGTGCTTGAGGTCATATATCACGAGTGTGCTGGATGTTTTTTCCTGATAGTGAACCATAATATATCTTGGTTGCTTCTTGTCACAAATTGCAGTGTAATTTCAGTACGTTTTGAATGTATATAATACGACGAGCCAAATGTTTGAAACGAGGCCAGTTTTTTACCCATCACCAAAAAATTTTAGATTATGCTCCACATTACATGGCATATCCTAGTAGTAGGTGTGGTAATTTGATTACAATGCATCCAGTTATATATCTCAGCAGTATATGCATAAATTAGATCAAACGGGTAACTAGCATGATTGAATATTTGAAACTAGCATGATTCTATGTTGTATCAATTACTTTAGACCAATTCCAAACTTCAATTAGAAATATTTCTAATTACAATTAGTCTTTCCATTCATAAACAATAATTGAATATAGAACAATATATGCAATGACAAATAAGACAATCAGCACATCAACAAGAGACACCAAATGTGGTCAAAGACCAGGGAAAAACCCCACTATGGGGAAAACCCTTTGAAATTCTTCTTTTATTATATTGTCATAAAATGTTTAACACAGATAACAATGAACCCAATACAATATGATTAGTAATACAACCCAACAACTTCAAAAACCAGTTTACAGTCACAAAATATATCCAAGACAACTTGATTCAGACTTCAAACAACTTCACAAAACTTCGGATGATGGTCAACTGTAGTCAAGCCCCTGGATGCTTCCTTCAGGTTAACGTGTGTGCATTTGTAGCTCCGTGGATGTTGGCTTGACCATAGCATGCGTGCATCCAGGGACCAAATTTCTCAGTTATGTGCTAGCATCCGGAATAGAAAGCCTAATTTTGTGCCAGTTTTGGATTTGAGACTTCGGACCTTCATACAATCTTTTCCTTCGCTAATGTGTCGAACCAAAACAGAAAGAAGAGAAGAAGATGCTTGATGTTGTGATGTCCAAATGAGCTTCTAGGTCACTTGTATTTATAGGCTTTTAGGGGTGTCCAATAATGTCCATTTGATGTTGAGGTCGACCTTTCCAAGTGTGCATGAGAGTGAAACTGACCTTATCCAATATCCATGAGTGGGTTCACAAAATCAAAAACCAACTTCTGCTTGTCCGAACGAGGTGATCTTTAGGTCAGTTTTGGTCCTCTCGAAAAGAGGAACTCAATGTCATAATCATCTCCATCAAATGAGTATTCCAAAGTGGAATTTGACTATAGTTTCATTAGGGATTATGGGTTATAATAAGGGATCCCCTAATTCCCTTCCCATAACCATTGGGGGCTCCCCTATCAACTACAATTGCTTGATATAGAAGAGAAATTGAGAGAAAAATACAAGGAACTTGGAAAATTGAAAGAAATTGTTAAAGAATTATTGGAATGGAAATCTTCCGTGGAGGTGGGGAAATTAAATGGTTGATTTAATCAAAAATCATCCAACAATGTAAGAATTGCATGTGTAGACTATTTAATTTTTTGTTTATGTTTGACCTATGTTTGACAATAAGGTTGAGTTTAACCTATGTTTTTTCCTCTTGATTCATCTTCTAGCCCCACATATATAGATATTATTACTGTAATTATGTTTAGAATCAAGCTCTTCCTAAATATCAAATCGTTATTATCACTAGATGCAAATGGGAGAGCTAATTGCGAAATGACCTTAGTCAGGTCTAAATTGAAGGTACAAAAAAGGGAGTGAAAAGGGGATGAACCTAGATATGAATAGCTTGAAGATTGCACCATTCATGTAGTTGAGGACTACTTGTGTTAGTTTCAAGTAGACTTGGAGTATACTAAGGGAATTTGAATGTTGTTTTGATCATCTTGTGGATAGAACCTTTGAGAAATATCATAGACTTGTATGCCACTGATACCCATACATTTGGCAAGAGAAGGGTCAAGTGTTAAAGGATGATGATAGCTAAAGGGTCAACTTTATATCCTCTTTTTTCTTTTTACTAGACATGAATTACATTTGGTTCATGCATGGAGATGAACCTTACTTGATTCCTATGAAACTAGATGCATTTTTGGACATTAGAAGAACATATTGCTTCCCTTTGAAATAAAATATGTGAAGGATATTTGGGGAAATGTGGCTAACTAAAAAATGTAAATAGGATTTGGGGACCTTGTGGCTCTTTTCCTTAGACCCTAGTAGTGCTTATAGGAACTCGTATTTAGAGGGGTTGTGTTATCAGGAAAACTAGTGTCCATTCAGAGCTGCTAGTCCCACTAAGACGGGTAGCTATCTTAGAAACAAACAAACCAAAGTTACTTGTGTTTTCCTTTATGAGATATAGATGAGAGAGAAGCAGAGAGTACCAACCTCGGTCTTTCGCTAGTCTCCTTGCTTGTTTCCTCTCTCCCCTAATAGAGCTTTCGCCACTCCTTTCTCACTTGTCCCACTTCAAAGAACACCTATAGAGTCAAAGTAGCAAAATACCATCAAAGCATAGAGATCTATAACCATAAACAATATAGGATGAGATTTACATTAACCATACAAATGCATATGTAAATACAAGATTTAGAAATATACAAGTGTATGAAGGAAAACTCAAATAGATTTATTGATAGAAGTAGTAGAAGAGAGGATTACAATCTATCTATCTGATCTAGCATCATCCTCCCAGCATGAAAGCCCTCTTCACCTCATAAAAAGAAAGATCACCCAACAATACAATGTCTCAAAGAGAAACCAACAACGCTTCCTTAAAAATTACAAAATTCCAGCCTCTGGATCTCTAGGATGAGGGATCCATATATAGATGTTTGCAGGAGAGCGAGTCAGCTTCTGGGATTTTGATTAGTGTCATTTCACTGATAGTTCTTGGTTCCACTTGGATATTTCATGATCTCTTACTCATCCCTAGGCAAATTCAAAGAGGCAAGTGTCATATGAGCAGTTTCTAGAAGATTCTTTGAGTTTCTACCTAGAAAACTGCCACTACCATTTGTCTGCTCTTGCTCATCACACCCTACAGAAGGGCTTTTCAGTATGCATCGCACCCTTTGTGTGTAGCAGGTGAGATGCATCGAACCCTCAGCATGGAGCATTCTGTATGGTCCAATTTTGACCAATTCTAAGCAGTTTTTCAGGGAGAACTTCTGGGAGATGATGCAATCAATTGACCTTGATCCTTTAGGGTATGAAACAACACTTTTAGTGTAGGTTTTAACCCCGTACAGAAATTACCTACATATGAATTCTAAAACACAGAAAATAAATAATGCTAGAGCAGAACACAAAAAACACATATACACAGAGATTTTCCCCTAGATCCCAAAACCGGGACTACCAGCTTGATTTTTCATCATGTTCCTTTCAATGTTATAATACATATTTATACATGCCAAAGCATCCAATACCATGGACCGAAAACCATCGCGTCCAAAAAACATGTGCAAAAATCATACACAAAACCATAGGTGGGTCCACCCAACCTAACATAGGGTCCAAAACCAAAATTTTCTAGGGACCCCTCAAACCCCCTGTTAACTATGTGGAAAGAATATAACACAACCCAACATTCTCCCACTTGTTGTTTTCTTTCCACAGGGAGCCACAAGAGAGTTTAGTCATTTTTCTAGCCCTGAAATGCCCATTGTCTCTCTACACCAAGAGAACTTCTCAAAGCTCACAGATTTTGTCAATGCATCTACAGTATTCTTCAAAGTGTCCACCTTTACCAGCAACACCTTTTTGTCTTCTATCATATCCCTCACAAAGTGATACTGAACATCAATGTGCTTTGTCTTTGAATGATATGTAGGGTTCTTTGCCAAGAAAATTGCACTTTGACTGTCATAGTCTATCCTTATAGCTTCCTATACTAACCCCATACTTGAACACAATCTCTGCAACCAAACTGCTTCCTTGCTTGCATGAATGGCTGTCATGTATTCTGCCTCTGTAGTTGACAGTGCCACTACAGATTGTTTCTTACTCATCTAATTGACTGAACCTCCAAATAGGTTAAACACATACCCACTTGTAGATCTTCTCTGATCCAGATCTCCAACCCAGTCTGCATCAACAAAGCCATGAATATCCAACACTCCGTCCAATCCTGGTCTTCCTTGGTAGCACAAACCATAATCACTAATGCCACGCAAATACCTGAAAACCCGCTTCACTGTTGTCCAGTGCTCCTTCCCTGGTTTTGACATAAACCTGCTCAATACTCCCACTACATGTGCAATGTCTGGTCTAGTAGAGACCATTGCATACATCAGGCTATCGATTGCACTTGCATATGGAACACGGGACATGTCCTCTTCCTCTTCTTGCGTCTTGGGACATTGTTCAGCAGATAACCTCACACCTACGGGAATAGGAACCTTCACCGGCTTACTATCCTGCATATTAAACCTCTGCAAGATTGTCTCAACATACTTCCTCTGGTTTAACTAGAGCTTCCTCTTTGCCCGATCTCTTTTAATTTCCATGCCCAAAATATAGTCTGCAGCACCAAGATCTTTCATGTCGAATTTGGAGGAAAATTGGGTCTTCAAATCTTGGATAACTTCTTTGTCATTTCCAACCAACAACATATCATCCACATATAAGACCAGATAAATAACACGTCACCAATTAATTTAAAATACACACAGTGATCTACTTTGCTTCTGGTGAAGCCAAGTCCCTGTATAAATGTATCAAATTTCTGATACCACATCCTTGGTGACTATTTTAACCCATATAGAGACTTATTTAACTTACATACCAGTTCTTTCTTACCCTTCACCGCAAAGCCTTCAGGTTGCTCCATGTAGATCTCTTCTTCAAGATCCCCGTGAAGAAATGTTGTCTTCACATCCATCTGTTCTACCTCAAAATCAAAAGCAGCGGCAATAGATAAAAGTAATCTAATAGAAGTTACCTTGGCAACAGGAGAAAAAATATCACAAAAATCAATTCTCGGCACATGGGAATAACCTTTTGCTACCAACCGATCTTTATATTTCTACACTTTTCCTTCTGCATTTGTCTTCTTCTTGAACACCCATTTGCTGCCAATGGGTTTCCTTCCAGCCGGAAACTCCACCAGATCCCAAGCCTCATTTTTGTGCAAAGATGCCATTTCATAAACCATGACCTCTTTCCAGAGTTTTCCATCCTCTGAATCCATTGCTTCCTTCACAGTTCTAGAATCATCATCAGTAACCGACAAAGCAAAATTTGAATAGAAAGCAGATAGACTATACCTTTCTGGCTGCCTTCTTTCTCGAACTGATCTTCTCACAGCCGGAGTTTGTGGCTCTCCATCTACTGATTCCTCCTCTGAGGTAGAGTCTGATTCTTCCTCCTTTAGCTCAAAGTCTATCTTCTCAAGTTCCTTTGGTTGGACTTCATGTTTAATAACATCTTTCACCTCTCTGAACACCACATCTTGGTTGTACATAACCTTCCTTGTTACTTGGTTCCAAAGTTTATAACCCTTTAAACCATCCTTATACCCAATAAAGATGCACTTTTCAGATTTACTATCCAACTTGGTTCTTTTATCCTTTGGAACATGTACATATGCATCACATCCAATACCCTCATATGTGAAAGAGAGGGTTTCTTACTAGTCCATACCTTTTGTGGAGTCTTATCCTCCAACGCTGATGAAGGTGACCTGTTGACCAGGTAACATGTAGTATCCACCGCCTCTACCCAGAATTCTTGTCCTAACCCGGCACCACTGAGCAAGCTTCTTGCCCTTTCCATCAACGTCTTGTTCATTCTTTCTGCAACTCCATTTTGCTGAGGTGTATATGGAGTAGTCTTCTGTTGTGCTATACCACACTTCTTCTAGAATTTTTCAAATTCCTTACTACAAAACTCTCCACCATTATCCGTCCTCAACACCTTTATCTTCTTCTCTGTCTGGTTTTCCACTAGAACCTTAAATTCTTTAAACCTATCAAAGACTTCATATTTCTTCTTAAGGAAATATATCCATGTATTCCTTGAGAAATCATCTATAAATGATACATAGTACACAAACTTACCCAGTGATGGAACCTTCACAGGTCCAAACACATCACTGTGCACAAGCTCTAATATATGTTTCACCCGCTTACCACCAGAGGGGAAACTCACCCGATTCTGCATCCCGTATACACAATTTTCACAGAAATCAAAATCCAGAGAGCTATTACTCATACCTTCTACCATACCTTTACCATGAAGTATTCGAAGGCCCTTCTCTCCAATATGTTTAAGCCTTTGATGCCACAGCATGGTCTTTTCTCCAGAGACCACTAGATTTTCTGCTCCACTTTCAAGAACCATGGAATTGTTGCACCCATCAATAATAGTGCTACCTTGCAGCTTGTACAAAGTTCCAATCCGAACTCCCCGCATCAATACCAGTGCTTCCAGAACCATCTTACAGGTATCCTTCTCGAACACTATTTTTACACCTGCATCATCCAGCTTACTAACAGAAATCAGATTTCTGGTTAATGCAAGAATATGCAGAACACCCAAAAGTGTTCTAACCCTTCCACCTCGCAGCTTCAACTTTACCTTTCCACGACCAATGATTCTATACTTCCTATCATCCCCCAAGAAGACATCACCACCATCATATTTCTCATACTCACAGAACCACTCTCTACGGGGAGTGAAGTGAAAGGATGCACCTGAGTCAATCAACCATGCCTCATGATCTACATGTGTAATTGAAGAAGCAAAGTACACATCCCCACCTTCATCTGAGGTGGTTTTCGCCTCTACAGAAGGAGCCTCATCAGATCCCTTTCCTTCAACGTCAAGAGCTTTAGATTTACAGTCCCTTTTGGAGTGGCCTTCCTTTCCACATTTCTAGCACACCACCTTTACAGGTTTTCCTGGAGATTTAGATCTCCCTCTAGATTTAGTTCTCCCACTCGATGACTTATTTTTGTTTCTGTTCTGGGACTTTCCTCGTACAGACAAGGCATCACCATTTTGGATCTCCATATTTTTCCATCTCATCTCCTCCGTCAACAAGGATGAGACTATTTCATCAAACTGCAAGGCAGTTGCATTACTAGTAACCTATTGCAATAACCAGACTATCCCACCAATCTGGTAGAGAACACAACAAACTGATGCACTTATCTTCATCTAAAATTTTAATATCAACAGATGCTAACTGACTTACCACAGTATTAAATGTGTTTAGATGCTCTGTCACTCAGTCTCCATCTTTCATCCTCGGGTTATACAGCTTTTTTCGCAGGAACAATTTATTCACCAGAGACTTAGATTGGTACAAAGTCCCTAACTTGTCCCACAAAGCCTTTTTTGTAGCTTCCCCTGATATATTCAGCAATACTAAATCTGAGACACACAATCGTATTGTGCTCTTTGCCTTCCGATCCAACTTTCATTCTTCATCGGACACTCCCGTTGGTTTAGTACCTGGATCTATCGCGATCCACTGATCTTTATCCACCAACAGATCCTCCATCTTGAGTTTCCACAACTCAAAACTTTGACCATTAAATTTCTTGATCTCTATCTTTCCACTGCTCGCCATCTTCTTTCACCACCAGAATCAATCTTGCAGATCTCCCACTGAACAGGGTCTACCACAGGCCCGAGCGAAACCCTTCAGCAACAAAGGCATCCCCTTGAAGCCAAATTTTCTCTGATACAAAATGTAGGTTTTAACCCCATACAAAAATTACCTGCATATGAATTATAAAACACAAAAAATAAATAATGTCAGAGTAGAACACATAAAACATATATACACAAATATTTTCCCCTGGATCCCAAAACTGGGACTATCAGCTTGATTTTTCATTATGTTCCTTTCAATGTTATAATACATATTTATATATGCCGAAGCATCCAAAACCATGGACCGAAAACCATTGCGTCCAAAAAACATGTGCAAAAATCATGCACAAAACCATAGGTGGGTCCACCCAACCTAACATAGGGTCCAAAACCAAAATTTTCTGGGGCACTGCCCCGGACCCCATAAAGTGGGGTTACGGGTGCCCCTCAAACCCCCTATTAACTACGTGGAAAGAATATAACGCAACCCAACATTTAGGGGTTTTAGAGCCCTTGGTTTATTGACATATGCGTCTGGAGTTGCAGTGCCCAAATATGTCTATAACAGTTGCCCCCTAAAGCATGAAGTCGTAAATCTTCTGATGTCGGGTGAAATGATTTATCATGAGGATTTGAGGTTTTTTGAACTGGAAGGTGACCTGTAATAAGATACAATACAATACATTATCTTCATAATATTTTCATGATCTAGCTGAGGCGGGCATTCCCATGCTCAGCTTTATAAATTCATTTTCATGTACATAGGACAGACAATCGTCTGTGTGGCAGACTGATGATTCTGGTAGAGTCATCATCCCTTAGCTTGGATGATTATCTGTGCAGCTATGATGTACATTTGATGTCTTTATTTTCCTGAATATATCGCAGCCCGGATGGATGAAACTAGATCTGAGGTCTTCAAACTCGTTCAATCTTTGCCCGAAGTACAAGTCAATCCATGTGAAAAGATGTTATGATGTCGAACATGGAAAGACATCACCTGATTACCAGCCAATGATGTAAGCTGTTAACAGGCACGAGAGGAATCACCGATAATGATGATGACCCTCAAGGTACTGCAGTACAATTCACATGGTGTGAATACATGAGTCGATGTCGAACACCATGCAAAATCTTTCAGTCGAAGGCCATTGATGTAAACCTGTCGCCGGAAGTGAGAAACTTTCCATTGAGGCATGCAAGCTTCAAAGTATTGAAAGAGTTGTTCCTAAATCAACTTCTTGGATAATGAGCTGATGTCGACAAGAAGTGACCCGTCGTAGGAGGGCCTTAATGAATCCCACATCTACGACATGGAATGGAGAAAATGATTTTGTGGAGGTCAAAACGATCTGATGATACAAGGTTCAGGGTGGCAGTCATGAAAGAATGGAGCGTTAAGGTATTGCAACGGATGAGACATTAGCTGGGTTGGTGAATTTTCTGAGTGACTTCTCTTAAACATATCGATGACACTGGAATGGATTGGTAGCGTTAACCCCAAAATGGACGGTACAGAGGACCAATGGTGATATGACCGGTGAATGGAATAACCCAACCCGACTCAATCGTGGTGATGGAGGAAAAGTGTCATGTTCAAGAGCGGCCTACTACCAATGAAGTTATTCAAGTTTTCTTCCATTTTTCCCAAGTCATTGCTGACCAGTACCTCTTTATTTTTGTCAAGCTTGAGGAGGATAACGTATGCTTGTTCTATAATTTTCCCTTCGGGCAAATCTGTCGCTATGTTTTAGCGAGCCTAGAGACAGTGAAACTCGCTCTTGTTTGCATGGACAAGTTTGTTGTTATTGTTTTAACGAGTTTAACGACAAAGATAGCTCGATCCTTTTCAATTTTAGAGAGTCTGAAAAAAGATGGAAAGGAAACTACAGTGGTTCTTTTTCATAGTATAATCCCTTAAGTCTGAAAAAGTATAAAATAATACGAAAGGGATGACTTTTCTGATCACTTTAACAAGCTGAAGAAGACAAGCGCTCAATCTTTTTGTGTAATGATCCCTCAGGTCCAAAAAGATTAAAATATAGAGGAGGGATGGCACTTCCAATGACTTTAACGAGCTGGAGAGGCCAATTGCTCGGCAATCTTTTCATATTTTACGAGTCTAAAAAGAGCTTAAAGGAGACCCATTTTTTGAGGAATGAGTGATGTTTTTGGATAGCAACTTGTTCTAGGTAAGGTTTGGAACTTTTCAATCATGGCAGTGTAAATAAGGTGGCTAATAGAATCACTCGTTGCAGCTGTTCCTCAAAAGGGTAAACAATCAAGTGTAGGCGTATGATTGGCTAAAAAGAGTGGAGGTGATGGTAAGAACACAACCAAGGTTCAAAAGCTGATAGTTATGCAATCACAAAGGTTATTTATTGAAGGTGGGTTCATTTTTTAATGAGCTTTAACTCTGGGGGAACATATGCTCATTGCTAGGTTTATTTTTTAACGAGCTTGAACTTCGCGTAAACCTGCTCGTGCCACTCGTATAATAAATATGTCTCTCATTAGTAGGTTCATTTTTTAGGGAGCTTGCCCCATGCACAACTATGCTCCGGAGCCTTTTGTATGCAAGCTAGGAACGACCAACTACTATCCTAGTGGTTAAATAACCACTGAAGTTAGGTAGGATAGTTTCTCAGTGGGAAACAATCTCCTTTACTTTGCCGTCTCCATTGGTCCCGACAAAGGTGAATGGTGGACCAGACCAATCACCTAACTTAAGCAGTTGAAGTTAGTAAAACTATGGGGTTAGAGTTACGTTGGTCGCTTTTCACTTGCGTACAAAAAGGTTTGCATGCCCCCAGGTATAAATAAGAGTAAAGTTTCTAGGTTACCATACGGAAGTTCTTGCATTAGCAAGATTGTTCCATCCACGTAGCAGACAAAACACTTCCTTGGCTTTGTCCATCGAAATGGAAAAAGGTGAATGTTGTCAGTTCCAATCACATAACCTTCGACAAGGAAATGATATTTCCAGACTAATCCCATTTTCCTAAACGGACGAGTGTGTCAGATTGGTCATATATCCTACGAGGAAACACATCTTATATCTGGGGTTTTTCCTGCCGAAGCAGACCAGGGTGCATGCCCCCTGGGTTTAGTCACATTCACCGAATCACTCACATTCATCAGGTGGATGGAATGGAGGTAGACGAGACATTCCTTGTGCAAAAAGACCATTTAGGGATGGCATTTGACTAGTAGCCGTGTTTGAACCAGGAAATGAAGGCTAATAACAATGTAAACTTCGAAACGGGAACTGTAAATTCAAAATGAGAACTCTAGCCAAAAAACCTGTTAAAAACATCAAAAACAGTGCTAAAAACAAAAAGTGTTGATGCTAGAATAACACTTATTTTTTTCTAGGGTAAATTTTGAACATATTTTAAAAATGGCGGTGAAAACCAATTTTTTATGCAAAACTTGTCCCAAAAATGCCCTCAAAACAAAAAGTGTTAACGTTGGGATAACATTATTTTTTCCTTTTTTTTCAATGGTAATATTTCAACATTTCGAAATAATAGCGTAAAATAATTTATCATGACCCTGAAAAAGATTAAAATTTCAAACAAATAATGAAGACATAAAATAAAATTAAAAATTAAAAAATTAAAACAATGAAAAAACACAAAACAAAAAAAGTTTAAAAATTAACAAAACCTAAATTAAAGCATATACTAAAAAAAGAACATTAAAAAAAAAAAAAAATCAATCATAAAAATGTCAAAAAAAACTAAATTAAAAAACTAAAAAACACTTAAAAATTATAAACAAATAAATAGTAAAAAAACATATTTAAAAAAAAAGGAAAAAAAAAAAAAATCAAAATCAAAAATCTTGTAAACAATAAAAAAAAATTGTCAAAAGAAAAGAAAAAAAATAAAATAAAAAATATATATATATATATGGAAAAGAAAAAAAAATTAAACAAACTATAAAATTTAGGTAAAAATAGAAAAATTTTAAAAACATTATCAAAAAACTAAAAAAAATTAATATTAAAATGTTAATTACTTAAAAATATATATATTAAAAAGACAAAAAAAAAAAGTTAAAAAAAAATTATCTCATAAACCATAAAAGAATTAGGAAAAAAATACAAAATTAATATATATATATATATATAAGTAAATAAAATAGAAATAAAAACATTAAAAAAACCTAGGAAAAAAAAACAAACAAACAAACTAGATTTAACAAAAAAAAAAGAAGAAACATAGAAAATCCATAAAAATAAAAATAAAAAACTAACATAAAAAACATTTAAAAAAAAACTAAAAAATAAAAATACACTGAAATTAAAAAAAAAAAAACAAAAAATTTAAAATTTTTAAAGAAACATTTATTTATCTATTTTAAAAAAAAAAAATTAAAATTTTTTAATACGTATTGATTTTTTATTTAGAAAAGTATATATTAAAATTTTTTTAATTAATTGATAAACAAATTTGTTTTTTTTATTATTTAAAAAAAATCACAATTATTAATTTTTTTTTTTTAAACAACGTTGTTTATTTTATTATTATTATTTAAAAAAAACAATTATTAATTTTTTTTTTTAAACAACCTTTTTTTTATTTAAAATCAAAATTTTTAAATACTTTTTATTTAAAAAAAAATTATTAAAAAAAAAAATTTTGGGCCCTCCGGGCGGCCTGCGGTGGCGCGGCCCCGGGCGGAGGGCCTGTACGCAGGCCTCCACCAGGTGTTGCGCCACCGCGGGCCGCCCGGAGGGCAGAGTGGCTAGGTGATTCCAGGAATCGCCCCTTCCGCCCTCTGGGCGGCCCGCGGTGGCGCGGCATCGAGCGGAGCCTTGCATACAGGCCCTCCGCCCGGGGCCGCGCCACTGCTGGCCGCACCGAGTGCGGAGGGGCGATTCCGTGCAGGCCTCCGCCTGGGGCCACGCCACCACGGGCCGCCCGGAGGGCGGAGGGGCGATTCCCTCCAAGCGGCCCGCGGTGGCGTAGGCCCTCCACCCGGTGCCACGCCACCGCCGACGGCCCCGAGGGCAGGGGGGCGATTCTGGGAATCGCCCCTCCGCCCTCCGGGCCGCCCGCGGTGACGCGGCACCGGGCTGAGGCCTGTTTGCAGGACCCCCGCCCGGGGGGCGGAGGGGCGATTCTGAGAATCGCGCCACCGCCCGGAGGGCCCAAAAAAAATCAATTTTTTAATAATTTTTTTTTTAAATAAAAAAACTTTAAAAATTTTCATTTAAAAAAAAAAACCGTTGTTTAAAATAAAAATAAATTTTTTAATAATTGTTTTTTTTAAATAATAAAATAAAAAACAAAAAACGTTGTTTAAAAAAAAAATTAATAATTGTTTTTTTTTAAATAATAAAAAAAAAACAAATTTGTTTATCAATATCTAATTTGTTTATCAAATTTGCATAATTTTTTTTTAATTTTTTTAATAATTTTTTTGGGTGTTTTAAATGAAAAAGGTAAGTTTAAAAAATTTTAAATTTTTTAATTATTTTTTTTTGTGTGTGTTTAATCAATTTTGTTTTTTATTTTTTAAATAGAAAATATATGATTCTTGAAAAAATTAATTTTTAATTTTAAATACATGTTTTTAAATTTTTTTTTTTTTAAACATATATTTCTAAAATTTCTATATTTTTATGGTTTTATTTTTGTAAATTTCAGTGTATTTTTGTTTTTTTTGTTTTTTTTAAATGTTTTTAATGTTAATTTTACTAGTCTTTTATTTTTATTTTTGTTAATTTTCTATTTTTTTATAGTTTATGAGATAATTTTTTTTTATTAACATTTTTTTTGTCTTATTTTATATATATTTTTTATATGACTTTCTTGAAGTAATCAACATTTAAAAAAATAAAAATAAAACAACTTAAAAATTCTTTAAGTAATCATAATTTAAAAAAAAAAAAAAAAGGACATAATAAATTTTAAAGTGTGAAAAATAAGTCCTCTAAAAAAAAAGGTATGATGTATAACGCATTGCATCAACACGTTTCAAAATCATCATAAAAATCACTAACATTTAAAAACGAATATTTATATTTGATACATAAGAATATTTAAATTGTCAAAAATATGCTCCGAAAAATAATTATTGTATTCTGCATCACCACTTTTCAAAATCGGGTCATGTTTTTACTACCTCTATGAAACAGATAACCGTATCGGTTATTTAAAGTGCCAAAAACTATGTTCTAAAAAAAATATGTGTATTCTGCATCGCCCCTTTTCAAAATCGGGTCAATTTTTTGTTATCTCTACGAAATGGGTAACAGTATCAGTTCCTGTTTCAAAGTTTACATTGTTTAGTCTACGAGCTGGACCATTCTGCCTTCATACATGAAACACACCACACGAAAGAGTGAGGAAACAATAACTCCCATGCTATAAATGTAGTCATGCCCAAGGAGTAGATTGTAATCTAGCAGCCCTTGGACTACCATCACGTTTAGATGAATAGTTTTCCTTCTCAAAGTTATAGGCAAATTTGGAAGGATCCCTAATGGTCGACTGGTTCCTTTATTGAAGCCTGATAGATTTCAAATCTCAGGCAAAAGCGATGGTGAACCAAGCGCTTTCCAAGCAAGTGAGGAAAGGATACTCACAGAAGCCCCTTCATCTATGATAGTACCAGCCATGATCATTCTGTAAACTTGTACTATGATTCAGAATGATACATTAGATGGTAGGCGAGGTCTCCCTAGTAGATTCCAATTGAAGGAAACGACTAGATTGCTTGGAGGAGGGACCGAATAAATGACTAGATGAATCTTTGATGAACTTCCTTCCTGTGGTAAAGGAATGGGTAGATTTCCCCCATGTTCATCGGATTCTGTGTTAACAAAAAGAATTTGAACGGTGTCGTTCTCATCCTCTTTGGTGACTGTATCATCTGAAGGTGGACCTTCTGAAGACAAGACTGGGTCGATTGCCGTCTCGACCTGTTGACTTTGGTCCGGTGTGGACTCAAAGGGTTTATCTTCAATGATAGATGCTTCGACCGACAATAGAGGCGTGTCAGTCAGATTTTCAACTAGCGATGGACGTGGCAAGAGTTTCTTGTATCCAAGAGGAAGTCATTGTGGTGAAGCAGGACAGTTATCCATGACTCTTTTAGCTTCGTCTAGGAAAGGACAATGATGGAGGGCATGATCACCTTCACACAATCTACAAGGAAATTTAGATCTTCCTTTCTTTCCATTGACTTCGTTTTCACTAGTTGATGGTGTGCTCTCAACATGATTGTCAGAGGTTGAAGACACCGGCTTGTGCAAGCGGGGAGACCAGTCTCTTAAGATCTGTGGATTGCAAGGAAAATATGGATGATAGTGTTCTCCTTTGCAAATGACACATGGAGATTTAGGTTTGGATGGTGAAGTGTGTGGATTTTCGCCAGACAATGCATGGTTTCCCCCTTTCACCGTTGGCTTCTTCTTCTTCTTCTCAGTTACTTGGTTTTTAGCGTTACTGGCTTCACCAAGCAAAGAGGAAGAAGGAGAGGGAGAAACAAACGAAGTAGAAGGTGGGGGAGCAACTTCAGTATCATCTGGTTGTTAATTTGATTACTGAGGAATTATGGTGTTTTGAACGACATAGGTCAAGAAAATCCATACTGGCAGGCCAATTGTGAGTCCTGGAAGGGACAATGTAGCCATGTGTGGAGCACCAACATCTCCCCAAGAAGAGAAAGGACTAGGATTCCCCCCAAGGGGAAATCCCTTATTGGTGGACTCCATTTTCTCAACCTAAGACCAGCGAGGGAACAATGATGTTATTCCAATTAAAATAAATTTTATGACACTTTGACACAACTTGCTTTTTCACTTTTTAAGAGTCGAGAAAAAGCTAAAGATGACTCTAATCACCTTCGATATTTAATGAGCCTGAAGTGACAAGTGCTCAGATGGACCTTTTCTTTTGAGTCTGAAAAGGAACGAAAGTGACTACTCTGGAAATCTAGGCAGAGGGATTACCAAACCAATCGCAAAACCGCAGAATACTTTTTAAGGTACGGCAGTCAATCTTCCCGAATGTTGTGTTCAGTGCATTGTGATTGATAGGGCAGCAGACATGGCTTCCTAAAGATAAAGGATATTAGCCTATTGTGGTCTCCCAATATATACTCGATGGTACGTGGAAGCACAAGTCCGTACTGGCACTTGTCGTATCAAAGAGGAGGAATCACCCAACCTACAATGAAAACGATAGTTACCAGTCTTTATGATGCTGGAATATGTCTCTAGCCTAGACTTCTAAATGTTGTGAGTTAGGTTCCAAAGCGTTTTTATGTTCATTGAGGTTTATTTTACAGTTGATCTTTCTTAAGAAGTTTTCCTTTAAGGTTCACCACGTGATGTAGATATACAATTCCTAAACATGCAATCTAAGATGATAAACATTCGTTTACTTTCTTTTAGCAATGAAAATCCTAGCTACTAAGGAAAGACAAATAAAATTCTTTCAACATAGAGCAGAGAGCACACACTAGATGCACTTTTCCTAAATCAATTTCGACATGCAGTTTAAATGAAAATGCACATGCATGTATTTTTTTTCAGTTTCCTTAATGTGAGAATGACAAAAAGGAAACTAACTACAAATCTGAACTATCTTTCCTCAAAGTGACACTTTAGCAATTTCTGTTAAAAAAGAAAGAAAGACTAAGACAACACTTTCAATTTTGACTTAAAAAACTGCTTTCGACACTTCAAAGAATTGATGATTCAAATCAAATACAATAGAAAATGTGTAGTTGACTATCTAAAAGAGGAAGACTTTACGACACTCTTTTCTTGACTGAAAACGACTGTTGTGACACTTTCAAATCAAAAGATGATAGTTCGATTAAGCTACTTTTTGCGAAGGAGAATTGTAAATGATGAAAAATACATAAAAAAAAAACATTCACAAATATTTATCAATGGAGGCTGAATAATGCAAAGGAAGAAGGTTTCAACAGTGATATATTGATCATAGACAGCAAAACTACTGAATAAAGCTGAAGAAAATGAAGAAAAAACCAAAATCTGGAGGCAGAAATAGTCTCACTCAATCATCGCACCTGTAACACAGGGAAACAGGGATGCATCTCACCTGCAACACACGGGAGGTGTGATGCATCCAGATTGCCAATAAGAGACAGTGCGATGGTCCAGGGATGAGACTGAGCTTGGTTTTCACTCACAGTTTGCAGCTAAGTTCAGGGATTTAGGCTGAGCTAATGATAGACAGTAAACACAAAGTATAGGGGCTGATCTAATGAGGTTATTGAGCTACCACCAGGGCACTTAGGATGTTTGCAAGTCAAATGTTCAGTTCATAAACCACCTAAGTAGCATTGATCTACTTTGCAGTTGCATAGCAAAAGCAGTTCGAAGGCTAACTGGCTTAACTTCAGGCTCTGTCCATAGTTTATAAAGCAAACAACAGTAACAAAACAAACAAGCTATTCACTCCCCAACGAAGTCGCCATTTTGTTATCGGGAAAACTAATTTCCATTCAGAGCTGCTAGTCCCACTAAGATGGGTAGCTATCATAGAAACAAACAAACCAAAGTTACTTGTCTTTTCTTTTATGATAGATAGATGAGAGAGAAGCAGAGAGTACCAACCTCAGTCTTTCGCTAGTCTCCTTGCTTGTTTCCTCTCTCCCCTGATAGAGCTTTTGCCACTCCTTTCTCACTTGTCCTGCTTCAAAGAACACCTATAGAGGAAAAGCAACAAAATACCATCAAATCATAGAGATCTATAACCATAAAAAATATAGGATCAGATGTACATTAACCATACAAATGCATATGTAAATACAAGATTCATAAATATACAAGTGTATGAAGGAAAACTCAAATAGATTTATTGATAGAAGTAGTAGAAGAGAGGATTACAACCAAGCTATTTGATCTAGCATTATCCTCCTAGCATGAAATCCCTCTTCACTTCATTAAAAGCAAGATCACCCAAGAATAGAATGTCTCAAAGAGAAACCAACAACACTTCCTTACAAATTTCAAAATTCCAGCCTCTGGATCTCTAGGATGAGGGATCCATATATAGATGTCTGCAGGAGAGTGAGTCAGCTTCTGGGATTTTGATTAGTGTCATTTCACTGATAGTTCTTGGTTCCACTTGGAGATTTCATGATCTCTTACTCATCCCTGGGTGAATTCAGAGAGGCAAGTGTCATATGAGCAGTTTCTAGAAGATTCTTTGAGATTCCACCTAGCAAATTGCCTCTGCCATTTGTCTGCTCTCGCTCATCACACCCTACAAAAGGGCTTTTCAGTATGCATTGCACCCTTTGTGTGTAGCAGGTGAGATGCATCACACCCTCAGCATGGAGAAATCTGTATGGCCCAATTTTGACAAGTTCTGAGCAGTTTTTCAGGGAGAACTTCTGGGAAATGATGCAATCAATTGAGATTGATCCTTTAGAGTATGAAACAACAATTTTAGGGGTTTTAGAGCCCTTGGTTTATTGACATATGTGATTGGAGTTGCAGTGCCCAAATATGTCTATAACAGTTGCCCCCTAAAGCATGAGGTCATAAATCTTCTGATGTCGGGTGAAATTCTTTATCATGAGGATTTGAGGTTTTTCGAACTAGAAGGTGACCTGTAATAAGATACTATACAATACATTATCTTCATAATATTTTCATGATCTAGCTGAGGCGGGCATTCCCATGCTCAGCTTTATAAATTCATTTTCATGTACATAGGACAGACAATCGTCTGTGTGGTAGACTAATGATTCTAGTAGAGTCATCATCCCTTAGCTTAGATGATTATCTGTGCAGTTATGATGTACATTTGATGTCTTTATTTTCTTGAATATATCGCAGCCCAGATGGATGAAACTAGATCCGGGGTCTTCAAACTCGTTCAATCTTCGCCTGAAGTACAAGTCGATCCATGTGAAAAGATGTTCTGATGTCGAACATGGAAAGACATCACCTGATTACTAGCCAATGATGCAAGCTGTTAACAGGTACGAGAGGAATCACTGATAATGATGATGATCCTCAAGGTACTGTAGTATAATTCACGTGGTGTGAATACATGAGTCGATGTCGAACACCACGCAAAATATTTTGGTCGAAGGCCATTGATGTAAACCTGTCGCCGGAAGTGAGAAACTTGCCATTGGGGCATGCAAGCTTCAAAGTACTAAAAGGGTTGTTCCTAAGTCAACTTCTTGGATAATGAGCTGATATCGATAAGAAGTGACCCATCATAGGAGGGCCTTAATGAATCCCACATCTATGACACGGAACGGAGAAAATGATTTTGTGGAGGTGAAAACGATCTGATGATACAAGGTTCAGGGTGGTGGTCATGAAAGAATGGAGTGTTAAGGTATTGCAGCTGATGAGACATTAGCTGGGTTGGTGAATTTTCTGAGCATCTTCTCTTGAACATATCGGTGACACTAGAATGGATTGGTAGCGTTAACCCAAAAATGGATGGTACGGAGGACCAATGGTGATATGACCGGTGAACGGAATAACCCAACCCAACTCAATCGTGGTGATGGAGGGAAAGTGTCATGTTCAAGAGCGACCTGCTAGCAATGAATTTATTCAATATTTCTTCCCTTTTTCCCTATTCATTGCTAACCAGTACCTCTTTATTTTTATCAATCTTGAGGAGGATAACATATGCTTGTTCTATAATTTTCCCTTTGGGAAACCCTGTCGCTATGTTTTAGCGAGCCTAGCGACAGTGAAACTCGCTCTTGTCTACATGGACAAGTTTGTCACTATTTTCTTAACGAGTTTAACAACAAAGATAACTTGGTCCTTTTCAATTTTAGAGAGTCTGAAAAGAGACAGAAAGGAAACTCCAGTAGTCCTTTTTTGTAGTATAATCCCTTAAGTCTGAAAAAGTATAAAATAATATGAAAGGGATGACTTTTCCGATCACTTTAGCGAGCCGAAAAAGACAAGCACTCGATATTTTTGTGTAATGATCCCTTAGGTCCAAAAAGATTAAAATATAGAGGAGGAATGGCACTTCCAATGACTTTTTTTTTTCCAGGGAAAAAAGCATAACTTTTTATTAAGAGACCATAAAAAGTTTTGTACAATATGTTCAAGAGCCTAGCTGTCAGCACAAACGTATACTTACTGCTCAACCCTCAGGGAGCTGTACTGCTGTTAAACAACCATATAAAGGCTTCCTCACGGGAGGATGTAAAGACGAAAGTTCAATATCATTACATGAAGATACCTGGGGCCTCCTTCGACAAAGGAAAACCGACCCCAACCAAACCAGAAAGAAAGTCTGTAACCGATAGTAAATATAACAAAAAATATATAGAGTCTGTAAAACTGTATTCTAAGAGCCGGATATGAAGACTAGAGTGAGATAATATATACAAAAAACCAAAACTGTAGTAGAAACTCTGATTAATTAGCTTTCAAAAACGGAAAAGAACTGCTGTGGTCAAAAAAGCTGAGCATAAGGAGGCTGATCTGATCTGTTAGACTGCCCCTCTCTGGTCTCTTCTATCGCCCAGCTGCCCGGATCCTGTTGAAGACCAGCCTTAGATAGCTGGTCTGCTTCTTCATTCCTGTCCCTGTAGATATGACATATAGTAAACCTGTTAAAAAGTGACTTCAAATAAAAAATTTCTTCAAGAATTGTCTTCAAAGTCTGATTTTGACAAGTAGCAGTTTCATTGACCCAGTTTATGACGTTGAGTGAATCCCCAAAAATCTGTACAGAAATGATATTTCGGTGATGAAGCCAACATAAAAGGTAACGTAGGGCCGATAGTTCGGCAAAGTTGTTTGTTCCATAACCCAACCCAACAGAAGCTTTTAAAGAATGTTCCGGAGTTATGTGAATGCACAAGCCTGCGCCAGCCCTGTTGTTTTGTGATGCCCCATCAAAAAAGCCACAGGGAATGCCCTCCTGTATGGTGATATGACTTTGTTTTTTGTTGGTTTTTTTTTCTTCAGGTGGTGGCAAGGCAGAATATATAGCAGTGATATTAGTAGCAATTACAGAAGAGGGTGTATCCTTATCTTGGAATAAGCTTTTGTTTCTAGCAAGCCATACACCCCAACAGAAAATAAGGGGTAAGTTCCTCAGATTCCCTTCCGGATAGGTCTGCCACCATTTCCTCCAAGTATTCTCCATATGATCTTGCCCCCACTGTGCTTTAAACTTGAGAAAGTCAGTGACCTCCCCCCAGATCTTCCTAGTGAAAGCACAATAGATAAAAATATGATTGATGGTTTCCTCGTCTGATTTACACAAAGGGCATCTACCTGGACCCGCTAAAAACCTTTTCTGCAAGGTATCCCAAGTAGGAACCTTCCTTTTTAAAATGCACCATAGAAAAAGTCTGGACTTGGCAGGGCATTTGAGTTTCCAGATATCTTTGGCCCACCATTCCGGATCTCCCCAGCCTTTCTTACCCATTAGAAAAGAATAGCCCTCTTTTGGAGAATAAACCCCAGATTTGCTTTGAGCCCACATCAGGCAATCAGGTTCCTCTTTGATCCTGACATTGGATCGCTGTAGTTCTTTGATGTAACCCTCCCATTCGCGCTTCCATCTTACATTGAGCCCTAATTCTTCATCATCCTTCCAAGCTTGTCCCCAGATAGTAGACTGTCCTACTCTTTCCACCTGATTTAAAGATATAATACCTTTAGAGTCAAGGTGTCGAAGAAAGCCTGGGGATAATGCAAAAGCTTCATTGCATCCAACCCAAGGATCTCTACCAATCCGGATCTGTCTACCATCTCCCACCTTCCAGGCTAATCCTTGCTCTATCACGAAGAATGCGTCCATCGTGGCCTTCCAAATAGCTGAAGAATTTTTAACCTTCTTATTTTGACACCTGATCCATTCTTCCAACGGCATTGGGTCTATATACTTCCTTTTCACTACTCTTGTCCACAGGTTTTCCATGGTTATTAGTCTCCATCCAGATTTTGCTGCTAAAGAATTGCTGAAATCGGGGAGTCTTTTTATCCCCCACCCTCCCCATTCTTTTGGTTTTGCCACTTTATCCCATGCCACCCATGGTAATCCCGCAGTATCCTTTGTTCCCGCCCATAGAAATCTGCAGCATACCCTTCTGATTTTTTCCATGACTCCCTTTGGAATCCAGGTTAGGGCAGCCCAATACACTGGGATGGCTAATAGGACTGATTTAATAAGAGTCAACCTACCAGCTCTGGACAGCCATCTGAAACTCCAATGTGATATTCTGGCTTCAATCTTTGCAATGAGCCAATTCCAATCTTCTTTTTTATATGCAACAGGCTTTAACCAGAAACCCAGATATTTGAAGGGAACTTCCATAGATTGACTGGGGAAAGGAAAGAGATCAGCCATTTGATTTCTTTCCCTTCTATCAAAATCTGCCATACAAGCTTGTGACTTCCCAGAATTAATCTGCATTCCAGTTGCTTTTAGAAACAGATCAAAGATGCATTTTAACTCCTTTAGTTCACAGCTATTACCATTGGTGAAAATTAAGATATCATCAACGAAAAGAAGGTGAGTGATAAAGAGATTGATTGCTACCTCGATACCTTTTACCTTTTCCTCCCTCCTGGCTTTGTGAATCAGTCTGCTGAGCCCTTCTGCCACAAGGAGGAACAAGAGAGGAGATAATGGACAGCCTTGTCTGAGGCCTCTCTGGCTGTTAAAGAAAGAGGAGGCTGCACCATTAACCAGAACAGCAAAGCTGACATTTGTGATGCACCCCATGATCCAACTGACAAAGGGGTAGCTGAAGCCCACATGTGTTAGCAGCATCCTTAGATAAAGCCAGCTAATCCTGTCATATGCTTTGGATAGGTCGATTTTGAGAACAACTCCCTTCTTTTTCTTCGATTGTACACTGTGAATAACCTCCTGGGCTACTCCTATAGCTTCGTGGATCTGTCTACCATCCAGAAACCCAAACTGTTCCATAGATATATTTCTTGAGAGGATTGGTGCAATTCTGAGAGCAATAACCTTTGAAATAATCTTGTAGATGCAGTTACATAGAGAAATTGGTCTAAAGTCTTCAAAACTTTCCGGTTCAGCCTTCTTAGGAATAAGAGCAATAAAAGTTGAATTAAAAGGTCTATAGACGGACCCTTTCAGCCTAGATTCATTTACCACTTCAGTTATCTCAGCTCCAATTTGTTCAAAAAAGTGTAGAAACAGTTCTATTGTCCAGCCATCAGGGCCTGGGCTTTTATCTTTTCCCATTAGCTTCATAGCTGTTTCGATCTCCTCCTTGGTAACCGGATTGGTAAGGTCTTCTGCTTCATCTTCCTCTATGAATCTAGGAAAGCTTTGTACAGTACTAAAGACTTCTGCAATAGTTGCCACTCCCTGATCTGCAAAAATGTTTTGAAAATGTCTTTTTCCCAAGCCTGAAAGCTCGGAAAAGGTGCTGGCTTCTCTTCCTTCTTCATCTTTAAGACGCCAAATAGTGTTTAAGGATTTCCTTCCTTTTGCATAATTGTGAAAAAATCTAGTATTCTCATCCCCAGATTTCAGCCAAGTTGCCCTACTCTTCATCCTCCACTCTTCTTCCCTTTCCAATAGTATTTTATTTTGTTGCTTCTCCAAATGAAGGATTCTGTCTTTTGAAGCTTGAGTGGAGTATCCATCTGACTCCATACTCTCCATCTGCTTCAATTCCTCCCTTATACTGATTATCTCCGCATTTTGTTTAACTTTTCTGTCCTTTGCCCATGAAATTGTAGCTTTCTTCAGTCTTTTTAAATTTTCCATGAACAAAAAACTTTTATCCTCAACTGCATTATGAACAGGGTGTATCCAAGTATCTATAAACAGCTTGCAGAAAGAAGAATCTTGGAGCCATGCGGGATTGAACTTAAAAGGGGCAGGAGGTTTGTGAGGAGGAGATGATATGTCTAAGAAGATCGGGAAATGATCCGAGTTCCCGATTTCCTCGACCCACTGTCTGATCAAAGGAGCTTTTGCAGATAAAGCCTCCGTTAACAGAAAACGGTCTATTCTTTTTGCAATTCTGTCTTCTCCAATCCTTCGATTCCTCCAAGTCGGCTTAATCTTGAGCGGGGAGGGATCAATTAAATCATACTCCGAGATAAGGTTATAGAAAAAGTCAGTTAGGGGGTCTTCTCTCGCAGATGGACCCCAAGCTTCCGCTCTGCCCATTGAGAAATTTAGATCACCTCCGATAATCATCAAAGGTGATTTCATAATAGATTTAGACATCAAATTTTCCCAGAAAGACTCCCTGCTCAGACAAGGCCCGTAAATATTTACTAGGGTAATGGGAAAAGCGAAATCTGGAGATGTCATCTCCATGCCCATCACATTTTTCATCCCCCAATGGTTGTTGACTTTTACCCGCCCTTCTTTGTAACCAATAGCAATGCCCCCCGAATGACCAGAGGCATCCAAAGCCAAGAAAACCCACCCAGGCAGAAGGGACTTAAGCATAGATTCAATCTCAGATGCCTTCCCCAGGGTTTCTTGCAAAAAAATAACATCTAAATTGGAATTAGAAATCCATTCTTTCAAGGCCATTTTTTTAGGTTTGCTGGCCAAACCTCTGCAATTCCAGGATGTCAGGATCATTTGATAAAACCTTCATGGGGTTGAGCTGCTCTAAGAACCCCAGGGATAGAATACTGTTTACCGTCTGCAACATCCAATTTTGCTTTTAGCTTAGCCTTGGATATATCAGATTTTCGGCCTCGTTTGTTTTTAGAACAGATCAGTGAAAGGGACGGTCCCAATCCTCCTACAGACCTTTGATCCTCATGATTCCCTCCCAGGGATCTCAGGTTATAAGGGCAGGGAGGCCGCGTTACAGGGGATGTAAGAGGAGGCCAATTTTCTTCACAATTTAAATCCAGAGACGGTAAAGCTACAACTATAGTTTCCACATTCGGGCAAGACATTTGAAATTCCCTATTTTCAACATTATTATTTTCTTGTTCTTGGAATGATGAGGATACATTATTTATTTTTTCAGAATTTTGTTCAGGAGAAAAAAGAGAGGAGGTATGGGACCCTGAGCACATACCCTTTGCCGTATCGTCGAGTATGGTTTGATTTGTCTTGTCTTTCTCAGCGGCCCCTTCCACATCTTCCGCTCCTTTAGCTCTGTCCTCCACTACCGCCACCGGGTGTATTGTCTCTGCCTCAGCATCCTTCTGAAGATGTTCACCTTCGACCTCTGTACCCTGCACAACCTCCTCTGTCTCCATATTTATTGGATCTTGCGACTCCGGCAAACCGAGATCCGTCGACATCTGAACATCTGCTTGTACATTTCCCCTGTGAACTGGATTCCTTCGGAAATGTCTCCTTCTTCGCATCTGAGGGCAATCTTTTGCCAAATGCCCATACTCGTGGCACATATGGCATCTAAATGGCAAGTATTCGTAGTCCAATATCTGTTCATATACATAATCATTGAATTGTAGGTTAATTTTTTGTGCCAATCCTCCGCTCGGACTGAGCAAGACTAGTATGCGCGCTATTGCCCTGTTTTTCGATGTCAGGTAGGTCATATCTGCTTCCATGAATACCCCCAACCTATTACCAATTGATTTGAAGACTTCCTCAGTCCACAGAAAGGATGGAAGGCCTGGAGCACGCACCCAGACCGGAAATTCATCCGTTCTCTCCTTGATTGCATCAAATAGAGGGGTCCATTTCTTCATCAGAACTGGAATGTTCCCTATGTGCCAGTTTCGTTGAAGAACCCATTCTGCCGATTCTCTATCCTCAAATCTTAACTTAAACCATCCCTTTGCCAATACTAGGGCTTCAAACTGTAAAGTTCTATCTGTTACAAAGCATTTCTCACCCCAGTCTTGAAGAAAATCAGAGGTAAATTTCTTACCTCTAGCTCTGCCGACCAAGGTACAATCCGCCACTGCTAGGGCTTCTACCATAGACACCTCCATCCCCAGGACCAGATTGCCCGCTATCGCCTGAGATCCAATGGGTCTTTGAGGTTTTCTTTTCGCTCCTTTATATCTTGATTCCTCCTCCGACCGTCTTAATCCTCCTCGACCATCATTCCTTTCAGATGTTAACTGTGCTGTACCCAAAAGAGGATCTGTCTCCAACTGTGGTGGGTGTTTATCCAAAGGACCCGAGGCGTCCTTCCCAGAGGGAACGAAACCCGACTCCAGACCATCAGGACCTGCCTGTTCCCCTGCTGACAAAACTCCTGGGCCGCTTGCTGCACCACCTATTTGGAATTGGGGTTCTCTTGGGAGAGAAACCCTCGTAAACGAGGGAAAAAAACCTGAAGCCCTAGGTTGTTCGAATCCAGCGGAAAGCCCTAAAAGATTAATGTCTTCTAAACCCTTGGATGCTGAAAACCGTGTTATCTGAGATTTACCCTTTGGATCTGTAGTCAAACCTTCCACATTCACCTCGCCCGGCTCAGTTTCTTTCGCTATTTGGGTATGGTCGCCCGATGAACCCGCATTGTGAACCACACTGCCCGAATCCTTTCCATGAGATAAGAACTGAAGAGTTTCCACCTGTGGCACAGTCTCGAGACTTGGCAAATCGAAGGGCCCAAAGTAATGTTCCACGTTCTGCGCAGTTATATCCTTCCCCCACATGGAGAGGATGTCTTCTACTTCTGGGTCCAGTGCTAAAACATCGGCGGGGTTAACCATGGTTCGAACCGTTCCTTTGATACACGACCACCGACAAAGAACTGTAGGTTACCTTCACGGGATCTTGGTGGTTGGAAACGGCACCCAGGCGATAAAAGAGTGACAGTAAAAAGGTTAGGTTACAAAATAAACTAGATGCACAAACCAAAGCATCTATAACCTACACCTGCCCGTCTTCTTTGTTGAACAATGGTCCCTCGCGACGGCATCTGTGCAGTGTTACTGACCCGCTCTACCTAACCCAAACCTGTGCGCGTTTCCGTCAACTGCCCAGGAATCGAAACCCTGACCTGCTCCATCGTTCCTGGTCCTCCCTCACTTCTTGCATCATTCGAGTTGCCACAGTCAATCTGATATCTTCCAATGACTTTAATGAGCTGGAGAGGCCAATTGCTCGGCAATATTTTCATATTTTATGAGTATAAAAAGAGCTTAAAGGAGACTTGTTTTTGAGGAATGAGTGATGTTTTTGGATAGCAACTGGTTCCAGGTAAGGTTTGGAACTTTTCAATCATGGCAGTGTAAAGAAGGTGGCTAATAAAATCACTCGTTGCAGCTGTTCCTCAAAAGGGTAAACAATCAAGTGTACGTGTATGATCGGCTAAAAAGAGTGGAAGTGATGGTAAGAACATGACCAAGGTTCAAAAGCTGATAGCTATGCAATCACAAAGGTTATTTACCGAAGGTGGGTTCATTTCTAAATGAGCTTGAACTCTGGGGGAACATATGCTCATTTCTAGGTTTATTTTTTAACGAGCTTGAACTTCGCATAAACCTACTCGTGCCAGTCATATAATAAGGATGTCTCTCATTAGTAGGTTCATTTTTTAGGGAGCTTGCCCCATGCGCAACTATTCTCCAGAGCCTTTTGTATGCAAGCTAGGAGTGACCAACTACTATCCTCGGGGTTAAATAACTACTGAGGTTAGGTAGGATAGTTTCTCGATGGGAAACAATCTCCTTTACTTTGTCGTTTCCATTGGTCCCGGCAAAGGTGAATGGTGGATCAGACCAATCACCTAACTTAAGAAGTTGAATTTAGTAAAACTACGGGGTTAGAGTTACACTGGTCACTTTTCAATTGCGTACAAAAGGGTTTGCATGCCCCCAGGTATAAAGAAGAGTAAAGTTTCCAAGTTACCATACGGAAGTTCTTGCATTAGCAAGATTGTTCCATCCGCGTAACAGATAAAACACTTCCTTGGCTTTGTCCATCGAAATGGACAAAGGTGAATGTTGTCAGTTCCAATCACATAACCTTCGACGAGGAAATGATATTTCCATACTGATCCCATTTTCCTAAACGAACGAGTGTGTCATATTGGTCATATATCCTATGAGGAAACACATCTTATATCTGGGGTTTTTCCTACCGAAGTAGACCAGGGCGCATACCCCCTGTGTTTAGTCCCATTCACCGAATCACTCGTGTTCATCAGGTGGATGTACTAGAGGTTGATGAGACATTCCTTGTGCAAAAAGACCATTTAGGGATGGCATTTGACTAATAGCTATGTTTGAACTAGGGAATGAAAGCTGGTCTATGAGCTGGACCATTCTGCCTTCATACGGGAAACACATCACCCAAAAGAGTGAGGAAACAATAGCTCCCATGCTATAAATGTAGTCACGCCCAAGGAGTAGATTGTAATCTAGCGGCCCTTGGACTACCATCACGTTTAGATGAACAATTTTCCTTCTCAAAGTTATAGGCAAATTTGGAAGGATCCATAATGGTCGACTGGTTCCTTTATTGAAGCCTGATAGATTTCGAATCTCAGGCAGAAGTGATGGTGAACCAAGCGCTTTCCAAGAAGTTGAGGAAATGATAATCACAAAAGCCCCTTCATTTATGATAGTACCAACCATGATCATTATGTAAGCTTGTACTATGATTCGAACATTAGATGGTAGGTGGGGTCTCCCTAGTAGATTTCGATCAAAGCAAATGAGTAGAGTGCTTGGAGGAGGGACCGAATAAATGACTAGATGAATCTCTGACAAACTTCCTTCCTACAGTAAAGGAATAGGTAGATTGCCCCCATGTTCATCAGATTTTGTGTTAACAAACAGAATTTAAATAGTGTCATTCTCATCCTCTTTGATGACTGTATCATTTGAAGGTGGACCTTCTGAAGACAAGACTGGGTCGACTGTCGTCTCGACCTGTTGACTTTGGTCCGGTGTGGACTCAAAGGGTTTATCTTCAAATATAGATGCTTCGACCAACAACAGAGGCATGTCAGTCGGATTTTCAACTAGCGATGGACATGGCAAGAGTTTCTTGTATCCAGGAGGAAGTCATTGTGTTGAAGTAGGACAATTATCCAAGACTCTTTTAGCTTCATCTAGGAAAGGAAAATAGTGGAGGGCATGATCGCCTTCACACAGTCTACAAGGAAATTTAGATCTTCCTTTCTTTCCATTGACTTTGTTTTCACTAGTTGATGGTGTGCTCTCAACATGATCATCAGAGGTTGAAGACACCTGATTGTGCAAGCAGGGAGACCAGTCTCTTAAGATCCGCGGGATGCAAGAACAATCTCGATGATAGTGGTCTCATTTGCAAATGACACATGGAGATTTAGGTTAAAATGGTGCAATGTGTGGATTTTCGCCAGACGATGCATGGTTGCCCCCTTTCGTTGTTGGCTTCTTCTTCTTCTTCTCCTTCCCTTTCTTCTTCTTCTCAGTTACTTGATTTTTAGTGTTACTAGCTTCACCAACCGAAGAGGAAGAAGGATAGGGAGAAGCAAACGAAGTAGAAGGTGGCAGAGCAACTTCAGTATCATCTGGTTGCTGATTTGATTGCTGAGGAATTATGGTGTTTTGAATGATAGAGGTCGAGAAAAGGCATACTGGTAGGCCAATTGTGAGTCCTAGAAGGGACGATGTAGCCATGTGTGGAGCACCAACATCTCCCCAAGAAGAGAAAGGATTAGGATTCCCCCCAAGGGGAAATCCTTGATTGGTGGACTCCATTTTCTCAACCTAAGAGCAACACGAGAACAGTGATGTTATTCCGATTAAAATAAATTTTATGACGCTTTGACACAACTTGCTTTTTCACCTTTTAAGAGTCGAGAAAAAGCTAAAGATGACTCTAGTCGCCTTTGATTTTTAATGAGCTTGAAGTGACAAGTGCTCAGATGGACCTTTTCTTTTAAGGAGTCTGAAAAGGAACAAAAGTGAATACTCTGGAAATCTAGGCAGAGGGATTACCAAACCAATCGCAAAACTGCAGAATACTTTTTAAGGTACAACAGTCAATCTTCCCGAATGCTGTGTTTAGTGCATTGCGATCAATAGGGCGGCAGACATGGCTTCCTAAGGATAAAGGATATCAACCTATTGTGGTCTCCCAATATATACTTGACAGTACGTGGGAGCACAAGTCCATACTGGCACTTGTCGTATCAAAGAGGTGGAATCACCCAACCTACAATGAAAACAATAGTTACCAGGCTTTACGACGCTAGAATACATCTCTAGCCTAGACTTCTAGATGTTGTGCGTTAGGTTCCAAAGCGTTTTTATGTTCATTGAGGTTTATTTTATAGTTGATCTTTCTTAAGAAGTTTTCCTTTAAGGTTCACCACGTGATGTAGATATACAATTCCTAAATATGCAATCTAAGATGATAAATAGTCGTTTACTTTCTTTTAGCAATGAAAATCCTAGCTACTAAGGAAAGACAAATAAAATTCTTTCAACATAGAGCACAGAGCACACACTAGATGCACTTTTCCTAAATCAATTTCCACATTTAGTTTAAATGAAAATGCACATGCATGTATTTTTTTTTCAATTTCCTTAATGTGAGAATGACAAGAAGGAAACTAAGTACAGATCTGAACTATCTTTCCTCAAAGCAACACTTCAGCAATTTCTGTTAAAAACGAAAGAAAGACTAAGACGACACTTTCAATTTTGACTTAAAAATTGCTTTTGACACTTCAAAGAATTGATGATTCGAATCAAATATGATGGAAAAAGTGTAATCGACTATCTAAAAGAGGAAGACTTTACGACACTCTTTTCTTGACTGAAAACGACTGTTGCGACACTTTCAAATCAAAAGACGACAGTTCGATTAAGCTACTTTTTGCAAAGGAGAACTGTAAATGATGAAAAACACATAAAAAACATTCACAATTCTTTATCAATGGAGGCTGAATAATGCAAAGGAAGAAGGTTTCAATAGTGATATACTGATCATAGACAACAAAACTACTGAATAATGCTGAAGACAATGAAGAAAAAACCAAAATCTAGAGGCAGAAATAGTCTCACTCAATCATCGCACCTGTAACACAGGGAAACAGGGTTGCATCTCACCTGCAGCACATGGGAGGTGCGATGCATCCAGATTGCCAATGAGAGATAGTGTGATGGTCCAGGGATGAGACTGAGCTTGGTTTTCACTCACAGTTTGTAGCTAATTTCAGGGATTTAGGCTAAGCTAATGATAAACAGTAAACACAAAGTATAGGGGCTGATCTAATGAGGTTATTGAGCTAGCACTAGGGCACTTAGGACGTTTGCAATTCAGATGTTCAGTTTATAAACCACCTAGAGATTGACTGAAGCAGCGTTGATCTACTTTGCAGTTGCATAGCAAAAGCAGTTCAAAGGCTAGCTGGCTTAACTTCAAGCTCCGTCTTTAGTTTATAAAGAAAACAACAGTAACAAAACAAACAAACTATTCGCTCCCCAACAGAGTTGCCATTTTGTTATCGGGAAAACCAGTGTCCATTCAGAGCTTCTAGTCCCACTAAGATGGGTAGCTATCTTAGAAACAAACATACCAAAGTTACTTGTGTTTTCCTTTAGGAGAGATAGATGAGAGAGAAGCAGAGAGTACCAACCTTAGTCTTTTGCGAGTCTCCTTGCTTGTTTTCTCTCTCCCCTGATAGAGCTTTCACCACTCCTTCATCACTTGTCCCGCTTCAAAGAACACTTATAGAGTCAAAGCAGCAAAATATCATCAAAGCATAGAGATCTATAAACATAAACAATATAGGATCATATGTACATTAACCATACAAATGCATATGTAAATACAAGATTCATAAATATACAAGTGTATGAAGGAAAACTCAAATAGCTTTATTGATAGAAGTAGTAGAAGAGAGGATTACAACCCAGCTGTCTGATCCAGCATCATCTTCCCAGCATGAAAGCCCTCTTCACCTCATAAAAAGCAAGATCACCCAACAATACAATGTCTCAAAAAGAAACCAACAACACTTCCTTACAAATTACAAAATTCTAGCCTCTGGATCTCTAAGATGAGGGATCCATGTATAGATGTTTGCAGGAGAGTGAGTCAACTTCTGGGATTTTGATTAGTGTCATTTCACTAATAGTTTTTGGTTCCACTTGGAGATTTCATGATCTCTTACTCATCCTTAGGCGAATTCAGAGAGGCAAGTGTCATATGAGCAGTTTCTAGAAGATTCTTTGAGTTTCCACCTAGCAAACTGCCTCTGCCATTTGTCTGCTCTCGCTCATCACACCCTACAGAAGGGATTTTTAGTATGCATCACACCCTTTGTGTGTAGCAAGTGATATTCCTCGCACCCTCAGCATGGAGCAATCTGTATGGTCCAATTTTGACCAGTTCTGAGCAGTTTTTCAGGGAGAACTTATGGAAAATGATGCAATCAGTTGACCTTGATCCTTTAGGGTATGAAACAACACTTTTGTCGTTTTAGAGCCCTTGGTTTATTGACATATGTGATTGGGGTTGTAGTGCCCAAATATGTCTATAACAGGTTGGAAGACCAAAACCTAATCTGACTAAGAAGATTAGCATTGGAGCACCTACGTTTTGGGAGAAAGGCTTAGGGGTTCTTGTAGTTAAGGGATTTAGGACTCAACGGTTAAGTGTAATGGGTCGAGGCTTAGGGGGTTAAGGGTCAGGGGGTTGAGGTCTAGTAGGTTTAGGGGTTATAGGCTAATGGCTTAATTGTAGGTTTTAACCTCGTACAAAAATTACCTCCATACGAATTATAAAACATAGAAAATAAACAATGTGAAAGCATAACACATAAAACACATATACGTAGAATTTTCCACTGGATCCCAAAACTGGGACTACCAACTTGATTTTTCATTATGTTCCATTCAATGTTACAATACATATTTATACATGCCGAAGCATCCAATACCATGGACAAAAAAACTATCGCGTCCAAACCATGCACCGAAAACCATCACATCCAAAACCATGTGTGAAAACCATGCACAAAACCATAGGTTTGTCCGCCCAACCTAATATAGGGTCCAAAAAAAATTTCCTGAGGCGCTACCCCACACCCCATAGAGGGGGGATACCGCCCCACTCAAACCCCCCTGCTGCGCAATTGGAGATGCAAAGGGGGGGCTCTGCCCCCCCTCTAACCCCTCGGTTAACTACATGGGCTAGTCGTGGAAAGAATATAACACAACCCAACATTCTCCCACTTGTTGTTTTCTTTCCACAGGGGGGCATAAGAGAGCTTAGTCATTTATCCAGCCTTGCAATGCCCATTGTTTCTCTACGCTAAGAGAACTTCTCAGAGCTCACATATTTTTTCAATGCATCTGTAGTATTCTTCAATGTGTCCACCTTTACCAACAAAACCTTTTTTTCTTCTATCATATCCCTCACAAAGTGATACTAGACATCAATGTGTTTTGTCTTTGAATGATAAGTAGGGTTCTTTGCCAAGAAAATTACACTTTGGCTGTCACAGTATATCCTTATAGCTCCCTGTACTAACCCCATACTTGAACACAATCTCTACAACCAAACTGCTTCCTTGCTTGCATGAGTGGTTTCCATGTATTCTGCCTCTATAGTTGGTAGTGCCACTACAAATTGTTTCTTACTCATCCAACTGACTGTACGTCCAAATAGGTTAAACACATACCCACTTGTAGATCTTCTCTGATCTAGATCTCCAGCCCAATCTGCAACAATAAAGCCATGACTATCCATCACTCTGTCCAATCCTGGTCTTCCTTGGTAGCACAAACCATAATCACTAGTGCCACACAAATACCTGAAAACCTGCTTCACTCTTGTCCAATGATCCTTTCCTAGTTTTGACTTAAACCTGCTCAATACTCCCACTGCATATGCAATGTCTGGTCTATTACAAACCATTGCATACATCAGGTTACCAACTGCACTTGCATATGGAAAACGAGACATGTCCTATTCCTCTTCTTATGTCTTGGGACACTATTCAGGAGATAACTTCACACCTACAGGAATAAGAACCTTCACCGGTTTACTATCCTACATATTAAACCTTTGCAGTATTGTCTCGACATACTTCCCATGGTTTAACCAAAGCTTCCTCTTTGCCCGATATCTTTTAATTTCCATGCCCAAAATATAGTTTGAAGCACCAAGATCTTTCACGTCGAATTTGGAGGATAACTGGGTCTTCAAATCCTAGATAATTTCTTTGTCATTTCCAAATGGCAACATATCATCCACATACAAGACTAGATAAATAACATGGTCACCAATTAATTTAAAATACACACAGTGACCTGCCTTGCTTCTGGTGAAGCCAAGTCCCCATATAAATGTATCAAATTTCTGATACCACATCCTTGGTGACTATTTTAACCCATACAGAGACTTTTTTAACTTGCATACCAGTTCTTTCTTACCCTTCACTGCAAAGCCTTCAAGTTGCCTCATGTAGATCTCCTCTTCTAGATCCTCATGAAGAAATGTTGTCTTCACATCCATCTGTTCTACCTCAAAATCAAAAGCAGCAGCAACAAATAAAAGTAATCTAATAGAAGCTACCTTGGTAACAGGAGAAAAAATATCACCAAAATCAATTCCCAGCACCTGGGAATAACCTTTTGCTACCAACCGAGCTTTGTATTTCTCCACCTTTCCTTCTGCATTTGTCTTCTTCTTGAACACCCATTTGCTACCAATGGGTTTCCTTCCAGCCGACAACTCCACCAAATCCCAAGCCTCATTTTTGTGCAAAGATGCCATTTCATCAACCATGGCCTCTTTCCAGAGTTTTCCATCCTTTGAATTTACTGCTTCCTTGACATTTCTGGGATCATCATCAGTAATAGATAAAGCAAAATTTGAACAAAAATCAGATGGACTATACCTTTCTGGTTGCCTTCTTTCTCGAACTGATCTTCTCACATCTGGAGTTTGTGGCTCTTCATCTTCTGGTTCCTCTTCTGCTGTAGAGTCTGATTCTTCCTCCTTAAGGTCAAACTCTATCTTCTCAAGTTCCTTTGATGGGACTTCATGTTTAATAACATATTTCACCTCTTTGAACACCACATCTGGCTTGTACACAACCTTCCTTGTTACTGAGTTCCAAAGCTTATAACCCTTTAAACCATCCTTATACCCAATAAACATGCACTTTTCAGATTTACTATCCAACTTGGTTCTTTTCTCCTTTGGAACATGTACATATGCATCACATCTAAATATCCTCGGATGTGAAAGAGAGGGTTTCTGACCAGTCCATACCTCTTATGGATTCTTATCCTCCAACACTGATGAAGGTGATCTGTTGACCAGGTAACATGTTGTCTCCACTGCCTCTACCCAGAATTCTTGTCCTAACCTGGCACCACTGAGCATGCTTCTTGCCCTTTCCATCAACGTCTTATTCATTCTTTCTGCAACTCCATTTGTCTCAGGTGTATATGGAGTAGTCTTCTATCATGCTATACCACACTTCTTACAAAATTCTTCAAATTCCTTACTGCAAAACTCTCCACCATTATCTATCCTCAACATCTTTATCTTCTTCTCTGTCTAGTTTTCCACCAGAGCCTTAAATTCTTTAAACTTGTCAAAGACTTCAGATTTATTCTTAAGGAAATATATCCATGTATTCCTTGAGAAGTCATCTATAAATGATACATAGTACACAAACTTACCCAGTGGTGGAACCTTTACAGGTCCAAACACATCATTATGCACAAGCTCTAATATTTGTTTCGCCCTCTTACCACTAGAGGGGAAACTTACCCGATTCTGCTTCCCATAGACACAATTTTCACTGAAATAAAAATCTAGAGAGCTATTATTCATACTTTCTACCATACCTTTACCATGAAGTATTTGAAGGCCCTTCTCTCCAATATGTCCAAGCCTTCGATGCCACAACATGGTCTTCTCTCCAAAGACCACTAGATTTTCTGCTCCACTTTCAGGAACCATAGAATTGTTGCACCCATCAACAATAGTGCTACCTTGTAGCTTGTACAGAGTTCCAATCCGAACTCCCCGCATCAATGCCAGTGCTCCCCGAACCATCTTGCAGGTATCCTTCTCAAACACTGTTTTTACACCTGCATCATCCAGCTTGCTTATAGAAATTATATTTCTAGCCAATGCAGGAATATGCAGAACACGTAAAAGTGTTCTAACCCTTCCACCTTGCAACTTCGACTTTACTTTTCCACGACCAACGACTCTAGCCTTCCTATAATCCCCTAAGAAGACATCACCACCATCTTATTTCTCATACTCGCAGAACCACTCTCTATGGGGAGTGAAGTGAAAGGATGCACTTGAGTCAATCAACCATACCTCATGATCTACATGTGTACTTGAAGAAGACAAGTACACATCCCCACTTTCATCTGAGATGGTTTTCGCCTCTGCAGAAGGAGCATCATCAGATCCCTTTCCTTTGTTAGGAGCTTTAGATTTACAATCCATTTTGTAGTGCCCTTCCTTTCCGCATTTCCAGAAAACTACCTTTACAGGTTTTCCTAGAGATTTAGATCTCCCTCTAGATTTAGATTTCCCACTCGATGACTTATTTTTGTTTCTGTTCTAGGACCATCCTCCTACAGACAAGGCATCACCATTCTGGCTCTCCATATTTTTCCGTCTCATCTCCTTTGTCAGCAAGGATGAGACTATTTCATCAAACTGCAAGGCAGTTGCATTGCTACCTATTGCAATAACAAAACTATCCCATGAATCTTGTAGAGAACACAACAAACTGATGCTCTTACCTTCATCTGAAATTTTAATATCAACAGATAATAACTGACTTAACACAGTATTAAATGTGTTCAGATGTTCTGTCACCGAGTCTCCATCTTTCATCCTCAGGTTATACAACTTTTTCGGTAGGAACAATTTATTCACCAAAGACTTAGATTCGTACAAAGTCCCTAACTTGTCCCACAAAGCCTTCGCCGTAGCTTCCCCTGATATATTCAGCAATACTGAATCTGAGACACACAATTGTATTGTTCTCTTAGCCTTCCGATCCAACTTCTTCCATTCTTCATCGGACACTCCCATTGGTTTAGTACCGGGATCTACTGCGATCCACTGATCTTTATCCACCAACAGATCCTCCATCTTGATTTTCTATAACTCAAAACTATGACCGTTAAATTTCTCGATCACTATCTTTCCACTGCTCGCCATCTTCTTTCACCACCAAAATCGATCTCGCAGATCTCCCACTGAACAGGCTCTACCACAAGCCCAAGCGAAACCCCTCAGCAATAAAGGCATCCCCTTGAAGCCAAAATATCTCTGATACCAAATGTTGGTTTTAACCCCGTACAGAAATTACCTATATATGAATTCTAAAACACAGTAAATAAACAATTCGAGAGTATAACACATAAAACAGATATACACAGAATTTTCCCCTCGATCCCAAAACTGGGACTACCATCTTGATTTTTCATTATGTTCCTTTCAATGTTACAATACATATTTATACATGCCAAAGCATCCAATACGGGCTGAAAAACCATCACGTCCAAAACCATGGACTAAAAACCATTTCACAAAACCATAGGTAGGTCTGCCCAACCTAATATAGGGTCCACAAAAAAATTTCCTAGTGCGCTACCCGCCCCCTATGACCCCCCCATTGCATAATCGGTGCAACAAATTAGGGGCTCCGCCCCCCTCTAACCCCTCAGTTAACTATGTGGGCTATTCATGGAAAGAATATAACACAACCCAACATTAATGGTTAAGGGCTTCGAGGGTTAAGGGTTAAGCACTAAAGGCTTAGGGGTCACAAGATTTAGGGGTTAAGGTCTAATGGGTTATGGGATTTAGGTGTGATCGGGTTAAGTGGTTAGGGTTTATGGGTTTATGGGTTTAGGTGTTTAGGGGTTAAGGGTCAAGGCTTAAGAGGATAATGGGTTATGGCTCAGGGGGGTCTAGGGATCCTAGGTTAAGGGTTAGGGTATCAAGGGGTTAATAGGTTATGAGTTATGAGAGTAGGGGCTAAGGGATTGTGGCTTGGGGGTTAAGAGGATAGAAAATTTAGTGGTTATGGGATAAGGGCTTATGAGTTGTGATAATAGGGCCCTTGATTCTGTTATCATAACTATTAGTTGTTCCCCTATCAATTTCTTTTTGCCTCCCCTCTAGGCCCCCTAGCCCCTATGCCATTAGGTCATAAGCCCCCTTCTCATTCTCTAATGCTAGGATTATAGATCTTACTAAATCATGCTTAGATCTCCAACTTCTGCCCATCCAGGCTACCCTTATGGCCCCTTGCCCCATTCAAAACACCAAAAGACCCCCTCCCCCAAAAAAAAAAAAATTCATGAGAAATGAACATGTAGAAGTTTTCATTTAACAATGGACTCTAAAAGTTCAATTCTCATGACTTTTGGGCAGGGTTGTCTGTAATCACCTCCAAAAATTATATTTTTGACTTTTAAGGGGGGTTTTCAAACAAACCCCCTTAAAAGTAATGAGAATTGAAATTTTGGAGGTGGTTTTGGACAACCACCCCCAAATGTCATGAGAATTGAGCTTTTTGAGGTGGTTGTTAAATGACCACCTCCAAATGTTCAATTCTCATGACTTTGGAGGGGGGTGGGAGGTTTCAAAAACCACTACCAAATATTAAATTTTCATGGCTTTTAGGAGGGGTTGTCAAAAAACTATAGTGAAAAATATATTTAGGTGAATTCATTTAACCCCCACCCCCTTCTCCACTCAAAAGTCGTGAGAGAACACTTTTAGAGGTGATTATTAGAAAACCCTCCCTCAAAAGATCAATATTCAAGACTTTCGGGGGGGGGTGGTGGTTTGAAAAAACCACCATGAAAAATATATTTAGGGGTAGTAATTAATCCCCCCCAAAACAAAAATAAAAAATTTAAATTTAAATTTTCATGACTTTGGGGGGTGGTTTCAAAAACCTCCCTCAAATCCCTCAAAAGAATTTAGAGAAAGATTTGGCAAGACCATCGCAAGACTAACCACCCCTAAAGGTATTTTTTATAGTATTGATTATCTTGTGCTTGCACATGAAGTAACTAATTATTAATCATAGTTTTTATTGATAAAATTTCAATAACAATACTATATTCATAAAACTTGGAAAATTATATTATTTTAATTTTAAAATTATAAATAACTAGCGTAATTCATTTTAACTATGGATATACTAAGGGTAGAGAGGGTGTTGGAAAATGTAATTCCTACTTGTCTCAGTTGTGATTCTTGCTATGTAAAGGAGTTTGTTGCTATTAGTTAGGAGTTGTTTCCTAGATTGGTGTATGGTTGAGATATTCTCTCAACTAAGTGATTGTGTCCAAGATAGTTTCCCTATCTTGAGACAACACTTCTTGTATATATGTAATATCATAATTGATCAATGAATATAATTTGTAGTATCAAATTTTAACATGGTATCAAAGCCCGTTTGGGCCTGTTCCTTGGCCCCTCCTGGGCCGAGGATCATGGAGATTAAATAAAAATGTATTGTTTGGTGGAATGCATATTTTTGTCCATCGTCAACAGACTTGATTCGAATAGGGGTGGGATCTCCGGTTTATGTGTTTGTGAAGCCTCTGTTTGAAGCATTGCACGAGCATAACGAGTGTGCAGAGCCGCTCTGTAATGTGCCTTTCGAAGCTCATTGAGAAAGATGGTGGAAGTTGTGTGTGCCTTGATGAACCATCTGCACACACCGCATGATGTGGAATCATCCCATAGGATGATATGACAGCTCCACTAGCAGATCCCGCCACCTCTAATGCCCTCATCTGATGACTACCGGCTGGAGACCATGTGTGTTTTTTCTTCTTTTGTTGTTTTGCAGGCGGGAAGGTGGTGAGAATAGTGAAGGGTATCATAGAGAAAAATAGAGTAACTTGAATCCTGGTTGTCTACAACTAAATATCAGTGGTGAGGGGTGATTCTGTGGGGTGAACGAGGTTCTTGAGCTCCATAAATCCATGATGTGCTTTTGAAAATGTCACTCTGTATATGTACATGCTTAAGACACACGACCATAATGCTCATCAATTCCACCCTTCGTCTCTGAGACTGAGTGGCTTCAGCCTCTTAATCGATTGTAGAAATGGGCATCGGCTAAAATTCATTAGAAAAAGTTGTCCCCGGAATCGATGGGGTTATGTTGTGGGAGCCCAATTCCTTTCTTATCTCTGCTTGTGTTGTCACCATTAGGAACATGAGATGTTGACAAGTTGTTGTTTATTAAAGAGGCTGGTGTTTTGAACAAGAGTGCTTGACAATGGTTGTCATTGATTCATCAAATGGAGCTACTGCCAATGCTAGTTCTCAGATGCTTCCAGGGACTACTCCTACATAACCCCACATTGGAGACTGGTGGGTGGCCAATACAACACTTACAAATCGATTTGGGCTTTTATTTTTATAATCCGTTGATTTTTGGGGGTTTTTTGTCATTAAGGGTTTTTCGTGGGATTGCAAATTGTTTGAGGGAGAATGCCTCATTCATCTTTTGAGGGTGTTGTACAACTTGAAACATCTGTGGACTCACCGATCATGGTTGGAAAAATACTTGCAAATTTTATTATAATGGGTTGTTGTAGTTTTTTGTTGTTGGAGTATACCTTGGATCAACATATATCTATATCTATCTATCTATCTATATATATATATATATATATATATATATATATATATATATATATATATAGATATATTGTTCTCGTATTTTTTTATGGATCGACCTAAGAAGGTGCGCTCGGGCTTCATTAAGGAGAGCCATAGGTGTTGTGTTGTGACAGACAAGTGTCAGTGAGCATGAGATGAGTAGCAATATAGTCATCTTGGAGGAGATCGAGCCTAGCGTCGACAACAAGGTACTGAAATTCGTCAGCCCTTTCTCTTGAGTGGTAATGCCTTTTTGGAGTGTGCGTAGGAGAAGGTAGCCTCCAGTGCAGAGTGGTGTCATGGATCTGGAGTGTGTTGTTCAACACTTCATGCCTTAGCAGGGTTTGATTCTGGATCATTCACAAACTCGAGGAATCCACATCGAATGCAAGCTTGGGAGAAAGTGTTGTTGGAGGAAGATCCTACATTTAGGGAAAAACTATTGAACTTTTCTTTTCGAGTGCATATTCTTCGTTTATCCAATTTTAAAGGATGTTGTTTGTGTATGCTTGGGTAGGCAAAATTTTTTCATGATGAAATTATTTTGGAATTAAAATCAATATATATATATATATATATATATATATATATATATATATATATATATATATATATATAGAGATATATATATATATATATATATATATATATATATATATATATATATATATATATATATATATATATATATATATATATATATATAGATAGATATATTGAGACTAGTCACCTCAATATAAATTTACTTTGTTAGAATTAGCTATTCTAATAAATGACAGGTTAAGCATGGAATTCCAAGACTTAATTGACAAATACAAAGATGCCCGAGATGTGAACAACTAGGTGAAAGTTTGTGTGAGTTAGTGTGATTTTGTGGAATAGACTCACTAGCATGATGTATTATGAGTCACACATATAAATTGTAAGAAAGTATAGGATGTTTTATAGTGGTCTTTATAATGTATGTACCTGGTAACTCCAAGAGTTGGAGTGTGTAATGTAAGATTGATGAAGCATATGTACCACCATAAAGTTTGTGGTAATCTTAAAACCACTTTGTAATTGCAGGTTTGTGGTAAGATAGAAACCACTTTGCAATGTTGGTTTGTGGTAAGCTAGAAACCATGTGTGAGAGTGAAGTGGACAGGGATTCTTGTAGGCATGGTTTAGGGTTAGCCGACAAAACCCTTGGCATGGTTGAGGGTGAGCCGAGAAAACCCTGGGCCTGGTTAAGTTGGGTTTGTGGTGAGCCTTGGTGGCTGAATTGAGTGCCTTGGTGGTAGAGTTGAGCCTTCGTGGCTGAATTGAGTGCCTTGGTGTCAAACTTGAGCCTTCGTGGTTGTTTTGAGCCTTCGTGGTTGAGTTGAGCCTTTGTGGCTGTGTTGAGCCTTGGTGGCTGAGTTGATCCTTGGTGGTTGAGAGCCCTTGTTGGCATGGTTGAGGGTAATCCGATAAAACCTAGAGCATGGTTATGGGTAATCTGATAAAACCCATGATGACGATGATGATGGAGGGGGATTCGCAAGTATATGTACATGTATGTAGTTATAATGGTTGATGAAACCATGTATACAAAGGATATCCTACTAAACTGGCGGTTGTAGCGATTAGGCACCTATGCATCCTAGTGGATGGTTGTTCCTTTATATGGGCGTTGACATATTCTCTTGTTATGTTGACCACAACTAGACTTTGCAGATTGATATCGAGACAAGTAGTCATTAAGGAGGTGTGTTGGAAAATGTAATTCCTACTTGTCTCTGTAGTGATTCTTGCTATGTCAAGGAGTTTTTTCCTATTAGTTACGATTTGTTTCCTAGATTGATGTGTGGTTGAGAATTTCTCTCAACGAAGTGATTGTGTGTCCAAGATAGTTTTCTTGTCTTGAGACAACACTTCATATATTTATTTGTAACATTATTTGATTAAAGATTATAGAGATTTCCTTATGGAAATTTAATAGAGAGATCGAACATTTTAAGGTGCAAAACCATTTTAGAGTGAAAAGAAATTTGATCCCTCTAGGCACTAAGTAGATCCAGAGTTAAGATGGATATATGCTAGTTATATATATATGAATACCTTTAGCAAAACTATGGATTTTCAAAAGCTAGATCTCAAACTGAAAATAGTAAATTGACTATTTTACCTCAATTTTATTTTTATTATTAATTTTAATATTTTATTCTATTTTTATTATTAATTTACAATTTTATTCTATTTTTATTTATTTTATTTTATTTTATGTAATTTTTTGTTCTAAAAAACAACTATAAATATTTTATGAAAAAAAATTGAGCCTAGACAAGATATTACAACATATTCCATACTAATTAGAGAGATACTCTCATCTCAATAAAACATATAACTTATTATGTCTTTTTTCGTGTTTTCCAAAAAAAATTACACATTACATAAATCCAATCTCTTTTGTTGCTTTGTGGACTTTAGAAAGGCTTTCAATACGATTCCTAGAAACAACCTTCGGAACAGATTAGAAGAGCTAAATGTTTCTTTTGAGTTGAGAGTTGTCGCTATAAGGTTATACGAGAATGTAATTACCAAGTTAAACAGTAATGAGGGGTGGTCAAAAGATATTAAGTGTAATATCAGAGTTAAACAAGGTTGCCCCCTCTCCCCTACCCTATTTGGCATTTACATCGATAAGCTAGAAGGTTGTTTAGAGGAAGTGGGATGTGCTGGCATGCTCTTAGTTGAGATAATCATCATCCTTCTTCTCTACGCTGACAATATTGTTCTTCTCGCAAGGTGCCCATCTGATATTGATAAGCAACTTATACTTCTTAAGGATTTCTGCTCTACCATGGGTATGATTGTTAACACTGACAAAAAAAAAGTTATGATTATCAAATCTAAGAAGGACACTTACGCTAATTTTATGTATGACAATAGTAACTTGGAGGAAGTGTCTTCCTACAAGTACCTAGGATTTTATATTCATCACAAGCTCAACTGGAACTATAGCATTGAGAAAAGGATTAATGGGGATGGAAAGCTTATTTTGGTCTTGAAAATAATTGTAAAATGGAAAACCTGGTAATGTGGGATAGAAAGAAGTTCCTCTTTGAAACTTTAGTCACTCCAGTTATCTTATATGGATGTGAGGTTTGGGGTTGTAGCATCTCTAGAGAATATTGGAGAAAGATTGAGCAAATCCAGAAGCGTTTTATAACGTATAACCTCAAAATTAAAAGCAACACACCCTATCCTATTCTCCTTGCAGAAGTGGGTCTTTCCCCTATCGAGAGCCTAGCCGTGACTAGGCTTCTGTTGTACAAGCACAAACTCAATAACATAGGAGACCATAGAGTTCCTAAGCTAGCTTTAAATTCCAGCCAAAACCACCTAAGGCTCAAACGAGGTTGGAATAAAGACACCAGGGCCTGGTTAAACCATTGGGAGATCGACGAGAATGTTGCATTGCAAAACATTAATAACATTAAAACTATTGTTACTATTAAGTTCAAAGAAAAAATGTGGTGTGAGAAAGATTTAGTAGCTAAAAGAAAATTAAGATATTATAAGGAGGTCATCAACCCCACCCTAGAAGATCAAAAGTATCTCTCTGTTTTAACTAGCTCAAAGAATAAAATTAATATAGCCAAGATTAGAACGAACTCTCAAGAGCTCCATAGTGAAACAAGCCGTTGGGCAATTCCTAAAACACCATGGATGAAAAGGTTCTGCCATCTCTGTGAGAATACGAACATCGATGATGAAAATCACTTCCTCTTAGAGTGCCCTGTGTACAACCACATTAGATCTCAGTTTCAAAATCTTTGTTGCAATACTGACCTTCCTAGCCTTTTACGTTGTCAAATTTACAGTGAGTTCGCGAGGCTTCTCTCCAAGCTTTTTGAGCATAGGAATAAAATCTTAAATCAAACTAAATAATTAGTTTCTTCAAGTCCGATAGACCAAAGTTTGGTTTTAGTAGACGTTAACTACCACCACCATCATCATCAATAATATTTCATTTTAAATAATAACTTTTTATTATTATAATTAGTACCAAAGTTTGGTTTTAGTAGACGTTAACTACCACCACCATCATCATCAATAATATTTCCTTTTAAATAATAACTTTTTATTATTATAATTAGTTAATTCAGTAATAAAGACAATCACCTTAAAATACCTTATAAAGACAATGACCTTAAAATACCTTATTCTAGTGCATATTCCTGTCATTATATCATGTTAACCTATTTTGTTACATTCGAAAACTACAAACCCTTATCCATAATGTAATAGCATGCATTATTATGAAATAATAACATTTTTTTTCTAATCTCCGGAGTGTTTAAAAACAAACAAATATTTTTATTGGATTATGTGGGTGGCGTACACTCCTCCAGAAAAGTCTAATAAATAATATATATTTCATATGTTTGCTAGTAAATAAATAATACACATGATGTAGTTCTCCTTCGTATATGAGTGAAAAGTTTAGCTCGTCTGAGATTTGTTGGGAATCTGATGGACATAGCATCACACCATCGACATATTGAGGATTGTATGCGACATGAAACTTTCCCTGTTTGGCGCCTCTCACCTTTATCTGGGACTTTTACTTTCTAGTCGAATCCCGCCACCTTTAACACTGACAAGGGACCTTTGCCCTACATAAACAGTTCCCTATTTCCTGCCCATCCTGTCATGCCCCCGAAGTATCAGAGGTCGTTTCGGAATTCCCGCTGCCCACGGAGGCGTGGACCGTTACTCAAACTGTAACGAACCCTCATTTATTTTTAGCCCATATCGCCTTTCGGCATAAAACAAAACGCCTACAGATCTAGGGTGGCAGTAATATTGCCGGGGACACGGGCAGCTATTTGCATTAAACTTCAATGGCCTACTCTGTCGGCCAAATCTCCGAATGCTGTTAGGCTCGCCCGGTTGCCAAGAGATCTCCCATTCAAGAAACTCACGTCTGTCCAACTTTGTTTGACACCGAGACAACGAAGTACAATTGTGCAGCCGGGTGCTTCAGATTGTATATCACGAGTCTGCTGTGTGCTTTTTCTTGATAGTGATCTGGAATATATTTTGGCTGATTCCTGTCACAAATTAAAGTCCAGTTTCAGTACGTTTCGCATGTATATAATACAACGAGCCAAATTTTTGAATTTTTTTACGCAATCGCCAAATACTTCTAGATGGTTGTCCACATTACATGGCATATCTAAGTACTAGGCCTGGTAGTGTGAATGCAACGGACCCAGTTATATATTGGAATTTTTTTCGGGGTTGAAGAATTCTTTGGATGGTTAAAAAAAAACTTCTAGATGGTCTTCCACATTACATGGCATATCTAAGTACTAGGCGTGGTAATGTGAGTGCAACGACCCAGTTATATATTGGAAGTTTTCATCGAGGCCGAATTCTTTGGATGGTTATATTGGAAGTTTTCATCGAGGCTGAAGAATTCTTTGGATGGTTAAAAATGGTTGGATGGCAAAAAAAATTCAACAAATTTGGTAGTCTCAGTTATATTTTTGATGGTGGAAATAGATTCAGCACTGTCAAAAACATCAAAAACACTTAAAATTTTGATGTTCAACAATGTAACCTAGATTTACAAAAATCCCACAACAATATGCAAAAATTAAATTGAATTAATAACTCATTGAATATTTGAATTACCATTTCAAATAAAATATGGTAATGTTTTTGCATATTACCCGCCTAAATCCATCTTAACTTAGATCTATCAAATGCCTAGATGGATCAAATCTCTCGAGGTGCAAACTTCTATTTTGAGTGCAAAATTTGAGGAAAGGTTTGCACCTCGAGAGATTTGATCATTCTCGGCGCTTAATAGATCCAAAGTTAAGATGGATTAGGCTGGTTTCAGTTGTGTCCCCAAGGAAAATTTATCAAAGATATGATTAATTTAATCAATAATATGCTAAGTCACCGGATTCGTCCTAAACCCCCTGCGAATCCCGAATCCGGCGAATCCAACACGATTCGGTCTGGATTCTGTCCAAATCACAGGACACGTCGTGTCCGTTTCGGACACGTCATGTCCGAGGGCGTGTGGCGATTTTCAGGGGCGTGTCGCGATTTTAGGACACGTGTCCGGTTTCCAGGACACGCTAAGCTCAGCGCGGGAATAAAAAGGGTGTGTTTGCTCATAAAAATTGTCATTTGGCAAATGATTTGTGCTGTTGGCAACTTGGCAAGTGATTTGCGCTGTTGGAGCAAGGAGTAAAGGCTTAAAGCATTCAGCAAGCTGCAAGGAGAATCGACTAGGTAAGTTCTAATCTCACTGTTTGTTTATGGTTTACATTTAGTAGATGGACCCTATCACACTATTATTCAACGGTCAACCACTCCAATCGCAACATAGAAGGGTTATCCGTATAATGTATATGGCTTCAATTTGAAAAAAGTATGGAAATGCCCTCCATAAGCATTTTGAGTTGTAGCCATGTACCAATCAATCTCATAGACATCAAAAGATATTTCCTAGATGATAGATCCTAAGTTTTTGCCACTAAACGACAGCCAAAGGGAGCTTTAAAAAGGGGGCTAATATTCCGAGCACATTAATTCACACTGCACAGATAACATTTCCCTCGCCTAAGATATTTATGTTGTTGCTCGTCCTTAAGATTATGAAAGAATATTCAACTGAAGCAGAAACCGTGACCAGCCCATACCTGACTTTTTATTATATATCAAATTTATTTTACTTTTAATTTTATATAATTAAGAATGTCATATTCAATGTACAATACTAACCTATGAGATAAATTAAAATATTACAATCTCACCTGTAAAAAATTTACAACTACCATCTCATATTGATATAATGATAATTTACAGTGTTGTTCAGTGTTGGATTGATGGAACATTGGAAACCTTGCATTGTAAACATTTTGATCACAGCGCTGAGAGAATCGATGTTTCAAATGAATCAAATCTTGAATGTTGTGAGCCTGTGACACTTAAAAATTTAAAATTGATTAATGCACAGTCAGTGACCAGATTAACATTGTGTTAGGTGGTGTAATTTCCTGAGGGGATTTTTTTCCCTTAGGGTTTAAGAAAATAAGAGAATATTGCACCAAAATTCTAGCACTTTTTCAACTATCTATAATGACCATAAAGATACAGTAATAAGCAGATAAATAACATCAACAGTCCCTTAATTTATATTTCTCACAGTTTTACAACAATTTGTATATGATTTTCATTTTTTATTTACAAATTTGTGCATGCTTTGTAATTGTAAGTTTGTTCATTTTTTTTACAGGTCTGAGGTAACAGTGTTCATGGCTCAATCAAAGGCAGCAGCAGTTAGGGGGCAAAGGAAGGGCAAGAATGTCATGAGTGGAGATGCCCTCCCTCCCCCAATATCATCAGAGTCTGCTGCAAGTAATGTTGAGGGAAGAGAACTTAAAGACAATAATAAATATCCATTGTGGAAATATGTCACAAGAAAGGATGGGCCAGACAACAAGGGAAAGGGAGGAGGCAATGTGCAATGGAAATGCAATTTTTGTAACATTTCTTTCAAAAGCACATATTACCGTGTGAAAGCACATTTGTTGGCTTTACCTGGTTGTGGGATTGGATCTTGTAGAGCTATTACTTCACAAAAGAGAAAAGAATTGCAAAAGGAGGCCAATGTTGGTATGGAACATGTGGCACTGGCTTCAAAATCAAAAATAGCCAAGAATGAAGACCCCCTTCCATTTTTGAGGAAAGCCAACACCAAATTTCCATTTGAGAGTTCCTTCCATTTTTGAGGAAAGCCAACACCAAATTTCCATTTGAGAGTTCTACTTCTACTGGGGGACAAGCATCAAAAAGAAGATCACTTGGTCCAATGGACAAGATTTTCCAAAAAGAGAGACGGGAAGAGCTTGATCTCACCATTGCCTTCTTCTTCTATCAAAACTTCATATCATTTAATGTTGCACGTTCACCTTTATTTGTTGACATGTGCCGAGCTCTAACTTAAGGGGCTCCAGCAGGGTATGTGCCTCTTGGGTTAGAGAAGCTGAGAACCACATTGTTGACGAAAGCAAAAAAAGAGGTACAAAAAATGCTTGAGCCTATTGTGGCAACATGGACAACATCTGGGGTTAGCATTGCTTTTGATGGATGGAAAGATCCAGCACAACACCCAATCATCAACTTCATGGTGTCTTCCTTGAATGGTCCAGTTTTCATGAAAGCAGTGAATACACTTGGCGAATACAAGGATGCACAATTTATGGGTGAGTTATTTATTAAAGTTGTTGAAGATGTAGGTGTTGAATCTTGTGTGCAAATCATTACAGATAATGCACCTTTTTGCAAGGCTGCTGGCATGATTGTGGAAGCTAAATATCCACAAGTGTTTTGGACACCTTGCATTGTCCATTCATTGAACTTAGCACTCAAATCCATTGCTTCTGATGTGCTTTGGATTGGAAGCATTATTGAGGATGCAAGACATATCCATAACTTTGTGCAAAATCATACAAATGCCCTCACTATCTACAAGGAGTACAACAATCTATCATTGTTGAAGATTTCTGATACACAGTTTGCATCTTCATTCATGATGTTGAAGAGGTTGAGGGGGGTCAAGACCGCTCTTGGGTCCATGGTTATTTCTGAGTTTTGGTCTTTTTGGAGAAAGAAAGATCAGGCAGCCTCTAAAAGAGTGAAGGACATAGTGCTAGATGATGCTTGGTGGGAGAGGGTATATCTAATTATTCGGATCATGGACCCTATCATTTCTTTGCTTCGAGTTGCAGATACAGACAAACCCATCCTAGGAGAGGTTTATGAGGGATGGGATTCCATGATTGAGTCTGTGAGGAGCATTATTCTACAGAGTGAGTGCCCCGAGTATGAGACATCAGCCTCTGCCTTCTGTGATACCATATAGGATATTCTTGTCAGCAGATGGGACAAGAATTGTACACCTTTACATTATTTGGCTCACTCATTGAACCCCAAATACTACAGCCATGAGTGGTTGAATGGTGGACCTTCCCGCAGATTCCCTCCTCACATGGATGGTGAAATCTCACAAGGGAGGAAAGAGGCATTCAGGCGGATTTATCAGGATAGTGCATTGCTCGCTGAGGTGGAGGATGCCTTTGCATAGTTTTCTACTGGTAGTGGTTGATTTGGAGGTTATGATGTGATTAGAGATAGGGGGGCTAAGAAGGCCTATTCTTGGCGGGCAAGTCATGGGGCAACAAACCCTCCTCTTCAGCAGTTAGCCATGAGGCTCCTCTCTCAGGTGACTTCATCCTCTTGTTGCGAGAGGAATTGGAGCACATATGGGAATTTGCATAATGTGAAGAAGAGCAGGCTTGAGCAGTCCAAGGTAGAGACAATGGTGTATGTGCACACCAACCTTCGTCTTATTTACAGGCAGAGGGAAGAGTGGTTGAGGGGAAAGACAAAGATGTGGGATGTCTTTCCTGATGATATGGGTCTGGACACCACTGTTGAGTTGGCATTGTCCAACATGGATCTCAGTGATCCAATGCTAGACCCTGTTAGTTTTGATGACTTAGAGGGGTCAACCTCCATACCAGCAGATGCAGAGGCGACTATGGATACAGGGGAGGAGGAGGATGTAGAGGAGAGCAGTGGGGACCATGATGATGGGGACAGTGATGCTGATTGATGCCTTGAGGCTTGTATACCTGTAGGCTGTAGTTGTTTTATATTTTCTATTTCTATTTGCCATTGGCATTGCACCAACACTACCTATGTAACACATTTGGATTTGATGACTTAATGAGAAAACTACAATTGTCAGTGTGTTTATCTTACTATCTTGTAGTTGTAAGTTGTCTTTTAGTTATGAATTATGAATTATGAATCATGATTTAAATTTTTAATAGATTTATCATTTATGTGACCAGTACCATTGACATTTATTTGAATTTTTTATGTACTATGCATGCTAATAGCTATAGATGAAGATCTATGTTTGAAATCAATAAATTTGGATCATTAATTAAAATTTGTGTAAGAAATATGATAATATCTAATTTTTAATATATATATATATATATATATATATATATATATATATATATATATATATATATATATATATATATATAGATCGATATATTAATAAAATAATATATAACGTGTCCTGTTCCAAGGGGTCAATGTGTCCGAATCTGACACCACGAATCCTGAATCCTACATGTCCCGAATCCCCGTGTCAGGTGACTTAGATAATATGTAAATACATCTAATATTAATATAATCATTTTAAATCTATTAAAGATTATTTTATTTTTAAGTTTGCTTAGTTACCTCAATTTGAGATAATAAATATTGTTAATAACTTTAATGATGAAAAATGATGAAATAAAAATTTTGAATGAAAAGTTACAATGTAATACTATTGAATGATAGAAAATGTGAATAATAAGAATGTAGTCAATTACAAATAGTCTTTATTGTGATTAATCTCAAACTATTTTCTTCTACTATTCTTATTGCCACCCTTGTTACTTTTGTCATCTTTTCATATCAATTAGATGAAAACCATTTAAGCCTTTAACTTGAGTTGGTGTAGTAAACATCATACATTATCTCTCTTGCTCTCCAATATTAATATGTTGAATTACTATAACACAAAAATCAATGTACATTAGCAATAATTTTTTGTGCTTACACTGAAATCAATGCACATTTTTAATCCAATCACTTTAAAATTAATGTAACAACATACATCCAATTACATCAAATCATGAAGCTACATGAAATTAATGCATCTAATGCAAGCAATCAAATAATATTAGAAAATAACTTCTACACTGAAATCAATGCATCTAATGCAAACAATCAAATAAGATTATAAATCATCAGTTACACTCAAATCAATGCATCTAGTGCAAGTAAGCAAATAGGATTAGAAACCAACATCTACACCGAAATCAATGCATTTAGTGCAAGCAATCAAATAATATCAGAAATCGCCATATACACTGAAATCAATGCATTTAGTGAAAGAAATAAAATAGGATTAGATATAATTTACATTGAAATCAATGCATCTAGTGCAAGCAATCAAATATAATTAGAAATCAGCATCAATATTGAAATCAATGCATCTAGTGCAAACAATCAAATAGGATTATAAATCACCATCTACACTAAAATCTATGCATTTAGTGCAAGCAATCAAATCAGATTAGAAATCCTCCACATTGAAATCAATGCATCTACTGCAAGAAATCAAATGTCATTAGAAATCAACATCTACATCAAAATCAATGCATCTAGTGCAAGCAATCAAATAGGATTAGAAATTTCCATCTACACTGAAACCAATGTATCTAGTGGAAGACATTTTCTTCCCTCTCTCCTCCCTCCATCTATATCTATATATCCCTCCATCTCTCCTCCTTTGTCTCTCTATTTCACCCCCCCAAACGCACACGCTCTCTCACCCCATATGTATCAATCTTTTTTTCCCCCTCTCTCCATCTCTCTCTTCTTCCTTCTCTTCACCTTCTATCAAAATCTCTATCTCCCTTTGTCTCTCTATATCACCCCCAAAATGTACACTCTCTTTCTCCAATCTATCTATTTATCCCTCCCTCCTCCTCTCCCTTTCTCTCTATCTCTCTTCCCCTTCTCTCCATCTCCCCCACTTCTCTCTCTTTCTTCCTGATGTCCTCTCTCCCTCTCTCTCCATCTTCCCTATCACTCCCTCTCTCTCTCTCCACCTTTCTCTCTCTATGTATTTCTTCTTACCTCCCTCTCTCTCCCCCTCCAACTTCATCTCTCTTTCCCTCCCTCTCTCCACTCTCTCACATCCTCTCTCTTCCTAATTCTCTCTCCCTTCCTCTCCCATCTATCTCTCTCTCTCTCTCTTTACCCTCCAACTTTGTTACTATATCCCTCCCTCTCTCCTTCTCTCTCATTTTATCCCCCCTTCTCTCCATCTCTCCTTCTTTGTCTATTTATCTCACCCCCAAACATACACATTCTCTCTACATCTCTCCCTTGTCACTCCCTCTCTCTCTCCACTTCTCACTCTATGTATTTCATCTTCCCTCTCTCTATCCCCCTCCAACTCCATCTCTCTATCCCTCTCTCCTCCTCTCTTTCGTCCTTCTTCTCTCTCCCTTTCTCTCCTACCTCCCTTTCTCTTCCCCCATCTCTCTCTCTCTCTCTCTCTCTCTCTCTCTCTCTCTCTCCGTCCTCAAATCCGCTCTCTTCCCCCATCACTCTCCTTCTCTCTCTAAATTCCTCTCTCTCTCCCTTTCTCTCCAACCTCCCTCTCTCTTCCCCAATCACACACTCTCTCTCTTTTCCCTCCAATCCTCTTTCTCTTTATTTCTCTTTACTCTATCTCTTTCTTTCCAACTATGTTACTTTATCCCTCCCTCTCTCCTTCTCTCTCCTTCTCTCCCCCCTTCTCTCCTTCTCTCATTCTTTGTCTCTTTATCTCACCCCTAAACATACACACTTTTTCTCCACTTCTTACTCTCTATGTCTTTATTATTACCTCCCCCTCCAACTCTCTCTATCCCTCCCTCTCTCCTCCTCTTTCTCGTCCTTCCTCTCTCTCCCTTTCTCTCCTACCTCCCTCTCTCTTCCCCCATATCTCTCTCTCTCTCTCTCCAACTATGTTACTTTATCCCTCCCTCTCTTCTTCTCTCTCATTCTCTCCCCCCCTCTCCTTCTCTCCTTCTTTCTCTCTTTATCTCATCCCTAAACATACACACTCTCTCTCCATCTCTCCCTTGTCACTCCCTCTCTCTCTCTCTCTACTTCTTACTATCTATGTCTTTATTCTTCCTTCCCCTTCTCCCCCTCCAACTCCACCTCTCTATCCCTCCCTCAATCCTCCTCTCTCTCAAGTCCTCTCTCTCGTCCTTTCATTCTCACCCTTTCTCTCCTACCTCCCTCTCTCTTCCCCCATCTCTCTCTCTCTCTCTCTCTGCCCTCCAATCTTCTCATTATCTCCGTCCCTCTCTCCTTATCTCTCTCCCCTTTCCATATTTGTGTTTCCCTCTCCCTCTCTTACCCTTCTCTACCTCTTTCACTCCTCTCCCTCTCTCTCTCTTCATTCCTCCTCTCCCCTCTCCTTTAGTTTATCTCCATCTCTCCCTTATGACTCCCCCTATCTCTCCACCTGTATCAGTCTATGTCTTTGTTCTTCCCTCCCATATATATTTAAAATTAATATATATCATGATATATTATAATATAACAAATTTAATGTTGTATTAATCTAAAATTATTAAATTTAATAATATTAATATTATAATATATTAATATGAATATTAAATTTATGATTAATAATAATATTAATATTAGGGTTAATATTTTTTTTGCATGGTACTAATAATAATTTGGCCCATAGGCTTCATTTAACTAAAACCTCTTTCTTGAGTGTTCATAAATATAAAGTGGATCATGGAGTAAAATAAAAATAAAAAAAATTATTGATTTACCACACCTCTTTTATTTACCATGGTATTTGGCCCATAGGCTTGGTATATAATTAGATGTTGATTTCTAATCTCATTTGATATATTTCTATTTATTTACCATGCATCTTTATACCTCTTTTATATTTATTTATTTACGATATCTCATTTATAAATATAGTATTTGGATCATGGTATTAAAATGGTATTTGACCCATATACTTCACCTAAATAAAACCTTTTTTTAAGTTTTATTTAAATATAAAGGGTTACGAAGTAAATATAAAAAATGTTTTATTTATTTACCATACCTCTAGTTTATTTATTTATTTATTTATTTATCATACATATTTTGAATTTATATTGTGTTTATACATAATAATAATTAGATTGATTTTTAAATATGACTTTTTTTTTAGTTTTTTTTTAAATATAAAGAGGGTTATGGAGTAAATATAAAAAGAGGTTTTATTTATTTCCCATACCTCTAGTTTATTTATATTTATATTTATTTATCATACATATTTTAAATTTATACCATGTTTATACATAATAATTAGATTGATTTTTAAATAGGACTGGCATTAGATTAAAAATGTTAAATGTTAAACATTGCATGTTAAATGTTTACTTATTAAAATATTTAGGATCAAGATTTTTTATTCTTGGTCTTGAATTAATCTTTTCCCTTTGATTTAAGAAATGACATTAACTTTAGTAAAGAGTAAAATTGTTTAAAATTTTACTTAATTTGGAAATTGTGGTAATTTTTTTTGTTAAAAGTAAATTTATGATCCATTCAAATTCACATATATGATAAAGGAACTATTAAAAGCATGAGATAATTTACTATCCATTCAAATACATAGTTATATTTTAATAATTAATTTTAGTCCATTATTAAAATTAAAAGGTTATATATAAGTTAAGATTGATTAACATTAATTAAAATTAATTTTATTATTTTTTGAGCACTTGACATACTTACACAGTGAAATTATACTAATCTTTAAAATATGCTTCAAATCACAATAATTATTTTATTAGTAATGAAATTTTGTTGGTAATGAAATATGTAATTAAATTAACATAAATTCATTCGAATTTACTTACTAAGTCTTGAGATATCAAATCTTTTATGTGCTTCTTAAAATGATTTCTTTATTCTTGCTTAAATTAAATTAGTATAAGTTTGTTAGAGTTTATTAAATCAAAGAGTTTATTAATTCTATGTAACTCATGTTTCTAAACTGGTATTTCTCTTTGTAGGGCTATATGTTGCTCGTTAGTAAACCTTTTCTACTTTGAATAGTTTGGTTTGTTTCGTGTCTTGGCCTTGAGAGTAGAAGTTAGGATTTAAATTAAATTAAATTAGTGTTAGAATTTATTAAATTAAGGCGTTTATTATTTTTTTATAACTTATTTTCCTAAATAGGTCTTATGTTTCTATGTAGGTCTCTTGCTTTGCAAGGGCTTTATGTTGCCTGTTAGTAAATCTTTTCTACTTAGAATAGTTTGGTCTCTTTCCGTGTATCTTGGACTGGTTTGAGAATAGAAATTAGGAGAGTTTATAATATGTCAAGCATAGTATATAGTATGTTATTTGCGTGTTTTTTATATTTAATATATATAATTTTTTTTCATGGAAGATTGTATTTGTGTTTTCCCGTAGTTGAGTTATTTTGTTATTTGAATAAATAATTTTTTGTTTGATGGGCTTTTTTTTGTTTGAATGGGTCAGTGTTTTTTTGGTTGATATTCATATTCATATCATTTAACCTAATAAGTCAATTTGGCCAAGTAGATAAGGTAGTATAATTGGATAAGTTTTTTAATTATTTAAAATGGATTTAGGTGTATTATATTTTTTATGTGATTTACTGCCTTGAAGATTGTATAAGCCAAAAGGCCAAAGGGATCACTTCCCAAAGATTGTATCAGGATGAAAGGATCACTTTCTGAAAATTGTTCTAGGCTAAAAGGTTTAAAGGATCAATTCTCAGAGATTGTACTAGGTCGAAAGACTAAAAGGATCACTTCCCAGAGATTGTATCAGGTTGAAAGGTCAAAGGAATCACTTCTCAGAGACTCTACCAAGCTAAAAGGATCACTTCCCAGAGATTATGCCACTAGGGTTTAATTGCAGTACCCCACTCCTTCGTTTACTCAAAATAAATACAATTAACTAAAATAAATAAAGGCATGAAAGAACCCATTTTTTAGCCCATTGCCTTTCGGCATAAAACAAAACGCCTACAGATCTGGGTGGCACTAATATTGCAGGGGACTCTCATAATGGTATGTAGCAGACACAGACTGCTATTTGCATTAAACTTCAATGGTCCACTCTATCGGCCAAATCTCCGAATGAATGAATGAAATTTTAACGTCCATGAGACTAGATATAGTCTATGGGACCACTAGCTTCCCTGCCTTTTTCCTTTTTCAATTCAATCCTCTTATTATTCAAATTAATGATGAGCTAACCCAACCTTCTAACAACCCCCTCACTAAAAAGACAATGCCAAGGAACCATTGTTAACATACTATTGTAACTATCTCTAATGTCTCTGAAAGCATCACATTCCAAAATGAAATGTTTTTCTGATTCCACTGCCATAGAAGTGAAAAAAGTACACACCCGCTCTTCCCAAGCTTCTTTAGGCCTTTTCCACCGACTTGTTTCACACCGTAGTTGATGCGAGTTAGTTCTTAATTGAGCAATAAGAGTCTTTGCTCTCCATGGAATGTTAGCTCCAATGTACTCTTTTTGTTGGATATCACATGTGGGGTTGAATTCTTGAACATAGTACTTCTTCTTTCTACTTGACTCTTTTCCCCATATATGCTTACAAAACTTCTCCATAACATAAATCTTTAAATCCTTGCTATTTGTGGGACATGCATTGACGTAAATATTCCATTTTGGCATCCATTTATTTTTTTGTTCCCTCCATGATTTCTTTATTTTACTCATTCCTTCATTGAAAATAACTTTAGGCCATCTACTTTCTCCCATTTTCTCAATTCCCTGAAGATACCTTATGAGATGCACCATTGCAATTTCTTCAATGGAAGTTGTTCTTGTTTCACTCAACATTATTTCATAAGACACTGAACTTTTTATTTTAAACTTGCTCATGGTCAAACATTTTTCGATTTTCTCAATTTGCTTCCATTTTGAGATAGGGATGATGCTAGCCCACAATTCACACCCATATAATATCATTGGACAAACTAGGAACCCAAAAATCACTTTAATTGCTTTCCAATCCCATAACCCTGTTTCTCTACATCTGTTTTGAAGAGCATATAATTCTTTCCACCCTCCTAAAAGTCTCTTCTTTCTGCAGTGCTCCCAACCAAGCTTGTTGTTGAAATCAATTCCGAGGTACTTGTATTCATTTACTTCTTCAAGAATGTTTCCTTCAAAGAAGAACATATGTTGGCTCTACTTCTTTTTGTTTGAGAAAATCATTATTTTGGCCTTCTTGATATTGACTTGCATCCCCACTGCTTTACAAAAATGTTCAAGGGCATAAAGGTGCATATGCAATCCTTGGGCCGATTTAGCAATCAATACAAGGTCATCAGCGTATAAAAGAAGCTTTATCACAAACTTCCCCAACTGAACACCATCCCCACCTTGCAAATTTAGCCATTCTTCCAATTTATCAATATATAAACCAAAAAGAGTAGGGGATAAAGGGCAACCTTGCTTGACTCCAATGTCACTTCTAAAGCTTTCTGAAATGCCTGTTGAAGTTCTAATTCATAAAGCATATGGACAACAAATCTATAATGCAAAGGAATTTCAAATTCTTCCATTCTACTCCACAACTTATCTCTAGGGACTGTGTTAAATGCCTTTTTGAAGTCAACAAAGCAAGAAAATACTTATTCTTTTCCCTCCCAAACCTTTTCAATAATGTGTCTCAACATGATACCATGATCTACTATAGAATGCTTCAGCCTAAAACCTGCTTGCTTTTTTGCCCTCTTTTCTTTCAGTTCCAACCACTCACTTATTCTATTTTCCACCATGATGCTAAAGAGCTTTGCAAATAAAGAATTGATCATAATGGTTCTATAGTTGGAAGGGTTATTAATGTCTCTACTTTTAAAAAGGGGTATTGCTAGACTAGTTGTCCAATCTCTTGGGAATCCTTGCCAAATGACGTTGTTGAATATTTCCATGATGTGTGGTGCAAGAATGCTCATTTCCCACTTTAGATATTCTGCTTGAAGTTCAGCCAAGTCCTTTGCCTTTCCTATTTTCAACTTCTTAATTCCTGTCTCTACTTTATGTAATGTGAAAGGCTTTGTAGTTGTGTTAATATTGGGAGGAGGCTCCTCCTTTGATTCTTTCTCATAGAGTTTTCTTGCATAGTCAAACCGTTGATTAGTTGTAATATTATTTTCAATATGCTTCTTCCTTGGTTGAAGTTCCTACCAAAAATGCTTTGGGTGATTCTTCCTAGATATATTAACTATTCTTGCCTTGTTTGCATGAACACATCTTTTTTATTTTTTAAAATATGCTTATATAAATTTACATTCATCATCTCATCGCATTCCTTTTTCAAGGTTTTTCTTGCCATTTTGCATTCCTCTTCAAACCAAGCATTTACAAGCAAACAATTTGATTTTGATTTCCTATTTTTTGCTCTTTTTCACTTCTCAAGTGCACTCTGAATTATATTTGTTAACTTATGAATATTGAGGCTTTGGGAACCACTCTTCCCCTTCTTAGTTGATCTCTCCAACATTGTTTTGAAGATAGTGCAATTTTCTCGTGTTAGAAGAATTTTTCCCCTTGATATCGATTGATGAGAACATTGGGTTTTCTACCTATGTTGTCTTTCTTCTAACGAGGATAACTTTATGTAAATTGTGTTATGCTCTGATTTTAAGTCCCACATATGCTCTCCAATCTTAACTTCATCTATTGTTTCTATCAAGCTTTGTAAACAAATAGCGTAGTCAACAACATTTGCCCCATTGTATGTGTTGCAAGTTAACTTCCCACACCTTTTCCATTTATCAAGACCATTGCAGATGATTAAGTTGAAAGGACCACACAACGTGAGCAAATCCTCTCCAAAATGATTGCTAACTTTGTCATCTTTTAAATGTCTCAGCCATTGGGGATTATCCTCTTCAATGAGCCAAATAGGGTTGTGATCTTCTTTGCAAAAAAAGAACTAGCTTTTTCATTTGTTGTTCTAGCATTGAAATCTCTCACTAAAATAACTTCTCCCTACTAATAATATACAACAATATCTTGCTTTAGAGTTGCATATGGGTCTTTGCTATCTAACCCCTTATTTTTGTAAGTTTTTTAGGCTTGAAGTGCAAAATAGCATGCTGCAATTGTTATGTGGTTCTCATTCTCTTTTATTTTGAACCATAAATATTGCTTATTTGTATATTCTTTCACAAACTGTATGTGACAACCTTCTTTTTCTTTCACTAAAACCAATATTCCTCCATACCCTTTACCATTTTCTGCTGCCTCGTTCCAAACTGCTAATCTCAAATAACCGTCAAACATAGGTGTTTTACAACCATCATGTTCATGAGTTTTGTCTAAGACAGATTATGTCTCTACTTTCTTCAATAAGCCCTATCCCAGGTCCCCTCCTCCCAAGGTAACCTCTACAGACTAGACTTAGGTAGACCTGGTAGGATTTGATTGCTAGGCAGCTTGGCACACAAGATTCAAATTTGAGTCTTCACCCCCTTTCATCGGTATTATAGAATTAATATTGGTTTTTCTTTACTGCCAAATTGCTGCCTTGCTTTGCCATGAGGCCCAAACATTGCAATAACCGCTTTACCATCGTACAACCATGTTCTTTTCCCTTGGTTTCTTGCTGCTCTAATTTTCTCCACTTCTTCTCTTCCCACCTCCGGTTGTTGGCTAATTAGGCTCGCCAGGCTGCCAAAGAGATCTCCCATACAAGAAGCTCACAACTGTCCAACTTTGTTTGACACCGAGACAACAAAGTACAATTGTGCAGCCGGGTGGTTGAGATCGTATATCACCGGTGTGCATAACGTTTGTCCCTGATAGTGATCCGGAATATATCTTGGCTGCTTCCTGTCTCAAATTGCAGTGCAGTTTCAGTACGTTTCGAATGCATATAATACGACGAGCCAAATTTTTGAAACGAGGCCATTTTTTTACGCTATCGCCAAAAACTTTTAGGTTTCGAATGTATATAATACGACGAGCCAGATTTTTGAAACGAGCCCATTTTTTTACGCTATCCCCAAAAACTTTTAGATTATGCTCCACATTACACGGCATATCTTGGTAGTAGGTGTGGTAATGTGAGTACAGTGCATCCACTTATATATCTCAGCAGTATACGCATAAATTAGATCGAACGCGTGAGTAGCATGATTGAATATTTGAAACTGACGATGAAGTACGCGTTGAAATAGAAATACGGGAATGTTTTTGCTTGTTATAATTATTTTGTTAGTAATGAAATCTGTAATTAAATTAGCATAAATTCATTCGAATTTTCTTACGAAGTCTTGAGATGTCAAATATTTTATTAGCTCCTTGTAATTATTTCGTTATTCTTGCTTATTGTAATTAAATTGAGTAATGAAATTCGAAATAAATTAGTATAAGTTTGTTAGAATTTATTGAATCATGGAGTTTATTAATTCTCTATAAATCATGTTTTTAAATGGGTTTCTTGTTTTGTAAGGGCTATATGTTATTTGTTAGTAAATGTTTTTTATTTGAATAGTTTGGTTTTTTTCGTGTGTGTTTTCGCTTGGTTTGCGATTAGAAATTAGGAGAGTTTATAATACGTCAAATATGACATATTATTTGAGTGTTTTTTATATTTGATTCTGGATTAGTTTTTAATAAATTTTTATTTGAGATTAGAAATTAGGAGAATTGATAATATGTCAGTTATAGTATATTATTGGAGTGTTTTTGTATATTTAATTCTGTATTTTTTAGAAGATTGAATTTGTCTTTATTCTCATTTTAGATTGTTATGTTATCTTGTTATTTGAATAATTTTTTTTTGTTTAATGGGTCTTTTTGTTTTAATGGGTTAGTGTTTTTTTTTTTTAAATGTTTGAAGAGAGTAAATTGATATCTACATTATTTATTCTAGCATATTAGGTTGGCCAAGTAGGTAAGATGGTTTAATTGGATAAAATTTTTAATCATTTAAAATGGATTTAAGTTTACAGTAATTTTTTTTTCTTTATGTGGTTCACCATCTTGGAGGCTCAACCATGGAGCCTGACTCTAACTTTGAGAGTTTTTGGGGCTCAACCAATCCACAGAAAACTCACCCTCAACCATGGAGCATGACTCTAAGACTGACTAAAACTCACCCTCAACCATGGAGCATGACTCTAAGTACTAAACCACTAATTTAATATTTTATTTTATGTATTATTTCCTAATTTTACACCTTATAAATATCAAAGTTATAAATATATGTGATTAAAATGGAAAATATTTTAATGTTATGGAACATTTTTTTTTTTTTTAATTATGGCATTATTATTTTGGATAATTTAAATATATATTTTATTTTTATAAATAAAAATATAATGAGATATAGATATGTATAGTATTTTAATATTATATAGACTAATATTATATAAATCATTATTATGGAATAAGAAAAAATTTATAGGTATAATGCCATTATTGTTTTACATGTTAGATTTAATTATTATAAGATAATAATAATAATAATAATATATTGATAATTGGGTAAGTATTTTTAAGCATGGTTTTATTTAATTCATAGAAGATCTCAGAGATATTATGTTTCAAAAGAATGATGAGATGTTAAATGTATTGTATTAATAAAATATTGTTTTTAATTTTAAAAAGAAAATAAATGTCTTTTTTCCCTTTGGAAAAATCGTAATTTTCATTAAATATAAGAAAATTACATGTTGTAGATGCAAAGTGCATATGCATAAGATTTGGCTGTGTGCCAGTTCAAAATTTTTAGATCCCAAAATAATGTCTCCACCCAGGGAGACAACCTTTTAAATAGACAAAATAATAGTACTGCATAATTGAGTCAAAATTTAAACATACTCTATGTAGAGTGTATTTCTAAAAACATGTACTGTTATGTATATACATAGTTCGAAATAGACAAAATAAGATAGACTTGTTTTTCATAAGTTCAGGCTCCTATTGACCCTGGACTGCATGGTCCATATACAACTAGTGGTAGTACTGGTAATGTTCTTCTCCCCGCTGCTCTTGTATCAACCAGATGTTGCGTGCCCTGATCGCTGCCGTTTTGGAAAGTTGGTCAACAATGGTGTTCCATTCCCTATAGATGTGATGACAAACAAAACTGTCAAAATGTGTGATGCATCTATGAATTTCTGCCAATATATGTCCCAATGTGAATGTGTGATAGGTTGTGGTTTTGTTTATCCAGTCACAAACAATTTTGGAATCACCGAAGATTTGCAGATTATGACAGTCTTTCTCTATAGCAAATTTGATTAGGTAGTATGTCGTGGAGAGTTCAACAAAGTTATTGGTGCCATTCCCAAGTCCCATTTGAATATGATAATAATGGTTTTCCGAAATGTGTAGTATAGCCCCACCACCACATCCTGTAGCTTGTGCGGAGCCATCAAAATATGCCCAGGGCTTTGAGTGATCTATGGATTCAGGAATGATATTCCTGGGAGGTGTGGTGGCCAAGTCCTCAGGGAGAGAGTTGTAGTCGGCTATAATTCTAGCTGAGATGGAAGTCCAATGAGGGGCGTGTCACGGAAGATGTAGCGATTTCTGGCTATCCATATTTCCCAACAGATGAGAAGGGGGAGGTTTCTGGTTTTGGGCGATGTAGTAGATGTCCACCAATTTTCCCAAGCTTCCTTGGTAGTCTGTCCCCCCCAGATAATAGGTAGGTGAAGGTGGGTAAGAGTGGAGGTCCATAGGCCGATAGTGATTGAACATGACAGAAAAAGATGATCCAAATATTCGGAATTGTTCTTGCAGAAGCAACACCAATATGGGCCATATTGCCCTCTCTTATTCAAGTTTTCCCCAGTCGGCACCTTGTTTTTTAGGATAGACCACAGGAGTAGTCTAGTGCGGGGAGGTGCTTTTAGTTTCCACATGTCTTTCCACCATGATTCAATGAGCTGTGGCTTGTGGTTATTTTCCAATAGTAGGTACCCCTCTTTTGGGGAGTACCGACCACTCTTGGCAATGGCCCATATTATCTCATCCTCCCCTTCTCTGAGCTTGATGTGGGATTCTTGTAGGGCAGAAGTGTAGGAGTGCCATGCTTGATGCCATTGTCAGGGGAGGAGCAAGCTACGGGCTATCTTCCATGCTTGATGGAGGAAGGACGATTACTCTGGGTCTGCTGCATGATTTATATGCATGATTCCTTTCTCAGTGAGGATCTATAGTAGGTCTAGGGGGAGCTGATGTGCATTACTGCATCCTATCCAAGGGTCTTGACCAATTTGGACAAAAGCCCCATCAGATATTCTCCAAGTTAGTCCATCTCGTATGAGGGGTAGTACATTCAAAACTACTTTCCAAATATTAGATATCCCTGATTTGTTCCAGCTAGGCTGTCTCAGCCACTCCAATGGCCTGAGCGGGGTGATATATTTTGCAGTAGCAATTTTGGTCCATAGACTGGTGGAGGTAAGTAGATGCCACCCTAGCTTGGCCGCTAGTGCAATGGAAATGTCCTCCAATTTTTTTATGCCCCATCCACCCCATTTCTTGGGTATAGATAGGAGGTCCCATCTTGCCCAAGAAAATATTCTCCCAGGTTGATTACCTTTCCAAAGGAATCTGCTACAAAGGTTCTATATTCTATTGAGGATGCCTCTAGGTATCCATGTAAGGGACATCCAATAGACTGGGGTGGCCTCAAGAACTGCTTTGATGAGCACCAGCCGGCCGGCTCTGGAGAGATATTTGTGGTACCAAATATGGAGTCTTTTCTCCAACTTGGTAATTAACCATATCCAGTCTGCAATCTTGTATCCATGCGATTTCAATATGTATCCCAAATATCTAAGGCTCTCATCTATGTGATTCAGAGTGAAGGGAAACCTTTGTAATGCAAAGTTTATTTCAGTGGGAGGAGCATTTAGAGACATTTATAGTGGATTTAGAATTGTTGATGGCCATGCTTGTAGCCATTTTGAAGAGATTGATAGTGTTCTAAATGGTAGTGAGGTCACCTATTCCCCCGTTTAGAAACATAAGAACATCATCCACAAAGAGAAGGTGAGTTATAGTACAATCCTCCGTTATTCTGATACCAGAGAGTCTACCTCTCTGATGCATGTCCTTGATCAGTGTGCTAAGGCCTTCCATGACAAGGAGAAAGAGTAGAGGCGACAGGGGGCATCCTTGTCTAAGTCCCCTTTAGGAGCCAAATAAGGGTGAGGCTGCACCATTGACCAGAACACTAAAGGATACATTGGTGATGCAACACATAATCCATTTGAAAAAGAAAAGAAAATAAATGTTAATTTAAAAAAATATAAATGTCATTTTCAATTAAAAGAATATCATTATTAATACCATGGTGCCAATGAGTACACAACAACTAGTTTTTCAATCATTGTCTTTTTGATAAATACACTATCAATTGACATTATATCACCATCTTTCTATCAACATTGAATGTTTCAGTCAATTATTTATTCATAATTCTTTGTCTATCAATTGTTTAGTGGTGACATATTTGTCAATCAACTGCTTTTGGTATACTGGTGACATATTTTTCAATCAATTACTTTTGGTAATATATTGTTGTTAAATTCTTGTTAACAATGTGCTTTTTAGCACTGGGCCTTGTTGGTGACATTCTTATTAAGAATTTCATTCTCAACAAACTCCTTTTCAGTTTGTGAGAGATTTTTCGGCGAAAATCACATGGAATACCATTTGTTGACGCATTTCGAACCAACTAGTGTGATTCATCGTCAGGACGAACCAATGATGAACCACACTAGTTGGTTCGAAACGCATCGACAAATGGTATTCCATGTGATTTTCGCCGAAAAATCTCTCACAAACTTGATATGGATCACAGAAGCCTGAACTCTATAAACTCCTTTTCAATATTACTTGCTTCAACAAACTCGAGATTTACATATCCCATTAAAATATTAGCTTAAGATTTTTCTTTTAATTGTATTTTTATCCATGAAATCTCTTGTTGACACTAGTTTTGTGGGAAAGTTTCTTATAAACATATTCTTTGTCCTTATATATATATATATATATATATATATATATATATATATAATCCTTTCACATTCTTTGTGAATTTGTTTTCTATGAACTATGTACATGTCTATCATCATTGTTCATACTATTTTTTGTCAAAAATAAATATTATCAAATTGTGTTCTTTGTTTGTTCTTTTTACAACCACTTCTAAAATTTTCCACAATTCTTAAGTAAATCTAAAATTATTCATGTGAGAACTCTTAAGTATTCCCTAATTTGCTTGTCATATCTCAATATTAATTTTACTATCTGTTTTTGTAATAAGTAAATAATGACTCATTAGAGAAACTATTTATAAAATCAATATAATTAACATTTAATTTTGATAACAATTAATTATTAATAAACTCCAAATAGCTTTATTGCATAACTTCTTAATGATAATGATTTTCAAATTAAACACCCATAAATTAGACCCACACAAAAAAAATTACAATAAAAAAACATAACAAACTATAAATAATAGTTCTTTCTACATAAAATATATTTTAGGGCAATCCTATAGAATGCACCAATAACATAGAGAGCTTAAATGTATCCATTAGAATGTCGTCCTAAATAATATTCTTATTAACTTATCTTTTGGATAGTTTTTAACCATATTTTTATTAATAAAACCTATTTTTTTAGTGAATTTCCTTGGTATTAATAAACAAAGATTAATATACCATCATATTTATATTTATGAAATATAAATTCAATTAATTCAATTTTATAAACAAAGATTAATATACCATCATATTTATATTTATGAAATATAAATTCAATTAATTCAATTTTCTATCAAATTTTATGTTCAAAATATGATTAAAATAGAAAGAAAATGGTGAAAATTACATTATCCTAACGCTCAACAAACCTATGAAGTAACCCCTCTCTCCTCTCTATATATATACAGTCAAGCCTAAGCCCAGACTCATGAAAAATAATGAATATAATAATATAAAACCATATAATCTCACTAATATGCTTTTCATAGAATATTTTTGTTGAGAATATAATTGACAACCCCATTATGAAAGCTCGACAACGTAAAGCTTCACCTTGTCACGCGTTTCTCACCTTTTGTGTGGGTATTTTACTTTCACGTGGAATCCCACCACCTTTAAACCTAACAATAGGAGGGAGGACCTTTAAGCCTTAGCATCCACTACCACCGCCATTTCACATCCCTTAAAATAAAAAAAGTTGGTGGCGTCCCCTGTTTGATGGCCAATCATGTCATGCTCCCCACTAAGTCCCACACGCCGCTTTACAGACCCCACCGCCTCCATCGTGCACCATCTTTCTCAAACAAGGAAACCCTAATTTATAGTCCTTTGTCTGTTCTGAAATAAAACAAAAGAAGTACATATCTAGGGTGGTGGCAATAATTTTGCGGGGATTCTCATGTCATGCTGAGCCGACACACTGCCATTTACATGAAACTTTAATGGTCACCTCTGTCGACCAAGGTTCCGAATACTTTCGGCTCCGCCAACTGAAAGAGTACATCGCCGGCAAGGAGCACGGATCGAACTCGTCGCCTGTCCGCCTTTGTTTTTCATAAGATAACATAGTACGATAGTGCGGCGGTTCGTGATCAAGAATCTCATTGTACGTTTTTTCATGAATGTTTTGTAATCAAGCGAGAAAGCAACGCGATCACTGTATGGAGAAAGAAATGGAAGCAGATGAGAGTGCAATTTCAATCACTGTCACGGTTTTGGACTTTATATAACCCAACCGTATGCATATTCAGTCCGTTTTTAAGCTTTGGATAACCAGCAACCAAATTATTTGTTTATGCATAGCTATACGTATGGTATAGACTTGATATCATTGGGTATTTTTATGTCGATTGTTGATTGTATTGGGGAATCCGAAAAATATGGGCTGCAGTCAATTATTTGACCTCCTCCTCTTATAATATTCAGTGAATCAACAATCCAGTTAAATTTAAAAATATAACTAATATAATTATTGATGCAGGAGCATCCAGCTCTGAGGAGACAGAAGGTGGTTGACAGTCTCATGGAGAGACCAGAACACACAGTCACATATGCATAGTTGGACAGGTGTCAAAACTTGTCGGTTGTTTTATTTTGTTTACTTGTTTTATTTTCCAGAAGGTCGATAGGACCCGGTAAATTAGAAACTGTGAACTGTTATTTTTAATTAGGAATTAGCATCAGAAAGTAGGGTGTTAATTAGTTAGTGTCTTTATGAAATGTATTAGTTAAAAACAGTTACAAGTTGCTGGCAGTTATCCATTCTGTTGGGGTAGTTCTACCTTAACAGAACTGTAGTGTTTCAGGGGTTTTAAAAAGAGAAACGATAAACATTGTAGGGGATTCCCCAGCAAGACAAAGAAAGAGAAATACAGTCATTTCCAAATTCACATTTTTCATTATTCAATTTCACAATTATTGCACCACTGTATAATTAATTTTTCATGCATCATAACCTAATTCCTGTGTGACAAGTTGGTATCGGAGTAACAGAACAGCGAGTAAACAAGAGTAGCGAGAGCCACAAATTATCACCTACAGGCATAGAAGAACAAAGGACTGTGAGTGCATATAGAACCCATACGGAGCAAATAACCAACAGCGTAGAGTACAGTTATACAAACATCGTTTCCAGGAAGAATTGAGCGAGAGTTCGGCATTCAAATACATTTTCAGGTAACCAAGAAAATCAAACCCTCACATCTTATTTGAGAACAGAGAAAACCACGGCTGTAGCAAATAAACGTTTGAAATATTTCTTTAACCTACTGTAAATAATTAAATACATTAAATACAGTCTAAGAGACGCACATTTCTTGCAAATAAAAGTTTCATTAAAGGAATAGACCAGACAAGTACCAAACAGTGCAAGGCTTGAAGCCATGGCATACCCATAAAGGGTTTAAAGAAAAGCGAAGTGACAAATTACAGAGTTCAGGCCGAGACCAAAATATAACAAAGAGGGTTGCACAGACAACGGAGACATTCCTTTTGCCGTTCAGGAAACGGACCACCAACAGCACCATACCTAAAAACTACAAATAAATTACAGTCGACTACAATGAGGAGACACTACCCGTGAAGAAGGAGCTCGAACGTTTGCTAAGACGCGAGGAGCACATTGAGTCACAGACCCAGCTACCTGGAACCGCCTACCACAAAAACAAGAATAAGTTAGAAGCTGTGAAAACGTAAATAACCATTTGGAAATCGAAATCTGAACAGGGTTGGAGTAAAACCCTTACCTGAGCTAAGGGAAACATATAGAAGACCACCATAACGACTACAACCTGAAAGACCCGTAACAAGCACGTCAGAGCCGGAGGGAGAAGGTCTACAAATAATACAACAGGGAACCATTGTTTACCTGAAACACGAAGTGAAGCGCGGAAACGTGGAGGAGGGCCTGTCACAAGATAAATCCATTAACCCAACAATAAAAATCGCATTTGCATACAGAAAAATCAGTTAAAAACGCAGAGAAACAAGACCATTATCGTGCGGAGTAGAGGGCGCTCTCACAGGCCGCGGAACCTTACCTCCATAACAGTCAAGAACCAGAGACATCCATATGAACAGGCATTCGAAACCAGAACCACGAAGAACAGGAGTTCCCATACAGTTGCAGAGCTAACGTTTTCGGCGCAGGAGGAGCGAAAGTGACGAATGGAATGATTAGAGTTGACAAAAGGGTAAGGTATATGCAAGGGAACCGGCAAGTGTAGGTGGGTAACTGGTGAAGCCTGGCGAAACCCTAAACCGAATACCAAGGAAGCGTACAGTTCATTAAAGTCAACCATAAAGTTCATCCAGGACGCGGGTACAGTCGAGCGGAGATATCTCATAAACGGCGGGAGGCCATCATAAGTGGTATCAGAGCTAGTTTCTTGAGTTAGAACCAATGGAACAGGTAGAAGGTGAAGGTGAAGGAAGAGGAAGAGGAAGAGGAAGAGGACGAGTAGTCCGTAGGGTAGTAGATGATGGACTTCGAGAGGAGATTCGAGTTTTGCGTGAAAGATTGGCAGTGGTGGAGGCTGGGGGAAGGAGAGACCCAGCAGATGACAGTGATGAAGAAGTAGTTGAATCAGAGGACGAGTTTGAAGGAGTGACACCGGAACTTAGATTGTTGAAGTCAGTTTTGCTGTCCAGTCATAAGCCAAGGCATGAGTTACCTACTTATGACGGAAGTTTGTCTGCAGATGTGTTATTAGATTGGCTGAGTGAAGTCAATAAATTTTTTGAGTTTGAGGAAACCAGTGAGGACAAACAGGTGAAGTTCGCCGCCACCAAACTGAAGGGACATGCGTCCTTGTGGTGGGACAGCGTTCAGGCGGAAAGGAAAAGGCTACACAAACAACCTATAAAGAAGTGGGCCAGAATGGAAGCAAAACTGAAGGAGAAGTTCCTGCCAAAAGATTACCAGATCATGTTGTACAGACAGGTACAAAACTTGAAGCAGAGGGGAATGACTGTTAAAGAATTTACAGAGGAATTTTATAAGTTGAATTTACGAGCAGGATATGTGGAAGACACCCCGGAGAAAACAGCCAGATTTGTGAATGGCTTAAGGGGGGAAATCTTGGATGAAATTGGTATCCTTTGACCCCGGACATTGGATGAAGCCTATCAGTTTGCGCTGAAGGCAGAAGAAAAAATTAACTGGAAGCAAAATGCCAGAAGAGGAGGTGGAACTGGCAGGGGGAAAGGTAAGGTGTTTGGAAGAGGCCGAGGTGCAGGTTCAGGTGAAGAAAGCAGCAGCTCTAAATCTGCTGGAGCAGCAGAAAAAGACAATAGCACTAGAGGAGGACGACCACCTCAGCGGGGGCGAGGATATGGTCGGGGCAGGGGAGCTATCTAGTGCTATCGCTGTCACAAATGGGGACACAAGTCGTATGAATGTCCTGAAGGTGAACCAGCAGGTGGGAGAGGAGCTTATGTTGCTCAGCCAGAGGATGTTGAGGAGACACCTCAAGAAGCAGAGAATACACCAGAAACAGGCGAAGCCTTGGTGTTAAATAAAGTGCTGTTAAAACCAGCAAAAGAAGTTGCAGAACCAGATCAGCGAAAGGCTTTGTTTCGCACTGTTTGCAAGTCGCGGGGTAAGTGCTGTAAGTTGATTATTGACAGTGGGAGTACCGATAATTTAGTAGCTGTGGAGATGGTAGAAAAGATGGGATTAAAGAAGTTAAAACATCCTACTCCCTACAAAGTATCGTGGCTGCAGAAAGGGCATCAACTGTTGGTTGACGAACAGTGTGAGGTGGAGTTTCAGATCGGTAAGTATAAGGACAAGATCCTTTGCGATGTTATGCCAATGGATGTCTGTCACTTATTGTTGGGACGACCTTGGCAGTTTGACAAAAGTGCAGTTCATGATGGAAAAATCAACTGCTATAAGTTTGTGAAAGATGGGATCAAGCATACGCTTGTACCCATCAAGGAGGAAAATACAGCAGAAGCTAGTGGAGTGAAAGCACTGCTGTTAGGCGGAAAAGAATTTATAAAACAGATTGAGGACAGTGAGATAAACTTTGCTGTCATAAGGAGACCAAAGGTAGTGGTACTTCATACACAGGTTTCAGATTTGCCTGAAGAAGTTCAGAAGTTGCTGCAGGATTTTGGAGACATTGTGGTAGATGATCTTCCAGATGAATTGCCACCAAGGAGAGGTATTAGTCACTGCATTGATTTTATACCAGGAGCAAGCCTGCCAAACAAAGCAGCTTACCGCATGAGTCCTAAAGATCATGAAGAAATTAGGAAACAGGTCCAGGAGTTGTTGGACAAAGGTTTGATTCGAGAGAGCATGAGCCCATGCGCAGTACCAACTGTTTTGGCTCCAAAGAAAGGAGGAGAGTGGAGAATGTGTACGGATTCCAGGGCTATTAACAAAATTACTGTTAGGTACAGGTTTCCTTTACCTAGGATGGACGATATGATGGATTGTTTGAGTGGAGCGGCTTATTTTTCGAAGATTGACTTGAAGAGTGGATATCACCAGATCCGGATTCGGGAAGGAGATGAATGGAAGACCGCTTTCAAGACGAACGAAGGCTTATATGAGTGGCTGGTGATGCCTTTCGGTTTGAGCAACGCTCCCAGCACGTTCATGCGTCTGATGAATGAAGTGCTGAAGGAATTTAATGGTAAGTTTGTAATAGTTTACTTGGATGATATTCTGATTTTTAGTAAGACTAAGGAGGAACATTTCAGACATTTGCAGAGTGTGTTGAGGAAGTTACAGCAGAACAAGCTGTTAATTAATTTGAAGAAGTGTACCTTTTTTCAGCGAGAACTAGTGTATCTGGGCTTTGTCATTGCAGAAAATGAACTAAAAATGGACCCAGAAAAGGTGACAGCTATAGTTAGCTGGCCTTCTCCGAAAAGTTTATTTGAAGTTCGAAGTTTCCATGGACTAGCCAGTTTTTACAGGAAGTTTATCAGAAATTTCAGCGAGATTTGCGCACCAATGTTGGATACGATCAAGAAAATAAATCAGCCATTTCACTGGACTGAAGCAGCAGAACATAGTTTTCAGATCTTGAAAAAGAAGATTACTGAAAGACCAGTGTTAAGACTGCCAGATTTCAACAAACTTTTTCAGGTTCGTTGTGATGCCAGTGGTACAGCCATTGGGGCAGTCCTTAGCCAGGAGGACAGGCCGGTTGCTTATTTCAGCGAAAAGCTAAATGAGAGCAGACAGAAATACTCAACCTACGACAAGGAGTTCTATGCCATTGCGCAAGCTTTAAAACATTAGCGACATTATCTGTTAGGTAACGAATTTGTTTTATTTTCTGATAATTCTGCGTTACAGTACATTATGCAACAGCATAAATTGAACCATAAGCATGCAGCTTGGGTTGAGTACTTGCAAAGTTTCACATTTGTACTAAAACACGTTAGTGGGCAATCAAATAAGGTAGCAGATGCACTTAGCAGGAGAATGTTGCTTCTACAGGAAAGCACGATGCAGATTTTGGGATTTGAACATTTGAAAGAGTTGTATCCGACCGACACCGAGTTTATGGAGGCCTATGAGGCTTGCCAAAACCCGCTGTTACGAAATGACAGCAAGTGGCTAGACTATAATCTACAGGAAGGATTGCTGTTTAAAGGAGGGCAGTTGTGTATCCCCAACTGTTCTATGCGGGAGAACATTATACAGGAAAAACACAGTGGAGGCCTGGCGGGACATTTTGGAATTGACAAAACGATTGCTCAGGTACATCATTTTTATTTTTGGCCAAAGTTGCGACGGGATGTGCAGAGGTATGTGACTAGGTGTAAAATTTGTCAATTGGCAAAAGGTCACAGTCAGAACACTGGACTTTATATGCCATTACCCATTCCTAGTCGACCTTGGGATTCAGTTAGTATGGATTTTGTACTGGGTTTGCCGAAGACACAACGAGGCTTTGATTCAGTAATGGTTGTGGTAGACCGATTTTCAAAGATGGCGCACTTTGTACCATGCAGGAAAACCAGCGATGCTACTTACATAGCACATCTTTTCTTTACAGAGATTGTGCGGTTGCATGGACTTCCAAGATCCATTATCTCTGACAGAGATGTAAAGTTCACTAGTCATTTTTGGAGAACTCTGTGGAAAAAGTTGAATACCCAGTTGCAGTTCAGCTCCGCTTATCATCCGCAGACAGATGGACAGACGGAAGTAGTAAACCGAAGTCTGGGAAATTTGCTTAGAAGTCTAACAGGTGAAAATTCCCGGACTTGGGACCGTGTACTTGCTCAGGCGGAATTCGCATACAATGATTCCCCTAACCGCAGCACAGGATACAGTCCGTTCCAGATTCTGTACGGCATGCATCCGCGAGGAGTGCATGAGTTACGAGATTTGGGGAAGCTTGAGAAACGGAGCGCTGATGGGGAAGATTTCGCCCAAGCTATGAGCAATTTGCATGAACAGGTTAAACTGAAATTACAGGACAGCAGTCAGAGGTATAAGCAGCGAGCTGATACAAAGCGTCGGGAAGTTCAGTTCAACGTAGGGGACGAAGTCCTTGCGTACTTACGTAAGGAACGGTTTCCAAAGCGAGAGTACAACAAGCTGAAGTTCAAGAAAATCGGGCCCTGCAAAATCATTCGCAAATTTTCTGCGAACGCCTATGAACTACAGTTGCCACCAGGGATCGGTATTTCCCCTATTTTTAACGTGGCAGATCTGTTTCCTTATGTCACAGGTTCAGCAGATAATGCAGCAGCAGAGCCACCGCGGGACACCAAATGTGAAGGAGATTCGTGGACGAGACAGATGCCGATGGCACCACCCGTTGAGATCGAAGGAATTCTGGACACACAGGTAGCTAAGCGCACACGCAGGAAGGAGTATTTGCGGTATTTGGTGAAATGGAAGAACTGTCCAATAGAGGACAGTTCGTGGCTTAACGCGACACAAATACAGAAGGCAGGCTACTCTGTCGACGACCTCATGGAACAGAGCCATGACTTTTTGCCACCCCGGGAGCCTGATGCAGGAGCATCCAGCTCTGAGGAGACAGAAGGTGGTTGACAGTCTCATGGAGAGACCAGAACACACAGTCACATATGCATAGTTGGACAGGTGTCAAAACTTGTCGGTTGTTTTATTTTGTTTACTTGTTTTATTTTCCAGAAGGTCGATAGGACCCGGTAAATTAGAAACTGTGAACTGTTATTTTTAATTAGGAATTAGCATCAGAAAGTAGGGTGTTAATTAGTTAGTGTCTTTATGAAATGTATTAGTTAAAAACAGTTACAAGTTGCTGGCAGTTATCCATTCTGTTGGGGTAGTTCTACCTTAACAGAACTGTAGTGTTTCAGGGGTTTTAAAAAGAGAAACGATAAACATTGTAGGGGATTCCCCAGCAAGACAAAGAAAGAGAAATACAGTCATTTCCAAATTCACATTTTTCATTATTCAATTTCACAATTATTGCACCACTGTATAATTAATTTTTCATGCATCATAACCTAATTCCTGTGTGACAAGTTGGTATCGGAGTAACAGAACAACGAGTAAACAAGAGTAGCGAGAGCCACAAATTATCACCTACAGGCATAGAAGAACGAAGGATTGCGAGTGCAGATAGAACCCATACGGAGCAAATAACCAACAGCGTAGAGTACAGTTATACAAACATCGTTTCCAGGAAGAATCGAGCGAGAGTTCGGCATTCAAATACATTTTCAGGTAACCAAGAAAATCAAACCCTCACATCTTATTTGAGAACAGAGCAAACCACGGCTGTAGCAAATAAGCATTTGAAATATTTCTTTAACCTACTGTAAATAATTAAATACAGTCCAAGAGACGCACATTTCTTGCAAATAAAAGTTTCATTAAAGGAATAGACCAGACAAGTACCAAATAGTGCAAGGCTTAAAGCCATGGCATACCCATAAAGGGTTTAAAGAAAAGCGAAGTGACAAATTACAGAGTTCAGGCCGAGACCAAAATATAACGAAGAGGGTTGCACAGACAACGGAGACATTCCTTTTGCCGTTCAGGAAACGGACCACCAACAGCACCATACCTAAAAACTACAAATAAATTACAGTCGACTACAATGGGGAGACACTACCCGTGAAGAAGGAGCTCGAACGTTTGCTAAGACGCGAGGAGCACATTGAGTCACAGACCCAGCTACCTGGAACCGCCTACCACAAAAACAAGAATAAGTTAGAAGCTGTGAAAACGTAAATAACCATTTGGAAATCAAAATCTGAACAGGGTTGGAGTAAAACCCTTACCTGAGCTAAGGGAAACATATAGAAGACCACCATAATGACTACAACCTGAAAGACCCGTAACAAGCACGTCAGAGCCGGAGGGAGAAGGTCTACAAATAATACAACAGGGAACCATTGTTTACCTGAAACACGAAGTGAAGCGCGGAAACGTGGAGGAGGGCCTGTCACAAGATAAATCCATTAACCCAACAATAAAAATTGCATTTGCATACAGAAAAATCAGTTAAAAACGCAGAGAAACAAGACCATTATCGTGCGGAGTAGAGGGCGCTCTCACAGGCCGCGGAACCTTACCTCCATAACAGTCAAGAACCAGAGACATCCATATGAACAGGCATTCAAAACCAGAACCACGAAGAACAGGAGTTCCCATACAGTTGCAGAGCTAACGTTTTCGGCGCAGGAGGAGCGAAAGTGACGAATGGAATGATTAGAGTTGACAAAAGGGTAAGGTATATGCAAGGGAACCGGCAAGTGTAGGTGGGTAACTGGTGAAGCCTGGCGAAACCCTAAACCGAATACCAAGGAAGCGTACAGTTCATTAAAGTCAACCATAAAGTTCATCCAGGACGCGGGTACAGTCGAGCGGAGATATCTCATAAACGGCGGGAGGCCATCAATTATTAATTTTTTAGAATATATATTTAAAGGAATTGAATTTAAGTTAAGAGAATAATCATTTTTTCATAATAATTTATTTGTGTCTAAGGACTCACTAGCTTGTTCCATAAGAGGTTATAGTAAATTTATGAGCTTTATATATATAAATTTGTGGTCTGCCTTCCTCTCTTTAAATAAAGTTACAACTTGAGAATTTAAACCTTAGATGTCTCATGACTCACTTTAAAACTTTTATAAATTAAATAGGTCTTGAATTGTTTTCCTGTAAAAAAAAATTACAAAATATAAATTATTTTCTTAAAAAAAAAAATTTATTTATATATAAAAAAATAAACCTTAAAAAATTAGAACCAATATTTAATGATATAATAAACCAACATAATTTTCTAAATAGCAATTATTTAATATAATATTATTACAAGATCTCCCATCAAATATAATATATAAATAATTATAAACTATAATTAAATATACAATAAATAAATATATATATATATATATATATATATATATATGATTTATTTTGTATTTTTTTATATTTAATAAATTTAAAATTAAATACATCCATGCTGTACTTCTTTTATTTTACGACCAACTGAGCTTCCAATACTCCCAACATCGCTAACACTATCCACATTACATCCACTCACGTGCAGAACTCATCTAAGAAAAATCCTTATACATTCAAAATTATTTTCTATACTCCCTCAAAAACATATAATAAACATTATTTTAAATGTACATAATCCATTCCACTCACCTCTTCATTATTCACTCTTCATTCTTTATCTCATGAAAGATCAAACAGCTGCAACTCATCTCAAACCATAAATGTTTCACTTACATTATCTTTTCGTGCAAACTCTTTCTCTACAAATACCATTTAAAGAATTTATTTTAATAACCCATTATTTTTCTATAAATATTCTCTTTTCCATGAAATTTCAAAATTCTAATCCATTTCAAACGTCTAGGTCTCTTCTAAAATAAGTATGCATATTCATATAATTTCCAATATATTTGATCTTTTTCACAAATAAAATAATATAATAAACTTGTAATCATGATAACATCATAATCTTATTTATATAAAATGTAAGATAGTTAAAATGGGAATATTAAAAAACATTTTATTTACCAATAATATCAAAATAGATCTCTAATTTATTAAATATTTAATTATGTTATTTTCAGCTCGAAATACATGTACTACTTCCTAATCATAGTTAATGTGATTGTGTTTTTATAGAAAAGGTGTACACTAAAATATACAATTATTTTTATATAATATAATATGTAATAATATTTAACCATTTATTTATAATATAATATATAATAATATTTAAAATGATGAATATATTCTATTTTTAAATAGATAAATTTATTAATTTTTATATACTTTATATAAAATTGAAAATCTAGAACCATGTTTTATAAAATAAGTATAATTTTGTAATCATATATATAAGTTTGTAATTAAAATTATCGGATATATAGATATCATTTAGATTATATTGAATGAGAAATAAAATAACAAAATTTTATTGAGATAATAAAAAAATAATATTGAAATTGCAATATTGCAATGAAAACTAAACGTTATTAATGAATAAAAAAGTGATACACATTATAATATATTTTATAAAAAAATTATTATAAGAGTGGTAGTTTATGTAATATTAGATGTGATGGATACTGTCATTCACAAGATGTGATGGATACTATAATTCACCAAATTCTTGTGGAAAGAATTTAAAACAATTAAATTTTATATTAATTGCATAGAAACATAAAAGAAAAAGTTTAAAAATACAAAAAAATGTAATTCTAATATGATCCGGGAAAATATGAATGTGAAGTTGGACACATTTATTTGTTAAGAAAAAAGAATTCTTACTAAATCACAACTTTTCGTTCTATTATATATTATAGATTTTCTTTACCTCATTAATTTTTTTTACTATAAAAATTACTTGACCCTTAGCATTGGACACAAATTCCCCTAGAAGAACATGGGAAAGCCTTCATAATGCACCATAAAATAAAGGCTCCAATGCTATTAGACCATTTGTAAGACAACCTTGGGTTTCCACCTAGAGAAGCCATTCCCCCTTGCATAGTTATGGTCCCCATTGTACCAAGTTATTGTACCAAAGAAGGAAATTTTTTATTATATCTAATTCATGATGAACAGATTTTGTTGGTTAAAAGGTTCCCCTACTTTAACAATATGATAAAGTTTTATGACATGTTGGCAAGTCCCCTTTATCTTGGTGTCCATGATTTTTTCCATTATAACTTTGTAGTAAGTGTTGAACCTTACAATCTCCAAGTGCCCCATCACCTCTAACGAATCCAACAAAGATGGAAAGTATAGATGAAGAAACCCCTCATTATATAAATGATGTATGGTGAGGCGAGGTAGAAGATTAAATTCAAAAACATTCTTGTTGGGTATGTATTTTAGTATTTCCATGACTAGCTCCACGTGTTGTTATGTTGCGTGGGGCACAACGAGGGGGTCACAAGGGGGTCAACAATTCCCCTTGTCAGGGATTTGCAGGGAGCTGGCAACCCCCTTGCATAGGGCTCAAGGCAACACCCTGGGAATTTTTTTCTTACGTGGAACCAATAATGGTTGGGCAAACCCAAGGATGGGGGATGTACCCTAGAATGGTGGATGGACCTACCCATGGTTTTGTGCATGGTTTTTGCGCATGGTTTTGGGCATGATGGTTTTTTCCCATGGTATTTTGTAGATCCAGTCGAGAGAACTACAATTATGTTCTAATCCAGGGTTAATGGATTGTGGTTTATGAATGCTTCAACATGTATATAATGTATTGTAACATTGAAAGGAATATAATGACAAATCAATATGGTTTTCCCATTTTTGGGGTCCACGAGAAAACCTCCGTGTATATTTTTTAACTTCTACCCATCGTATCTATTTATTTTTAAGAATTTGTTTGCGGGTAATTTCAATACAAGGTTAAAACCAACAATTTTCACCCATGTATTGGTGATAGTGTAAGAACAATATGAAAGCGGTTTGAGTTTTTTTGTGGGGAAATTTGAGTTTCTTTCTCTACGAGTGAGACCATGCCTTATCATGAACCTAAAACTTGTGTAAATATCAATGATGATCAAGTTGTTGTTTACGTTTAGCATTTTATTTATATAGAATATGATGAACTTCTTGTTTGATTTGTTGGAGCAATAAAACATAATTTGGTTTCTTTGTACATGCATTGTTACAATCATGAGATAACTCTTCTTGTGCTAATGTAATTGGATAAAAGACATTAATAGAGGCCAATGGTTAGAAACTTAGACACAATTCTGAAGAGTTTTGGTGTAGTTATGATGAACATAAAGAAGGATTCAATTCCATGTATTTGGATTCTTGGAGTTGTACATTCTAATGATATATATAGTAGACATATTGAATACATCTTCTATCCATAACACTAAGGATAGAAGGTACTCAATTTGGTTAGGTTGTTATCAATCATGGACCAAAGGCCATACCAAAACTTCATTAGACACAAGTTTTCCATATCATAAACAATGCTCATTTTCAATCCAAAATAAAACCAAACATGTTCAAAATAGAGATTGACAAGGCGATCAAATTTTGATCGTAGGGAACTAATCATTAAACACAAAAAATGATTATTTCCATTATTTATAGAGGTAGAGTTAACATAAAATCCATGGAAATTAACTCCCAAGGCTTATATGCAGTGGGAACATGAGTGTATAGACCATGGTTCCTAATGACGAAACATGAAGTGAATGATATAATATGATTTTGATGTCTTATTAAACCCTATGCCACTAAAAGTACTTATTCGACATCTTCATTATCTTATCAACACCAAATAATCTACTTCTCAACTATATTTGGCCTACCAAATCTTCTTCTCACATTTATGTTAAGGTACATAAATATGACCTAAATCAAACATAAATTCATCCTAACAAGGGATATAGGGGGGTATGGGGATTTTGAAACTTGTTTAGTTATCACTAGTATATCATACATAACAACAAATATAGTGTTGTTGCCATATAGTTGGGACCACATTAAATTTTCATTTTCAAAAAATTTGAGGATATTAGATAGATCCATAATTAGAGGTTTTTTAAAGCAATCTATGAATCAATTAGTGCTTCCTTTCTTCTACAAGATGTTTAGATAGATTTTTTGAAGGTATGTGAACTAGTTCTAATGGATGTTTTTCTACAACTTTCCCTATGTATGCATAAAATAAAGAGGATTATGATTGATTGTGATTATAGATTCCTTTCCAAAAATATTGTAACATACCCCCTTCACCACCCATAGGCCATACTAAGGGCAGAGGAGTGCATTATTGTCATAGACCTGACCTCCATAGTCCAATAATGGAAAGGGAGTCATAAAATTTCTCCTCATCCTTTAACTTCTTCAAAACTAGAAACAAATGTCACCATCACATTCGTCTGATCAAAACCTTTCTAGCAATATAAAATTTTACCTTAATCCGACTTACGGATCAAAGGATATGACCATTCAAATTTTTACTACTTTACATCCTGGCCATGCCAATCAAGAACTTCCATGTGACACCCACATGGTGCCCTCATGGTGACCCCACCACATTATGGCTCCTCCTCAACACTATGCCATTGTGAAATTTGGCACGTCATTAGGGACAATCTCGCCCCCCCATTGAGAAAGTTGAGGTTGGCCTCTCTATGAGAAATCCCCTCATGCAGACTTCCGAGTTCCCAATCCTTGACCTTTGACTTTATCTGAGCCTGACTACCAACCACTGATCTGGTAGTTCGGATCGACTATGTTTATTGATATTGACTCACCCAATCCCTAACCAGTGGGTCCTCACAAATATTTTTTGGCATGTTCTACAAGATTTTTATACTCAGAAACCTTTTTCAAAATTCCTTCGAATTTCACACAACCCAAATTGTTTGTGATCTAGTTGATTGTAAGGATATAAACTTACATTCTATGAGATCAGGAATTGAAACACAAAATCTCCCAAACCCTTACCAACGTACCCTATCAATGGAAGCCATAGTTCATTTTACCCATGCTATCAGCTAAACTACATTGAATCGCACAAGATGCTTACTCCCAAAATTTGTTGAGACAACAATAAAACTTGGACCGTTAGTAATCCCAGAAAATACAGAGAGGTGCATCTGAGTTCACTTCACCAATTTTACAGCAAACATGACCAACTCCCAATCACATCTTAAATATGTATTTTTGTCATTCCATTTAGTTCACATACTTAACACATATAAAATCAATAACAAATCATGCCAACCAACCATACATGTCAATTTGAATGAAGTACACATAGAGATTAACAATCTCATTAGGACTAAAAACTCACCGAAATTCAAGATCATAAAACTCATGCAGGAATTTAACCCTTCCTCAGTATAAAGATACAAGAATCAACATTCCACATTCACACAAGAATTTTCCATTCCTCATTATCAACCTAAGCATTTAATTAGTACAATAAACATGTACATATCATTCAAACATATGAAGCATAAGTAAATACTTATCTTATGTAGCAAAATATGTTGGAAACTAATATTGGGACTTCAAATCTCCACCCAACCTTGGATGAACTGCAACAAATCTTTCTTGCAACTGTCACCTTGAGCTAGATTTTAGACCTTGAGTAGAAGCACTTTAGGGAATAACCAAAGCTTCTCACAACACCAGGGAATCTGATGATAAAACCATATTGACCCCCACCAAACCAGTTATACCAAGGAATTTAGAGGCTACTCCACCTCCACTTTTCAACAATAAAAGGGAATCCAAAGGATACTTCACCTCCACCCTTAAAGAACTACCCTTAGTGGCTCGACCCTAGCTAGGATTCTAGAACACAATGAGAATGAACCCATAACTAGACCAATAATACTTTGAGTGACTCCACCCTAACTCAAGAATATAGAGCAGAACAAATTAGTTGTTAAGCCTAAAAACAAGAAATGGAAGGTATCTAGACACTCCTTGAACATGAATACAAAGAGTGTAGTCTCCACCCACTAGCTATCAAGGAATCCAGAGGTTTCCCTACGTCCACCCTTTAGCTGCAAGATGGAATCTAGAGACTACCACCCTTCACCTAAGCTGTTCCTAACCAACAACACTTCCAATGCTCAACTAAATGAGAAATCCCCTCCGTTATTCTACTGAAGGACCTTTTCACATTGTTGTTTCTTCCATCTCCCATGAAGCTCTTATTTTCTTCACTCAAATCACTTCACATTGATGTGTTCTCTTTTACTTCAGAATGCCATACTAGAAAGAATTGTTCCCTCTTGTTTTTGTCTTCTTGTTATGCCCCCCTCTATTGTGGTTGTTACTATTTCTCTTTGCAAGACCCCCCCCGCACATTATTTTTGCAACCGTCTAATTTTCCATGTCTTTCTGTGTGTCTTCACATATCAATAATTCCATTGGACAGTGCAGCCCACTCTTTCCTTTAATTTTGTCCTTTCTTTCTTGTAAATTTATCCAAGAAAGAATGGACCTATCCTTCTTCTTGGAAATACTCATTCACTTCTTCCATCTCCATTTAATTTTATGCTAGCTTCATTTAAATCCAAAACTAGTTAGCCCACCATTTTCATTAAATGAGTTACTTCCTCCAAGTTCCTAGCAACTTCCTCAACTCAAGATTTCGAATTTGTGTCCCTTTCTCTCAACCAGTTAATTGTGATTAAATTTCCAATAATAATCACAAGGAAGATATTTACAATTTTTACAAGAGATAATTTGCAAAATTGGTTGTTACATACCTCACCCCCTTGGAGGAACATTTCCCTCAGTTTTCTATATCTGAACACATTCACAATAGTGCTTTAAACTAAGCATAGGAGACCATTGTGAGATTTATATACACAAACATACACAACAATTTACAATCATATATACATTTTCTTAACCAACAAAGAAAAATGGATAAGTTACCCACATATGATTAGCCATCTCCCATTTGGCTTCCGCAGGCCCAAAGTGCCTCCATTTCACCTTGAATTTCCCAACAACTCGATTTTGGAGTGTAATCTTCCTTTGATATAAGATGCACAAAGATTTTGGTTGGAACTCTCCCTATGGTTCTACCTGTAGAACTTACCATCCAATCACATAATTAGCATATTGTATATACATTTTAAGAAAAGAAGCATAAAAACAATCATGAAATTTTATAATAGGAGGTAAGGTCAATCTATATGCCATCGGCCTCACTCTCTTTAAGATATGGAATGGACCACAAAATCATGGTTCCAACTTGGAACACGACCCAATTCCAAGGAACTCTTCATAGGTTTAATTTATAGGTAGATATGATCTCCTACTCTAAATTCTTTATAAACACTATCATTGTTGGTCTATATAGCTCTTATGGCTATCTTGAGCCACTTTTAAATTATTTTCCATGGCTATCATTTCTTGTTCCATCTCTTTTAACATATCAGGTCCAATATGAGCCGTATTCACTAGATCTCTCCAGCTAATAGGAGTATTACACTTTCTCCTGTAAAGAGCCTCAGATGGAATCATCTTCAATGATTCCTAGTACCCATTATCATAAGCAAATTCAACTAGTGGAAGAAAATCCACCCTTTTCCTTAGTCGGTGCATGAAATACATTCAAACCATGTCTTCCAATATTGTATTTATCCTATCTGTCTACCCCATCTATTTATGGATGGTATGTTATGCTAAAGGCCAATTCCATCCCTAAGTCAATAAATAATTCTTTCAAAAATTTAGAAGTAAATTTTGCATCTCTCTTTGAGATAATTTTCTTAGGCAATCTGTGAAATATTACAACCTCTCTCATGAAAACTTTGGCCACATCACTAGTTGTATAAGTCAATTTAACAACTACAAAGTGAGCAACCTTTCTTAGTTTTTCTACCACAACCATGATGGCATCATGTTTCTTGGTTGTCTATGGCAGTGTTGTGATGAAATCAACTGAAATTACTTCCCATTTCCATTCTGGAATAGGGATAGGTTGTAATAAACTAGCTAAGTGCATGCACTCATCCTTTACTTGTTGACATCCAATACACTTAGAAATAAAATTAGCCACCTCTCTCTTTAAATAGAGCCAATAATAAAACTTCTTAATAGATGTTAAGGTCTTGTGATAACCTAAGTGGCCTAAAAATGGATTTGCATATAACTCTTTTAATGTGAGCCTCTTCAAATTGCTTTTGTTTGGCACATAAATCCTATTTTTAAATATGATCATTCCTTCCTCTGAGAAATAAAATCTTTTTTTTTTTTTTCACCTTCAAGATCATGTTGTAGCCTTTCCTTTAACTACTAGTATTTTTCATATTGTTGTCTTGCAACTTTAATTCTTTCCCTGAAATCAATTATGCATGAACTAATGGCTACTATGTGAGCCAATTGAACTCGCCTACTAAATGCATCAACAAATTGTTTCTCCTTTCCTTTGATATATTTAATTTTGAAATCGAAATCACAAATTAAAGTCACCCGTCTTGCTTTCCTAGCAGTTAGTTTTGGTTGGTAAAATATATATTTCAAACATCCATGGCCCATCATTAATATAAAACTTCTTCCCAGGAGATAATATCTCCACATTTTTAGAGTGTGAACAATGGCAGAAAGTTCCAAAATGTGATTCATGTAATATTTTTTGTGCTCATTTAGTTTTCATGATTCAAAAGAAAGAGTCTATCCCTCTTGCATGAGGACACCGCCAGTCCTTCTCTGCATGCATTTTTGCATACCATGAATTATTTTTTTGGATCAAAAATTCAAAGAACAAGTGTGTGGGTGAGTAATTGCTTTAGCTTCTCAAAGCTAGCAGTGCACTCATATGTCCACAAAAATTTCTTCCCCTCTCTTTGCAATGTTGTGATGGAATGACCAATCTTGGAAAATTTTCTAATAAATCGCCTATAATAAGCTGCCAAACCTTGCATGAACAATATAACCTCAACCACATTCTTCGGTGTTGGCCATTACATAATTGCTTTAATTTTATCTGGATCAACTATTATGCCCTCCTTTAAGACCACATGTTCTAAATATTGTATTTTGGACTAAAAGAATTCACACTTTTTGATTTTTGCATAGATATTATGCTCTATCGACGATTGTAACACAAATTATAAGTGTTTTTCATGCTCCTCTTTATCTTTTTAATAAACTAAAATGTTGTCAACAAACACTAAGATGAATTTGTTCAAAAACAAACTCAACGCATTTCTCATTAGGCACATGAAGCTTGTAGGTGCATTGGTAAGTACAAAAGGTACTACCATGAATTGATAGTAGCCATACCGTGTCTAGAATGTTGCCTTATGAATGTCTTCATCCTTAACACACACCTGGTGATATCCAAACCTCAAATCAATTTTTGAGAACACTGATGCTTCCCGCAATTGATCGAACAAGTCATCGATTCGTGGACTTGGGTATCTTCTCTTTATGGTAGCTTTATTAAGTTTCCTATAGTCTATATAGTCTAAGCGTTTTGTCTTTCTTCTTTACAAATAAAACTAGTGCACCCCATGGTGACACACTTGGCTTAATGTATCCTTTGTCTAACATTTCCTTGAGCTATAGATTCAGTTCCATGAGCTCCAGAGTACTCATCCAATATGGATATTTAGATGTTAGCATTGTCCCTAGAAATAATTCTATGGAGAAGTCCACTTCCCTATGTGGGGGTAAAGTAGGGATATATTCTAGAAAGGCATCCTTATATTGGTTTAAAACTAGATGTTTCAACTAATTACTTCCACTATTATTCTTAGAATTGTTGGTTAATTACACAAAAAATAACTCACATCCCTTTCAGTGACTTTGTTTGATCTGAATGGTTGTCACCAAGCACACTGATGTGGTATTTCTTTTACTTTGCAATAGTATTCTTTCACCCTTCTTGTTGAGACATTTGATTGGTTGATCAAAGCAGTCAATATTGGCTTTATGTTGGGCCAACTAATCCATTCCCAATAAGGCATCATATGCCCCCAATGGAAACAAATTAAAATTAATTTTTATAGCCATGCCTTTTAGCACAAAGGGATGTGATATGATAAAAATACTCCACTCTTCTTTTGGTTACTGTGACTAGTTGAACCATCCACAACTCCTTATGTGCTTCTTTAATCAATTTTCACTTTTTCAAAATTGCTAGACTAATATAACTATAATTTGAACAAGGCTCAATTAAAATCAAAATACTTTGACCACAGAGTGTACCTTCCATTTCTATAATTATTACCTGGTGGTTAGCTTGACGACTATCCACTATTGCATAAATTTTGGGCATTCCTTGGGCCACATCCTTAACTGTCTCAAACTCTTGTGCACTATACACCCTTGGTCCAACATTTTTTTTTGAGGGAAGTCCCTCTTTCTATGGTTGTCTCCACAAATCCAACACTTCAGGAGTTCCCTTGTGAACTTCTTATTTTCTTCTCTTGTCACTTGAGAAAATCATCCTTTGTTGGAAATTCTAAGATTCTATTGACTCTTTCGAATGACTAGGTTCATGTTCACTCCTTTAACTGTTTTGTGCCATTTTTTTCTAAATTTGATGTTACTCTTTGATTTCCAATCTATTCTATACTCAAGCATGTGTCTAGCTTGCTCATAGTAGTGCTTCATCTTTATGATGGCATCTTTAAGAGTTTATGGTCAACAAACTCATTTCAATCTAAAAATACCTATAGAAGCCCACTGATAAATCTTTGGTATTTTTCTTTTCCATCCCTAAGGTAGACAACATGTAGAAATTTCTTGTAGATTCAAACTTCTTATGTAATATGCTAAAACAAAAGACTTGAATCTATTATACTCATAAAAAAAAACGATTAAACGATTGAGAAATCACAACAACAACATGGGAAAAGACTCAATCACATATTCTCATAGATTTATCTAAGGGGAAAGAAACTGCTCAAAACCCCTTCCTCTCTGTATTGCATTAGTAAAAAAATAGAGAAGAAATACAATGCTTTCTCAAGCCTAAGCAACCTTTACACTAGTATAATATATATCACTACTTCCTAGACAAGCTTTAGTCAACACTTAACCAAATCCAAACCTGCCCAGGTCCCTATTTCCTTGCATTGTTCCTCAGGGAATTACCCCCCATTAATTAGGAAAATTCCCAATTAGAAATGTGCAATACCTGTAGGTCCCTTCTCTGATTACATGCACCACCTATACAATTTGGAATTGTATACAGCTTATACTACATTTTCCTTGAACTCCAATCTCAACAGGGTAACTCAAATTCTTTGCATGCATGAGTTAATTAAGGTTTATTGATCAGTTGATTGGTTGAACACTGAAGTTGCACCCCACTGCTAGACATCCTACTAGTTCCTCCAACAGTTGAAACTAGTTTAACTGACCTTAACTCAATTTAACTATATTAAATTGTTACAACTAAAATTAAATCAACCTAGGATTCTAAAATTTAGGAATCATTGTACATAACTCAAGTTAAACCCTCAAAATGAATTAAACTCAAGTTAAACCCTCAAATCAAAATAACTAAGCTAACTAAGTGATAAGAACTCAATTAACTCATTCAAGTTGTCTTGGGATGTGGAATTTCAATTTTCTCCTAATTTAATTCAAGGGAAAATTAAATTAGGAATTTCTTGCTACATTTTTCCAACACTCCCTCTCAGAAAGAAATGGATTCACATCTACCTTGATCTAGCACCTTTGGAATGTACTGCATGCACTTCTCTCTGTTGTTGTTTCTACTCCAACATTTGCAATTGAGAAGCATCCAAAAATAATAATAAAAAATAACGTTGAAGCAATATGAAACTATCCACTAGGAAAATTGTGTTATTGGTGACTCTGCTACTGAGCGTCCTTCTCTTCTATCAACACTTCCCTGCACTCCTCAATATATGATTGACATTGGTCCTACTGATACTGAATTCTATGTGCCCCCATATCAAGGTAATGATCCATGAGACAAACACACCACAATGGACCCTACCCAAATTTCTACAATTTTTGGACTATGGCTTCACATCTCCCCACCTCACACTTGGAGGTATGGTTGCATGTGCTCCCTCTACCCACTTGGCTTGAACTTCCCCCCTAATAGAGGTCTCTTCCTAAGTGGATGACTCCACTATGTCTCCTCTCTACTTATCCATTTATGGCTGCTCCACAACTTCTTGATGCTGATTTTGAGGCTCCATTTTGAGAGGTAAATTATGCTCCCTCTCAACCACCAAGTCTATAACCTTTTCCTTGATCCTCAAGGTTTTTCATGCATCTTCTAACTCAATTTCCTATAGGTTCTTGACTCTAGCACCAATCTATTTCACCTACCCCATAGCTATGTGTCTTAGAAAGGTTTTACCTTTATTGAAGATAACATCATAACCACGGTCTTCCAACACTGCTATGGAGACAATATTATTCTTTAGACCCAGAACAAATAACACATATTTGAGTTTGAGAGGGGAGGCCGACTCCCTATGAAAAAATGTACCAATACCAGTTTCATTGTACCTTCCATCTTCTCCAAACTCAATGTTCCTCTAGATATCTTTCTCCTCCAAGTCACTAAAGAATTCTTTATTCCCCATCATGTGGAACGAGGCACTACTATCTAGATATCTCACACTCCCCATAATGTTGCTAACCATGCATGTGATGAGAGTGAAATAAAGCTCGAACTGTGAATTCAAAGCTTCACCTACTACAACTACTGCAAGCTCCTTCTTGCTTGCCTTCTTGTGTGGACACTTTGTGGCATAGTGCCCAAATTAATGACAATGAAAGCACTTGATTTTGGAAAAGTCTTTCCTCTTTCCCTCTTGGTTGGAATCAACCTCACCATGGGAATTCTTCCCTTTGGCCTTCATTCCTTTGCTGACTAATGAAAATTCCTCTTCCACTTCTTTGGGTGAGGTCCCATTTCTAGTATTTCACCTTATCTCCTCCTATACCAAATCAGACCATAGGAGTTCCCAATTTGGTAGCTTATCCCTCCCATCTACCAAATCTTGGTAGTTGTTCCATCTTTGGGGAAGGCCTAGAAGTGTTAGGCTTACCAAATCATCCTCTGTTACAGTAACCCAAATTGACCAAGTTCATCTCGATATTGTGTGAACCTACTCAGGTACTGTAGAATGGTGTCATTATTTTCCATTTGATCTTCCGAAGCTTGTCCTTGAGTTCCAGCTTCCTATGGTCACTATTATTCTGGAACAAATCTGTCAAGGCTTACCACATTGCATATGGGGTATCCTTCCCATGGATATTTGAGACAATATGATCTCGAACTCCTTCCAATATGATCATCCTTGCCTTTGCTACACACTTCTTCCATTCTGCTAGATCTTGAGCATCAAATGTTGGAGGCCTCGAAATACCATTATCTATGAATTCCTTCAGCCCATTATCTTCCAACACTGCCTCCATCCTGTCCTTCCAAGCAACATAATTTGAGCTACCCTCAAGGGCATAATTGAGTCTCATTCCATAGAACGACATCCTGCTAGATCTGAAGAATGATCCTACAAATCTGATTCACCAACAAAGACAACTTAGAATTCTTCCATCTTATTGTGATTCCTGCTTTGATACCATGTAGAAATTTTTTGTAGATTCAAACTTCTTATGTACTGAAACAAAAGACTTGAATCTACTCTACTCAGTAGTAGAAACAATTAAATGATCGAGAAATCACAACATCAACATGAGACAATATTCAGTCACATATGCTCAGATATTTATCTAAGGAGAAAGCAACTGCTCAAAACCCCTTCCGATATGTATTGCATTAGTTAGAAATTAGAGAAGAAATACAATGCTTGCTCAAGCTCGAGGAACTTCTGCACTAGTATAATCTATCTCACTGCTTCCTAACAAGCTCTGGTCAACACTTAACCAAATCCAAGCATGTCCAAGTCCCTATTTCCTTGCGTTGTTTCACAAGGAATTAGCCCCCTATTAATTAGGTAAATTCCAAATTAGAATTATGCAATCACTGTAGGCCCCTTCTCTGACTCCATGCACCACCTGTAAAATTTGGAATTGTCTACAATTGAGAGTACACTGCCCTTAAACTCCAATCCCAATTGGGTAACTCGAATTCTCTGCAAAAATGAGTTAGTTAAGGTTGATTGACCAGTTAACTGGTTGAACACTAAAGTTGCACCAAACTGCTAAACCTTCTACTAGTTCCTCCAACAGTTGCAACTAATTTAACTAACCTTAACTCAATTTAACTGGATTAAAATGTTACAACTGAAATTAACTCAACATTGGATCCTAAAATTTAGGAATCATTGTACACAACTCAAGTTAAGCCCTCAACTCGAATTAACTAAGCTAACTGAGTGATAAAAATTCATTTAACTCATTCAAGTTGTCTTGTGATGTGTAATTTCGATTTTCTCCTAATTTAATTCAAGGGAAAATTAAATTAGGAATTTCTTATTGCATTTTTCCAACACAAAAACCTCAACAACTCTAAAAATTTGGTGATTTATTCTTCATCAGACTTATGCCCCATCCTGAGTTCATAGAATTCCTTTGCCTTAATATCAAAGTACCTCTCATACAGATATTTTCCCTGAAATATCTCTCAAATTCCTTCTATGATATCTCTTCCTCCTTTATGTTCTTCACATTCATTAAATATTCCCACCAGATATTGGCCTTTCCCTTCAAACTTAAGATAGCTACATTTTCCTTCATGTTCTCAGAGTAGTTATGGACTCTAAGGAACCTTTTTATCCCAAGAATCCATGCTTCTACGTCCTCTTCTCTCTTCAATTCACAATCAAATGTAGGACATTTAGCTTTATTGAACTCTTCTGTTAGATATTTCTCTCCCATTATTCTGATATGATGATGATCATGTATTTTTCAAGTAGCATTAGGGTGCTTCCCATCGATGCTTGTTCTTCTTTCTGGAGTACTCAATTGAGCACCTCCCTTTATTGTGTCTTCAATTTATGGTGTATTCCTTTTCCTGGATCTACTTCCATCTACCCATTAGTTATTTCTTCTTCTTCTTTTTCCTTGAGGAGCCATGCCTAAGCCCGTGGCTAGCTCCTAACTGATATATATTTTTTTTGTATGTATGAAATACTTTGCGGTATGACTACATCCACTTCATTTTTCTCCCCTTGTGCCTTGAAAATATCTTCTTATGCCTTAATGAGTTTCTCATTATCAACTTTACAGCTCCTTATTTCAGCCTTTAAACTTCTCAATGTGTCCATCTAATCAGGAGATTCTGCTTCTCTTCTCTTCTCAACCAATTATTACTCTTCATGTCCATGTTGTGACCCATCAGTGTTATATTGGACCATCCTACTGTTCATTCCTTTTTATCCCTTAGTGTCTTCTTATGTGTTGTCATACACACAAAATTGTTAGCACATCAATATATCAAATGAATCTATTCATCGTTACCTTGGAGGTCCTGCCATAAACACATGGTCATTAGTATCTGAAATATTAATTTCCACAAGTTGGTTCCCAAGACACATAAATATCAACAAATAATCTATATCTCAATGCCACAACAACATAAAATATAAGTCACATATAAACATTCCATTAAGACTTTACCCCCTTATATCTTATACCAAGGCCTCAACTCAACTTCTAAATGTCTAATTTTGAAACTTCTTACATTGACACTCTATAACAGAGCTACCATTCTATTCTCAAAGTCCATTGTTTGAACCTTGGGCTCTGATACCATATTGTAACACACCCCCTTCACCACCCATAACCCATACTAAGGGTAGAGGAGTGCATTAATATCATAGACCTAACCTCCATAGTCCAATAATGGAAATGGAGTCATAAAATTTCGTCATCCTTCAACTTCTTCAAAACTAGAAACAAATGTGACCATCACATTCATTTGGTCAAGACATTTCCAGTGTTATAAAATTTTACCTTAATCTCACTTACGAATCAAAATATATGACCATTCAAAGTTTTACTCTTGTACTTCCTAGCCATGCCAATGAGGAACCACCATGTGACAATAGCGTGGTTCCCTCATGGTGACCCCACCCCACTAGGGGTCCTCCTCAACTCTATGCCACAATGGCATATGTCATGTCATCAAGGCCAAGCTCCCCCTCCTAATAAGAAAGTCGGGGTCAGCCAATCTACAAGAAAAGAACCTCATGCACACTTTCGAGGTCTTGAACCCTGACCTCCAGCCTTACTTGGTACTAACTACTGCCCACCAATCTAGTGACCCAAATCAATTACATCAACTGATTATGACTCACCCGACCCCTAACCTGTGGATCCTCATTGGGATTTTTGAGCCTATTTTGTAAGCTTTTATACTTGAAAACTTTTTGTGAACTTCCTTTCGATTTTAAATAGGCCCAAACATTTGTGATCTATCTTATGGTAAGGAGATAGACTTGTTGTCTACAAGATCAGGAATTGAAATCCAAAATCTCCTAGAACCTTACCATTGTACCTTGGCCATGGAAACCATAGTTCATTGTACCCACACTATCAACTAAACTATGTTGAAGCACACATAATGCTTACAACTAGAATTGGATGGGACAATAATAAAACTTGGACCATTAATGATATTAGAAAACACAGAGATGTGCATCTGAGTGCACTTCACTAATTTTACAGGGAACCTGACCAACTCCCTATCACATCTTAAATATGTATCTCCTTCATTCCATGCAATTCACATACTCAACGCAAATGATGGAATCGATAGAAAAGCATGCCAACCAACCATACATGTCAATTTGAATGAAGTAAGCACAAATATTCACCATCTCATCATGACTAGAAAATCACTAAAATTCAAGCTCCCAAAAACACATGTAGGAATTCAACCACTTCCTTAGTAAAATAATATAGGAATCAACATTCCACATTCACATAGGATTTTCCCATTCCTCACTATCAATCTAAGCATTTAACTAGTATAGTAAAGATGTACACATCATTCAAACATATGAAGCACAAGTAAATACTTATCTTACGTACAAAAATAAATTAGCAACCAAGATTGGGAATTCAACTCTCCACCCAACCTTAGACAAGCTACAACCAATCTTTCTTATAGTTATCACCCCCAAGCCAGATTTCAAAGTTTGAGGAGAAGTACTTTAGGGAACATATAAAGCTTCTCACAGTACCAGGGAATCTAGAGATAACACCATCTCCACTTCTATCAAACCAACTATACCAAGGAATCTAGAGGCTACTCCACCTGCACTCTTCAGCAATACAAGGGAATCCAAAGGTTACTCCACCTCCACCCTTCAATAAAATAAGGGAATCCAAAGGCTACTCCACCTCCACCCTTAAATAACTACCCTTAGTGGCTCCACTCTAACTGGGAATCTAGAACACACTGAGAATGAACCCATAACTAGACCAACAATACTTTGAGTGGCTCCACCCTAACCTAGGAATCCAAAGCACACCAAAGTAGTTGTTAAGCCTAAAAACAAGCAATGGAAAATATCTAGACACTCTTTGACCAAGAATCCAAAGAGTGTAGTGTCCACCCACCAACTATCAGGGAATTCATAGACTGCCTACCTCTACCCTTAAACAGAAACAAGGAATCCATAGACTACTACCCTTCACCTGAGAGGTGCCCAACCAACACCTCCAATTCTCAACCAAATAATAAATCCCCTCCATCATTTTCCTGAGGACCTTTGCACATTGTTGTGGCTTCTAGCTCCCACATAGATCTTCTTTTCTTCATGTAGGTTGCTTCTTGTTGCGGTGTTATCTTTCACTTGAGATCATCATCCCATAAAGAAATGTTCCCTCTTGTTTTCTATCTTTTTGCTACATTCCCCTCTCTTGTCGCTATTACCACTACTCTTTGCAAGACACTCCTCGACGTTAATTTTGCAATCGTCTAATTTTCCACATCTTTTTGTGTGCCTGCCTAGACCAATAACTCCCATAGCCAACACATCCCTCTATCTCCTTTAATTTCTTCTCCTTTTGTTGGTTAATTTAATTGATTGTTAAATTATTTATCATTAATTGTCAAACCTGAGGTTTTGTGAACCTGTGAAGTGTACGTGCACTATATGTGCTAGGATATCTACTTTCAATTCAAAGAAAAAAGGAAAATAAGAAAGATGCAAAAATGTAATGAAAATCTATCTATGACTAATTGCACATGTTTTTTTTTCAATTCAAACTCAAGACTTGGAAATGAATCCAAAGAAAATTATTCTAAAGAAAGGACTTCAAGATATATTTTAACAATGAAAATATTTATTCAAGTGAACTTGAAAGACAATATTATTCTATGAACTTGAAAATAAATATTATTCTATTTTGTTTTGAATAGAAATTTAATCTAATCAACTTGGAAAGAAAACTAAGTCTATAAATTCGTGAAAGCAAAGTTGATATAAAGACTACAAGACTTTCAAATTAAAAACTATTTTATAATATAGCAAATAAAGAGCAATGAAATAATAATTATGGAAGCCTAAAAAATATTACTGATGTGTGCACTCTAAACTAGAGCCAATCATATCCTATCATGCATAAGTTTGATACTTAAGCTTAAAAGAAAATTTGAGGTAAATCTTTTGGTGTTTTTGGTTTATTATCAAATGCTTGACCTATAATGAAACAAGGAGAAATGAGTGCAATTTTAGTTAAAAAACAAAGTATTGAAATGAAACTAAACATCTAAATAAATTGAACAATTGAATGAATAAAATTTTGATCTAATTGAAAAGCATAAGAAATTTTAAAAAATAATAAAAGACAACTATGTTATCTCTCACACATCCTTAGGGGGGCCTCCTAGTGAGTGTGAGATGCTTAAAAATTCAGATCACAAGATTGGAATCGCCAATCACACTCAGAATTGCGTCATAACAGAGATTGTACTCATTAAAAAAATAGAATTTTCTTCATTAATCAGCAACAATGATTACAAATTAATATTCACTTGACATTTGATCCCTCCTCTCATCAAATATATTGAAATTTATAGAGCTTTGAAGCAAAAAGAAACTCAGAATTTCATTGCATGAATTTTGGCCATGAGATCTCAGTAAATCAATTTGAAAATAAAATCAAATATATTTTGAAGGATTTTAGGATCAAAGATCAATCCATATTTGATCACACTTATCTCCTTGCCACAAATTTTCTAAAGAAAACCTCGTTCCAATATTGTTGGTGATTTGAAATTGATTATGAAATTACCAAACTGTTTGCTCAAGAAATTTGCAAAATAGGGCTCCAAAGTACCCCGAAAATATCTCAAATAGTAATGAATTTGAGGAAAATGCTCATAGAGAACCTAATTGGGCTTTTGCTGAAAAAAATCATGTTTTTGTTTTCCAAAATTCATTTTCATTTTCTCAGAAAACGTGCTTGAAGTTGACTAGTCAAAATTGTTGTGTTTCTCCTTTGATTTCTTGTTGAAGGTTCGCACATGCGATTTGTGTAGACTTTGTCCAACAGAAATCCATATTAGAGCTTCTAGGAACCAAGTCCACGTGCCAGATTTCCTTCTATAATGGTGTTACTACCTTAACCATGGAGATATCTACAAAAATTAACTTAAGCTACATAATCTTAAATTGTCAAACCATCATTAGTAAAACCATGTATACTTCTCCTTAATCTACTAAAAATAAAGGAAAATTGATGTTAATTAACCACTTAGGAATATAAAGGCATGTCATCGTACTTTGTGAAGAATTATAGTAAGAATGGTGGTAAGTGAGTGGGATGGTGCAATGAATGGTTGGAAGTAATGGTTTAATGAGTGAAAAAGACAGTGGAAATGATGACAAATCAGTGAGCAAACATCTCCCCCACACTGAGATCTTTTCATGTCCTCATGCAATTAGTGACTTAAAAATGAACTCATATACCTCCTCATTTTCTGTCAATTCAAATGGAGCCGCTCTTATTTGCCTAGAAAATGTGTTTTTATCTTGAAATTGAAATGTCTGTACATGTGCCCTTGATCATGATAGGATTTGAAATTCACATCCAACAACAATTCTAGCTTGGACATTCATTTGTTTTTTCTCAAATCAGTGTGAAATTCCAAAGGCTCCAACATATCCATGAAGTGCAAAGGAAGTGTATGAAAGTTATCGATTTCTGATATCTGCATGTTCCTTTCAAAATCCCAAAACTTGATTCATTGCAAGGACATCAATCTTGAGATCTATGACATAATATTATTCCTTATAGCATGCTACAGATTTTGATGCTTGCCATTCTTGTACACAAAAACCATTGTTAAGTCTCACAATTCAACCATATTAAGTGCTTCATATTGTTATCCCTGTTTTTTTGTACTATCACAACTTCCACTTTTTCATATTTTGAGGAAATTACTAACCTACAACCAAAAGGTTGTTTATTCCCATAATGCCATGCTCTCTATAAATTTATTTTCCTTCTTATGTAAATGCATTGAACCATATTTCCTTGATAAGCAACCATCCTTTCTCCACACAAGTTTTGCAAATAGTTCCAATGATGATGTATTTTTGTATGTTGTAATCACACAATTAATTCTTTCAAGCTTTCACTTTAATATGTGAATGATGAATTCTTCCATGAGATCATTGTTCATCGAAATTCCTTAGCACTAAGTTTTCCTTATTTAATTTGCAATTCCTTAATCAACATATGAAAATTCTTTCTTGTTAATAACTTATTGCAATTTAAATCATCTCCTCATGGCATCTCTTACTCTTTAAACATAGTTGCAATAATAATGGTGAGCATTGAATCATTCTTCTCCAAATTACCTTTTCACTAATAATCCAAAAAAAACACTTATGAAAGTAATGCTAACAAAAAATAAGCTTACTAGTTTATCACTGATTTTGACACTAGCAATCTCAAGAAAACAATATTGTATGCAACAAGATACACCAAAGTGGGGAGAAAATGTAAGATGAAACATAAGTGGAATAATGTAACCCAAGAGTGATTTAAGAAAATGAAAACCAAAGAAATGACTAATAATAATGGTTGATAATAAAAAAAAATGGTAGCTAATAATGGTTGATGGAAAAGTGGTTATTCATCATATTTTCCTAATTATTTAATAAACTAAAAAGCCTTATGCAAGTTTTTACCTCAAGTTTACCTTTTGAAGAACTTGAAATGTTGAAGTAGGGGTTGTAGATGTTGGAATAAAACCATTCCACTAGCAAATAAATTCTTGAATCTTGAGCTTTTGAAAATTTTGAAAATGACTTTTCATGCCATCCAATGTTGCACAAAAAAATATGCCACGAAGTTATTTTAAGGCCAAATAGAGTTCTTGTTGGGCATGGAACCCCCCCACAACATGTTTTGGGGCTTAAAGCCCAAGTTTTGGTCAAAGGTTTTGTAAGACTTCGCAAATTCCCAGCGCGGAGTGCGAAGTATAGGTTAAGTCATAAGGTTGTCCGCCCTAAAATATTGTAACGAATGCAAAGTCATGTCGGCCTACCCATGGTCCACAGACCATGGGATTGTGTAAATAAGAGCGAGGCTCTAAGTTGTAAAGAAAACTAAAAGAAGGAATTAGAGAAAAATAATATGAATGGTTCGAGCTTAAAGTAAGAGTCTAAGTGTTTTGAGTCATAGTAGTAGGAGGAGGCTCTGCAACTGAGTGCGCAGAGGCCAAGTAGAGTCCGTAGCTGAGTGCGCGGACCCCTGCAGTTGAGTGCGTAGGGCAGTGTCGAGTCTGTAATCTAGATTGAAGATTAATAAAGAGAAGTTGATTCCTATTTCTATGTATCTACTATGCATTGCCTTCTTTACGTTTATATTGTTTATTTATTGCACGCACTAATATGATTGCTGAATATGCTGTAATAATCATTAGTATTACATAAACAAGTTAAGTAATCTGATAATATCAAGGAACTTGGGTATTATATGGGTTGTGCCTTGAATAGGGCTGCGCGGAAGCAGCATCGCAAGTTGCGAAGGGATAGCAAGTGCATGTAGCGATGGGTCAGACAGCGGACCTCTAGAAGCCCATCGGACATCCCTGGGGTGCGGAAACTTGGTTCTAGCACCCTCCCATACTACTTCGGGTGAGACCTCAGTTCGCGCTCCGCGGACTGTTGCCAAAAGGGCTAGTGGTACCAGTATTTGCCTGGCTAAATCACCTCTGAACCTGGGTAAGGCCCATACAAGCCAACAAATGGTTCAGTTGCCGGACTGGGATCTGCATAAAGGATGTCTGATGTCGTGCCACTGGAATCCAACAAAGAAAGAAATTGAAGAGTGGTTGGACAAGAAGATTCATGATTTCGCGGTGTGAGAAAACAGAAATCCGTGAGTATCTAAGGAACAGTGGTTGGAGCGCTACTTGTATACAAAAATCCACGAAATTTTCTTTGCATCCTTTCCTTCTGAGTTGTATGAGTGGATAGAAAAGTTAGCAAACAACCAAGGAAGGTGTAGGATTAGCAAACCAATAGTGTGGACTCCGAAATTAGTGCATAGACTAGAAGCGTTAGGAGATAAGATAGCATGATGCTGTGGACCACTGGCTTGATCGAATAATAGGAGGATTTATCACTAAGTTCGCGGTCGACACAATTGTCAGCTACAGTGAGGCGGAGCTATATTTGCTCAAGGGACCGCGAAGTAAGTATATTAAATCTTTGAACACTTGGATTAAGATGTTATTGTGTGAAAAGCAGGTTATGCGAATAATTTAATGTTTGGGAATACACGAAGTGACAAAGATCTACAGAATCGAAAGTAGGGAAGAGTTGGAAAACAGTCCCTTAATTTCACCCTCGCGGGAAAGCAAGGAAGAGCTCGCAAAACGTTCTTCGAGGAGCATGGTCAGTCTGATAAGGCAGCATATTCCACATTTACCACCTCCACCCACACTACCACCCATCTCACCCTCCTCACCTCCATCTCCACCCACCCCACCTCCACCACCACCACATTTTAGTATGGCGAGTGTGATCAAACTACCGGTATTCAGAGGAGTGGGAAATGAAGATTCAAACCAATTCTAGTTTGTGGTAAGAGCAGTATGGGAAGCACAGGGCATCATGGATGATAATATTAAAAAGGATACACTGGTGAGCACGCTATAGGATCACACATTAACATGGTATATCAAGCATTCTAATGACCACCCAAACACAGGAATCCCAGAGATCTAGGCCGCACTGAATAGGGAATTTAGCAGGCCAAAATCAGAAACACAATCAATCATCGGGTTTAAGGAAATCACGATGCTCCTGGGCGAGACCCCCTGGGATCTAGACCAAAGGCTGAAGAGTACAATCCACGAAGCCAATATGACGTTAACATTGATGCACAACATTGTGCATGGTTTGTGGCCTCACTTACACCACACTTAAGGACAACGCTGTCACAGCAAAAACTTTCCACCCAGGCCGAAGAGTTGGAGATGGCAATGAGATTACATGAGACCCCTATACAAGACCCAAGGTTGGGAGTCCAACAAATCCATGTGCAATTGTAGAATCTATGCCTGGAAATGCAAAGTTTAAAATAGGATAGGACATCTCGGCTGGAGGTGCGCGAGGAAGTATGGTGCATAAAATGCAAAGGCCAAGGGCACGAAAAGGACCACTGTCCAATTTTTGCAAACTACTTGGCAGGAGGAGGGCCGATTCCGTTAAGACCGAGGCATAAGCAAGGCCGAGTGTGGCATCTTCACTATGGTGCGTGATCTTCTAGATAGGAGGAAAACACACTACAGACAATTGTCATATGTTGCAGAAGTATATGTAGACATCCCAGCAATTGTTTTGTAATTTCTGTCGGTCGATAGGTCATGACAAACGCACCTGCGGAAGCCATGAACTAATGATGGATCAGACTCCTGCCTATAGGGTGCAGACCAAAACGCGAGCCCTCGACCCAAATGTAGGGATGGCGCACGCTGGATTTCAGGGGCGTGGTTGAGGTCGAGGTGGAATGGGACTAGGAAGGGGTTGCAGACAACTAATTTGTTACAATTGTGGAGGGCCAGGGCACTATGCCCACGATTGTACAAACCCGACAAGGACATCATGTTGGTACTGTACATAATTTGATCCTGAGGTAGAAGACTACCCTTCACTGACAGCGAGGATGCACAAAAAGGGGCTACTCCAGCCCCTCTAACCCAGAATTTATAGATGATGAGGTATGAGCCGCGCGAATAAGACCCGAATGTAAACATGATGCTTAAAAGCAGTATGACCATGGGAGATGATAAAGGGAAGCAACCAGAAGAAAGTGTGTGGGTTTGAAAGACTCCTACAAAGGAACCTAAATTTGATTTAGAACGCGTGAAGGAGACATTCATGGAAGCTAAGAAGAGCTTCACGGAGGCCTCCACTTCAGGTAGTAAGGATCAACTAGAACCAGGGATGGATCCTTCAATGCTCACTACCTTTCTGGAGACATGCATGAAACTGTTGTGCGATAGGAAGGCAATCAAAGGACTACTGGAACTTATCACTAGGTGTGCGAGGTCAGGAGAACCATGCGTGGTTTGGAAACTTGGAAAGCATGCATTGCGCAAAGGAAGGGAAATAAGGTTGACTGAGCAAATAGGTGAGTATGAAATGGATCAGGTAATCGTGGATCTGGTTTTGAACATGAATGTACTACCATAGAAAACATGGGAATGCATGGGTAGGCCCACGCTACAATGGTCCCCTATTCAGTTATGATTGGGAAACCAACATAAGATTTTTCCCATGGGAAGAATGCAAAGGGTAATGGTAGATATTGAAGGTGCGAGCGCACAGGTGGATTTTGAAGTGATAGAGATTGTCGATGACAACAATCCCTATCCTGTGCTACTAGGAATAGATTGGGCTACTGATATGAACAGAGTCATAAATCTGAAGAAGCGCAAAATGATCTTTGAGAAAAAGTCACTACGCATAATAGTACCACTAGATCCAGCCAAAGGAGCGTGATACACTGAACTAGTGTGCGATGACAATAGTGATGATGATCTCGACTATATTTACAAGATAACTGCACGAGAAGAGGATTGGGTGAATTCAACTGCAGATGGAAGGGTTTCATGGTAGTGCAAAAGCTTCTACACTTCGGATTCAGACGAAGAGATATAGCGATGGCAGAATCAGCTGCATGAAGTAACAACGCTTAGTTGCAACATGATGACTAGATCATTGTGTTGTGTAATAACAAAGGCAAGGGAGTTGCTGACATATGATGGATTAACAGCGGTGGATGAATTTCTGAGAAAATTTGAAAGCACGGTACCAGAACAACATCATTTCGATGCGTTAAAGTGGACATTGCGCACAACACCCGCATGATGGTGGGGTACGCATCAAGGAAATTTTGAGGACTGGCGTGTATGGAGAAGGATGATGTGCCTACGTTTTGGAAAACCCCAGCTCCGAACTAAAGGCAATCAACAAGAATGAAACAACTTGCATGCCCACCTTTCCCGATGGGTACAGACATATGATGTACAATCTGCACAAGTGCACACCACCCCCAGACTAGAGAATTGGAACAAACCACAACAGTAGGAAAGGTGACGCGTGATACCAATTTTCCATGCCGAAGCATTCGATAGGGTTTGTGGACTACTGAAAAAGGTTCACCAGGTGAGACGAACTGATTGGGACCTGCGGGTACCAATAGTTTGATGGGCCTATAGGACCATGTGCAAAATCCTGAACACGGAGACAATTGCAAAGGTATGGAATAGAGTGGAAACTGTAATTATTGAAGAAAATCCAAAAAGGAATCGCATGTACTAGCCCCCGCAACGGTGACAGTGCGTGATGACCAGGAGGAAGAAATCACACATCTACCCGAGGTCGAACATATAAGGATTCAGGAAGCCATTAGGTGAGGGAACTTTAGACTTCGCGAACTCGAAAAGAATCAGGTACGATTGAGGAAGAAAAGCATTTTGATGGGTGTTGCGATCAAGAGGCTAGAAAACGAGATCACGCAAGCATGTCTCGTTGATAAGGCAAGGATGACAAGGCACAATACGGATAATCATACTACTATGCTAGAAGATTTTCGCTGAGAAGTTATGACTCGACTTCCATGGCTACGACTGCACCTCACCAAACGCAATAACCAGGGGAGCGCACTACATACAATAGAACGCGTGGCACCGGTGGTCGCGCAGGAAATTGAGAAGTTTCCGCGGACTATACTGGAAGGTGAGTTAAAGTCTCGGATAGGTGGTGTGACCACCTGACTAGCCGTGGGAAGCACAGTCTTAGCGCTCTAGATAGTTGAAAGAGAGCACGGGACTCTAAAAGAGTCTGTTTGGGGGCTACGCAATGAGGGAGGTGCGCGTAGAATCAACATGACACAAGGTTCGTGCCCGTGCACGGGGGCTACGCTACCGTGCAGGTATGCTGGGAAGTAACTGTTGGTGTCACTGTTCATGATGAGATGTCCAATTTAAGGCAAAAGGGAGCGAGCGACGGGCATTTAAGACACGAATTAAGGGCTAGATTTGGGGCAATCTACTACCAAGAAAGCATTGATGGCCCATAATTGAGGGGAATGGTCGAATTTGAATTCAAAAGGCGCTATAAAACTCCAAGAGCTAACCACGAGACAACACTTGTTCATTTGAGATTTGAGTAGTTGATTAAAGCATAGAGTGTTGAGCACTGAGCAAGATTTGAGCCCCGAAGTTCGCGAACAACCATAGATAGCTCAAACAAGATGACGGCTACCAGGAGAGGTTTGGGCTCAGCAGAAGGAACCACCGACAAGGCTGCACAGAACCCCATGGTACATGATGTTCCTGAAGATACTGGGGTCACACTGGAAATCCCGAAATTGACCCAGACGTCGAGGCCCAAGAAGGGTAAGTAGGAAGCGGGACCAGTTCGCATGTCCTCGAGAAATCCGTGGTTCGGTAAACTTTCAATGGAAGAAAAGGGCAATGCCATCACCATTGAGACAGATGAGGAGGAGGAGGACCTACAGGCTCTCATCAATGAGATAGAAGCAGCAGAAGACATGGAAGAGGACATCCAGCCAGTGCGCATTGCAGCAAAATTGCTCGAGTATGTCCCTCCGCAGAAAGGGAAAGCTAAGATACCCAAGGACTTGGATGCCACTAAGAGATCACTCTAGACGCCTCTCCTCCTCAATGGAATCGCGTTTGAGGGCTCGCACCAGGGTCATGTACCCACAATGAAGTTTGAAAATTGGGACCTCACAGACAGTGAAAAGTTCCCACATTTAGAGATGGAAAGCCTTATGAAGCAGAACATGGAGGGGTCAGTCACAACACTAGAGCCACGGAAATGACTGCGCAGTGTGGAGAAGGTCGGGTTACTTCATCTGCTGTGGATTCCACACTTTCACCACGCACCTATCACTATTTTCATCATCAGGCAGCTACTTTGCCTGGTGCATTATTGGTACTTATGGCTGGAAGAGTCTATTCCCATCACGGTGGATTTCATCCATAGGATTTCCCGGCTCCCCTGTAAGGGAAAGGACCCCGCGACGATAGCAGGAAAAAGCGGAGATTTGGCGCTTGCAGAGTCCATGAAGAAAAAATTCAATCTGGAGAAGAAAAAGAGGGGTTACGTAATCAGTAGCATTAAAGATAAAGGGGTGCACATAGCCACCCAACTCTTGGCTAGGAAGGTAATGAGAAAATGTTGTGGAGATGAGGTACCAGTGCCGTAGTTGCGCTGGCAGAAAAATGCGGGGTGGGGGTCCAATTCAACTGGGCCAAGTTCCTCTACAAGGAGTTCCTCACTAACTGCAAGGAAGCCTTGGAGCAGGGCAAGACCTTCCACTATGCGTGGTTTCTCTTGTCTATTTTACTAGTAACATGGGAACTGCTCGAGGACAATCAGTTCCCTAGTATTGAACAGGACTTACCAGAGGTCACAAAGTACGCGTTGCTCTGGGCCACTAAGGACATCAAGCGGATTTGGGAGACCAATATCTTCTTGGTGCTCATGGAGGCGAGCATTTGGATGTGGATCAACAATGGCCACGCCTGTCCCCCATAGTGTACAACAGTTTGCGAAGCTTTCCAGAATTCAAGGTGGACATGCATAATGTGTACATCAAGGCACGTAAGGATCCAATGTAGCAATGGACCAAGCTCCCCTTCATCACTATTGATGATGCGATCTTTTTAGTGCTAGAATCATGGCCCCCCGAGTGGCGCACCCCAGATCTGGCAGAGATGGATAGAACAACAGCACAAAAGTAGATGGACGCAACCAAGTTGTGTGTCACAAAGTTGGTCCAGCAAAGGTGTAATGAATAAGTGGCCGCGAAGGTAAGGGCTGTCCATGAGGTAGCAAGGGCAGTTGCAGAGCAGGCAAAGGCCACTAACGAAGCAGCAGCAGTGCAGGCAACAGGGGCCACAACAATGCAGGATGAGGAGGGCCAGAACTTGTCTACAGGACAGGAAGCAGAGGACACAGAAGAAGGCACGGACCCGGGCACAATTTCCACCCAACTGAAAAGGTCGCGCATCATGGAGAGACCGGGTCCACGAAAAAAGGTCAAGGAATCCAAATTGGCCGTCAAACTGATCACACTAATAGAAGGTGACCTCTACGACATCGGCGACACAATTCGCAAGGTAACCAAGGAAGCACTCTATGAAGCCATGTCTGAGCAACAGATTATGTTAGGGGCCCTAAGGGCGCAACTGCAGGAAGTACAGGTGTGGCCCCCATAGGAAGGAACCATAGCCACCTACGGCGTATCAGGAACATAAACAACAGAGCAGTTGCTACGTGCAAACATGGCTAACACCATAGTGCTACCGGAAGGAGCACTGACAGTAGAGAAAGAGGACGACAGAGCCGCGGTGGGTAGGATCAAGGGACTTGGCTTGAATTTGGTTGCCCTTCAGCGAGACACATTGTATCAACTAAAGGATGGAATCACAGTAGAGCTCCACGCCAGGGAGGGTTGCACGATCTAGGTAATGAGTGAGCAGAAGATCAACATCAAACAGCTCAGCCTACAGCGTGACAAACTAATGTCACAGAACCAGTAGATCGTGTAAATAGTTAATGAAGCATGTCGGTGAGTTCCAGAGTTGTTGATTGCCGCATACCTACCCATAGAGATGCAGATCCACTATCTGGCAAGTGGAGTCGAAAGTGCGCGTGAGGAAACAACGCGAGTGAAGCTACAGCTAAACCTCCAGATTGTCGAGCTGTGGCTGAAGGCGTAGCCTTCCACTCCTTTGGAAGTTAGAGAGCAGCGCATTAACGCAATTCAAACAGGATTGGAAGAAATTGGACGGGCAGTGCAAGAATGTACCAGTATGTTCGACTAGGCTTTTGACATCCTCACATCCTTGCAGGAGGACCCCAACATACAGTTCCTAGAAACAGAGGCATGCAAACTGTAGGAGTAGTATGATAATGTCAGGGGAACTACGCAGATAATCGTCCTCACCCAACGACTGGCCAAGATGTAGTAAGCAAGGGCACTAAAAGAGCAGGTGGATGCTGCCAGATAGAAAGAGGAACTTCTCAAGGCCCGCGTCCAACCTTGGATTGATGAGGCCTTCACCATTATGGCCGATATTGAGGGCAAGCTCACACAAATGTAGGGACTATATGCACTTAGGCAGGTAGCAGATCCTCACAAAGAAGCATCAGAAGAGCTCATGCAGCAGGTCCAGCAAACTATAGAATAGTGCACTATGGACCTCCGAGCAGTACGGGACTAGTTGGAGGGTCTCCGTACCAGGGTTGCGCACCAGCAGAGTGACTTGGGATGAGTCATGATGATTGTGTTGGGGGCCTGTTGGGCATGGAATTCCCCCAAAGCATGTTTTGGGGCTTAAAGCCCAAGTTTTGGCCAAAGGTTTTGTAAGACTCTGCGAATTGTGAGCGCAGAGCATGAAGTATAGATTAAGTCATAGGGTTGTTCACCCTAAAATATTGTAATGGAATGTAAAGTCGTGTCGGCCTACCCATGGTCTATGGACCATGGGATTGTATAAATAAGGGCGAGGCTCTAAGTTGTAAAGAAAACTAGAAGAAGGAATTAGAGAAAAAGAATACGAATGGTTCGATCTTAGAGTAAGAGTCTAAGTGTATTGAGTCGTAGTAGTAGGAGGAGGCTCTGCAGCTGAGTGCACAGAGGCCAAGTAGAGTCCACATCTAAGTGCGCGGACCCCTGTAGCGAAGTGCATAGGGCGGTGTCGAGTCTGTAATCCGGATTGAAGATTAATAAAGAGAAGTTGATTCCTATTTCTGTGTATCTGTTGTGCATTGCCTTCTTTATGTTTATACTATTTTATTTATCGTGCACACTAATATGATTGTTGAATATGTTGTAATAATCATTAGTCTTACATAAACAAGTTATGTAATCTGATAATAGCAAGAACTTGGGTATTATATGGGTTGTGCAGAAGCAGTGCCGCGGTTGCGAAGGGATAGCAAGTGTGCGTAGCGACGGGTCAAACCGTGGACCTCCAGAAGCCCATCAAACATCCCCAGGGTGCGGAAACCTAGTTCTAGCACCCTCCCATACTACTTTGGGTGAGACATCAGTTCGCGCTCCGCGGAATGTTTCCGAAAGGGCCAGTAGTACCGAGATTTGCTTAGCTAAATCACCTCTAAACCTGGGTCAGGCCCATACAAGCCAACAGTGCTTCAAAAGGGAAACAATGTATTTTTACCTCTCTCACCATATCATGCCTTCAGAATCCATTTTTGATGAATAAAAACAGTTGTTGTGCAGAAATACCAATTCCTATCCTAATTTGTGCATAATGGTGAAAATTGAAAATCGGACTTAAAAACCCACTTGAAATGCCCTTCAAAATTGCATTTTTAAAAAATTTCCCCATTTATTACTCAATTTATTATACTTTGAGAAAACCCATTCTCTCATAATTTTTTAATTTCTACTCCAATTTCTTGTAATATTTGTGCCAAAACTACCCGGAACAAGCTGCTATAGACAAAAAATAGGTTGCTACAACAATAGCTACAGAAAATGAAACTTTCGTAGCTATTACAGATAATGTCACTCTCTTTCGAAAGTTATTTTTTCTGACTCAACTTTGATGATTTGGATTGTGTGATGTATGATGAAGTAGAAATCATGAAACATAATGCATGATGACTTGAAATTAATGTAATTTTCTTGGAAAATGAAATGAAATGAAGAAGATCTGTAGTAGTGCTTCATCATGTTGTTGTTGAATGAAAAAAATATGAACATGCTACTACAAGAAACTAATAAAATATATTGTTATAAGTTGTTGATTCCATAAAACCATATAGTCTTCATCAAAACCAAAATTCATGGTACAATTCTTACCATGCGAGTGAATGTGCTGAAGTTGAGCATGGAAAGAAATCATTGGATTACTGATCATTAATGAAAATCATCAACTAATGTGAGACAACTCATCGATAATGTAAATGAGTGTGAAGGTACCTAAGTGCGCCTTGACAGGGATGAATGAATGTGTTGAAGTCGAGTCACCTACAAGATATGATAATCAAGAGACATTGTTTGTATTCCCATTTTTGTCAATGAGGATGCTTTCCATTGATGTATGCAAGTTCCAAGGCACTCCAAATATCCTTTGATCTTGATCCCAGACAAGGCGTTGAAGTGGATGGGACAAGATCTGTTGGAAGGTGGGCCTTAAGGAATCCCACATCTTCCAACTCGAGCATAGAACCAAAAATGATTTGAATAACCATAATAAAATATTGAAACCATCATGAAATTGTAGAACATATTGTGAACTTTTCTAGCTAGTTGCCTAGTTTTCGAGTAAATCTCATGTCCAATTGCATTAGTAAACTAGTTTTCACCATATGACTTATTTTTCTCTTTACCTTTTTTTAATCCTATTCTACTTGAAAAAGAAAATATCGTTCAAGTATAGGAATACTTTCAGTGGAATCATGTGCATAAAAAGATGATAGATAAACTCATATGTGTGTTTGAAAGATACACTTTGATATGTACTAGTATATGATAGAGCAACTTCCTTGATTGAAATGATGCCAGAAAATACTGAAGAATTGAGTACTGGGATTCAAGGACTGTATTGAACCAAGATTCAATGTAATATTGTCTTCCTTGGCTTCTTGTTGTCATGCCATGCAAGTCTTCATAGATGTGATCCCTATTCATAGAATCTGGTGATAGGCATGCAAGAAACTTTTCAATCCCAGGTTCCAACAACTGCTCTTCTTCAACGAGCATCCATGATTCTTGGACCTTATCTAAATCTTCTTCTTTTGGTTTTTTTTCTTCAATGACACCTGTAGAATCATTTTGCAATACCTCAACATTGTAAGTGGATTGAGGTGTTTTATTATTGGGGATCTGAAATGGTTGTGCATGTAGTTGAGTGGGAATGGATCTTCGGGGTGCTTGTGTGGTCGGTAATGAGAAAGGTTGAATTAAGGTCAACTAAGGATGAAATTGATGTTGTGGTAGAGGTGAATGGTATGGATAACATTGATGTTGGTATTGAGGATAGTGAGGAAAATATTGAGGATATGGTGGATTTCCTTTGTAAGGCCCTTGCCAACCTTATTTCCAAGATTAGTTTTGAGTTTGGGATTGAGATGTCTAAGGTTGCCAAAGCAAGGGTGTTTGCTAATGTTATATAGAATCTATGACTGCATACAGAAGTGTCTTCCCTAGGCCTGATGGACTGACCTAGAAAAACATAAATAAAAGGGCACAATGTCTTCCTTAAAGTAATTGAATGATGGGATGAGGCCTACCTGGAATTTGTCGCAAGCTTCGCTCCTTCCTTGGCTTGTATGCTCCAATCCTAGCTTTGATTGCTATAATTAGAACCTTCACAATCAAACAAGACAAGCCAAATATACACGACATCTATGTAGCATAATGCAATCAATTCATTCAATAGATCAACATGGTATTGAAATACATGAAATCATAACATCACATATAGGAAAATAGTCTACTCTTTGTTTTAATAGAAATAGAGAGAGTTACAACCAAAAATAGGAGTTGATCTTGTAGAAGAGATCCCCAAGTTTACTTGTCCTTTTCTTGCCACAAATTATGCCTCTATGTCACCCTAATGCATTGAATAATGACTCTCAAAGCAACAACATAAGGGTAGAATCAATCTCCAAAATCCAACCCCTTTCCCATGGATGGTTCTAAATATATAGATGAGGGAGGTAGTTCATGAATTCTTATCCATTTACCAATCTAATATTGGGATCCACTTGAGAGGGAAGGATGAGCTCAAGGAATAAGAGGTGAAAACTTCAAGGTAGGATAGGATAGGTTTCGAGACTCTTATCCAAGGTAAATGGTTTAAAAAGCCTCAGGAAGCTTCAGGATTCCTTTTATTTTTCCTGAATTTCTAGAATCAGCATACCACCAAGACTAAGCAACCTTCTGGTGATCAACGCAGGTGCAGATAGGGTCAACTTAGTAGTCAACATTGGTCCCTAAAGGGACAAGGTGCGTTGAGCCTTAAAATCTTGGAAACTTAGCAGTGAGGAGTAGAAATTTAGGGATTTAGCAAATTCATGCTTAGGGCTTCATGTAGGGATGATGACAATATGTTGAAGGATGTGAATTGATCCCATTTGAAGGCCTAATGACCAAATGTGACAAAATGGTATATAACAACCAATTAGTTTGAGATTATTGTGCATAACCCTGAAATTGAGAATTAAGATCTTGCATCATACCAGGTTGATGAGGCTGCCATGGTCTTCTTGGAGCTACATAATAGGATTGTTCCGGTGTTTGATTTTCTCACTGTTAAACTTCCTTTAACCCAGGTAATGGTGGGAAATATTAAGTAGTATGTGATCCTTCATAGGTTTCACAAATTTTAATGTTATCAAGTGGACATTCATGCAAAGCATGTTTCTTTCTACATTTAGGGAAAAATATAAACAAAGCAACATTCTCAACTTTTTTCTTGTTTTATATTCTTAGCATATCAATTTGTTCATTTACATTACCAAGATTGTCTAGCAAATTGTTAAGTTCGTTTTGACTTACCAATTCTAATGTGAATTACTTACTCTTTCCATAACTGGATCTTTATGGGATCTTCCATACTTTGCTTTTCCTCTTGATATGTTCTTGCACAGTTCAAAATCTCTTGAAATGACAATTGGGAGACATATCCTTTTCCCATTAGGTTAATAAGATCAATCCATTCATCCCTTATAACTTTTAGTAGGAGAAATTTTAATGTATCTGATCCTAAATCATGCAATTTATATTTTTTGACGTTATAATTAAATCTCTCCACTAAATATTCTAGTATTTCGTCCTCTTTTTGGTTCGTTTTAAAGACTTCATTTCTAAGGTCATGGTGTATGCAATAATCTATATATTTTTTCAAAAATACTCTTTCCATATCATCCCATGTCCTTATAGAATTTTTTCCTAAATTCATGAACCATCTAAGAGATCTATCCGTCAATGTTTCCGGAAACAAATTCAATTTTTGAGTGTATAATGAGTAGCTATAAGATCTACAAAGTATTTCAAATTCGAAAAGAAAGGTTTCCAAGTCTTCTGATCTCAAACCTTTGAACTTAGGAATTACAGATGGATGAATTTTCTTCATATGAATTGTTGGCTTAGTAGGCCCTGACCCAGGTTCAACGTTAAGTCAACCAAGAAAATCCCTACACTACTGGCCCTTTCAGCATCAATCCGCAGAGCACAGACTGAAGTCTCACCCGAAGTAGTATAGGGGGATGTTGGAAACAAGTTTCTGCACCCAGAGATGGTAGTGATGTCATTTTATGCCTTAATTCTACCCTCACGCAGATCGATACGCCTTTTAGGGCTTATCGATATATTTCTCTTAATCGGCCTCTAGACCTTCGCGAAGGTCTACGACTGTCGTTCACGAACCCTAACTAGGTAAGTCAACCACTTACACACTTCTATAATTACTCTTACTTCCGTATTTACCCAAATCGGTTTAAGTATCTGATAACTTCAATATGCATTAATATGTTCTTCGCGTAAACATATATTATTACTTGTGTTCAGAGAACAATGTAAAACATATAGATTCGCGCATCAATATAGCATTAAATCGTGAGCCTGTTATTTCGCATAACATAACCACATTTATTGATAACAGAAGTAAATAGATCAAACACAAATATTTCCAGAGTAATCTTCTTTATTAGTACTTCAGATCTTCTTATAGACCCTAACTACCCCATGCACTCAGCTGTAAGGGTCTGCACACTCAGCTGTGGACTTCTACCCTAGGCCTCTACACACACAACTGCAGAGCCTCTCTTCTACTTTAAAAATCTTTGCTCTTTTTGCTAATGACTGATTACTTTCATCATCAATACTACTACTTCTGCCTTAGACTCTTCTAAGACTCTCATTTTTATACAATCCCATGGTCCACGGACCATGGGTAGATCTTCTAAAGCTGACACAACTTACATACAAGAAGCTCGGAAACCCTTTATGACACTTTACATATACACACTCTGCGACCATAAATTGTAGAGACTTAACACTTTACATACAAAAACTTCGGCTTTCTGCCCCAAAACTTGGGCTTTTTGCCCCAAAATTGACCCTAGGGGACCCTGTCCCAATAGGCCCCAACACAAATGATCCAAATGGATCCTAGAAACCCTCTAAGTCTTCTAAAGATCAAAACTATCGCATGAGAATAACTTTTACAAAAGTTGGATAACACTATAGGGAGGCGAAAACATAGAGAAAACAGTGAAATGAAGCCTATCGGAGGGCAACAGAGCAATGCACAGGAGCCGGCGGATCTGGCCGATCAACTGTCCAGATCCAATCAGTAAATCGCAATCAATGGTGGCAAGCGGAGGCTATCGGTGGAGACCGCATGGAATATGTGACAATGATAAGCGAGGTCAACAAGGACCATCGATCAAGCGCACAAATCAACGGCCTAAGTTGAATCGCAATATCGTGTCGACAAACCATAGAGGAGTGCTCACAAATGGCCCGGGGGTATGTACAATATGTGATTGCGATCAATTGCATCACAACATCACATCAGAGCATTACAATGGAGCGGGGCCGATATAGACCTAACTCATGATAGCTAGACCCGATGGAGAAATAGGTGACATTTCATATATTTTGAGATCTGGAAAACAACATTTTCCTTTGTATTTGCTCTTTTGTTAAGTAAATGAAATACAAAGGAAATGTGTTGATGCAATGAAACATGACCCGAAAGGGTTTATGAATGCAAATATATAATATTTCATGTCTGTCTAAAGCCATTTTATGGGGTTTTTTCAATGTTTTCATGTATTTGTAAAATACAAAGGGAAATCAAGAAACAAGCAGGATTTCTGGCGAGCCGTAGGCGGTAAGTGGTTGTGGCCAGTCTTCGCCCGAGCCCATACACTGGCTGCCACATGTCCAGGCCATGGAGAGAGAAAACCACCCTTTTCGGGCAGTTAAACCCAGTACAAATGAGCGGCCCGAAATGAACCTCAGCTGTTGGATCAAGATCTCTCAGATCAATGGTGGAGATGCGATAAGCGATATAAAGGTGGACCTGATAGGAGTTATAAGGCCAAATCTATAATAACTCAAATCCAATAAGTGCATTTTGGCAGATTTTCACAGTTTTTAGTATGTTTCTCTGTGTAAACAGAGAACGTTGTTTCTAGGAATTTCAAAGGCTCGATGACCCATTCTGTTACAGAACAGGTGACAACCATCCCTGAAGGCATTTAGCAATGATTGCTAATGCTCAGAAGGGGATCTGGGTAGACAGAGGCCAAGAAGCCAGAGAGATGAGAAGGAGAAACGAACAGACAACACTGATTGGCTTTAAAGCCATAGACTACCAAAAATAGAGACAAGCAGTGTTGGGACAGAGAGCAAATAGAGACAGAGAATCATTGAGGAGAGTCTGTGTACTCAGAAAGACTTGGGGGATCCAAGTAAAGCCTTATTGTTATTTATCTATTGTGTGAGACTCAAATTGAGCTCACTTTTGTAAAAAACTCTACTTTTGAAGACATAATAGAGAGGTCACCGCTGAAGGCTGGACTAGGAGACGTAGCCCCGGAGTGTTGGGTGAACTCCTTATTAAACTTGTTGTGTTTATGTTTGTTTGTCTATTATGTTCTTTAAATGCTTCATTATTTATGTATTTTAAAATCTTATCGATCCATTGCACAAAGTAACATAGGCAAATCCATGCACATGAGTCTATAATACCTTAATAATTGTCTAATATCTCATTATTAGATCAAGTGGTATCAGAGCTTTAGGTTTGCTAAGGTTAGACAAGCTTTGTTGGATTGTTGAATGCTAACTAAGTCAAAGCTCAAATTAGGAGAAGGAGAACTGATTGAGGCTAACCCAGAAATTGGAAGAGTCTAACTTAGGAGGAAAATGGCAGAAGAAATTCCCTTGGAATCAAACTCTCAGTTCATGGACAGTTTCATGACCATGAGAGCCATGGTGGAAGAAATGTCTCGGGAATTTAAGAAGGATTGAGGTGCAAGCACCTCAACACATGAACGAAGCAAAGGAATAGAGGAACCTCTTCTATTTTCCCATTCAGAAAGCAAAGGGAAAGGGGAAGAGCCTCCTCCATCAACTCCTCCTTCTAGCCCTGAAAAGAAAAAGAAGAAAACATCTTTGATTAAATTAGATGTAAAATTTGATTTTCCAATCTATGATGGAGAATTAAATGTAGAAAAAGTAGATAACTGGATTCTATAGATTGATGTGTATTGCAGGGTGCAGAACATTGATTCAGAAAGGAGTAAAATTCAGCTGGCTAGTGTTCGCCTTGGAGGAACTACCCTAGTCCGGTGGGAAGGCAGGACAAGCTGATTTGAAGAAGCATGGTAAAATTCTTTCTACCTGGAGTGAATTTGTTTCTGCCCTTAAAAAAAAATTATATCCACTAGCTTATATGCAGCAAACAATGATGAGTTTGAAAACTCTTCACCAATTAAAGGGGCAAAGTGTACAAAGTTATACCTAGGAATTTAGAAAAAGAGCTTTAATTCTAGGCATTTCTCTAGACTCACTTGAAACTTTGTTGAAGTATATAGGTGGTCTGCATAGCTATTTGAGGCAGACCATTCTCATGTTTAACCCCACTAGCATAGATGAGGTATCTGTTTAGGATACACATCTAGAAGCTAAAGGCAAGAATGTGAACCTAGAGATTGGGGGATCATCAAAACCCACTGCAAGCAAAAACAAGGAAAAGAAGAAGCTAAGATGGAAAGAGAGGAAGGCAAAAGTTGTAAAGAAAGACAAACCTTCATGCACTCACTACAAGAAGGGTGGACACGATGATGAACACTGCTAGTCTTTGCATGCAGAGCTGAAATCCAAGAAGTTTGATGGCAAGAAGAAGAAGACTGATGCTGCTATTAAGAAAGATTTGGGATCAGACTCAGGTGATGCAAACTCAGGTGATGAAACAACAGTCACAGCTATAGGTATAAAAGGTTAACATTCTGAATTATCTACTAGTAATTTTGCACAATCTATTGATAATGAAGAAAATGAGAGGAAAAGACATGAGCTTTTTCATATTAGAGTTATTTCCAAGCACCAAAAGATTGATACTTTATTTGATAGTGGTTCACAAGTAAACTTGATTTCTGAAGCAATTGTAAAGAAGTTGGGACTACTAACCACACCTCACAAGAAGCCATATCCATTAGGTTGGGTATGTGATAAAGCAAAGCTACAAGTGACTAGACAATGTAAACTTAGGTTTGCTTTTGGGTCAACATTTGTAGATGAGGTTGAGTTAGATATAGTTCCCTTGGATATATGTGGTATTGTTTTAGGAAGTCCTTACTTGTATGATAGAAAAGTTATTTTCTATAGAACTGAAAATAAGTATCAACTCACAAAATATGGAATAGAATATATTGTAAGAGCTCATCAGCTCAAAAATAACTACACTCTCATTAACTCAGGGCAGATGAAAAGAATTGTAAATTCATGCAAGCAATTTTTACTAATGGTTGTAAAGGAAAATAACATTGATAAAGCCAATGTATTTGAAGGTTGTGATGCTAAACAGAAATTTGATTTAGAAAAATTTGTTTCAGAATATGATATCCTATTTCAAGAACCTAAAGGTCTGCCACCCAAAAGAGAAATTGTACATGATATTCATTTGCAGCAAGATGCTCCATTGCCTAACATCAGAATGTACAGGTTATCTGCTTTAGAGAATGTAGAGATGAAGAAGCAGGTACAGGAGCTGCTCGATAAAGGGTTCATAAGACCAAGCACATCACCATGCAGATCTCCAATCATACTGGTGAGAAAGAAAGATGGTTCGTGGAGGATGTGCATTGATTACAGAGAACTAAATAAAATAAGGATCAAGAATTGCTATTCTCTTCCTCGCATTGATGATCTATTAGATCAGTTGAAAGAAGCTATTTACTTTTCCAAGTTGGACTTGCATAGTGGCTATTATCAGGTCAGAGTAGAAGAACAAGATGCATGAAAGACTGCTTTCAAAACAAAGCAAGGGCTGTATGAATGGCTAGTTATGCCTTTTGGCTTAACTAATGCTCCTACCACTTTCATGAGAGTTATGAATGATGTACTCAGACCTTTTATTGATGATTTTGTAATTGTATATTTAGATGACATTCTTGTTTTCAGTAAAACATGGGAAGAACATTTGAAGCATGTAAAGCAGACTTTAGATGTTTTGAAAAGATAAAATCTCTATGTGAAATTATCAAAATGTGAATTCAACAAAACATATTTAAATTATTTGGGTCATATTGTAGGGGGTGGTGAATTGAAGATAGATCCCTCTAAGGTCGAAGTCATTGTGAACTGGCCTAAACCCAAATATGCTACAGAAGTTAGGAGTTTCCTAGGAGCAGCACAATATTGGAGAAATTTTATTGCTAACTTTTCCTTGATTGCAGCTCCCTTACATGCTTTGACAAGATTAAATAAGGTGTTTCAGTGGGGAGGCAAACAGCAGAAAACCTTCGACACCTTGAAAGAAAAAATTAGTACAACACCAGTACTAGCATTGCCAGATCTTCAAAGACCATTTGAGATTGAAACAAATGCCAATGACTATGCCATGGGAGCAGTGTTGATGCAACACGGTAAACCCATATGTTATCATTCTGAGACATTTAGTTCTGCAATAGTTAATTATCCCACATATGATAAAGAATTGTATGCATTAGTGCAAAGTGTGAAAAAGTGGAAACATTAACTATTGGGCAAGGAAACAATTATACATACAGATCATCAACCACTTCAATATTTACACGCACAAACTAAATTGCAGTAGTCAAGACACTATAGGTGGATGGGTTTTCTACAACAGTTTCATCTAGTCATCAGATATAAGAAGGGCATACACAATAAAGTTGTAGATATGTTATCAAGACCAATCATAAATTCATCTACTATACTTAAGCATAGCTCAGTATTGCATGAAAGCTACATTGAACAATATGATCAAGATGTAGATTTTAAAGATGTATATGCAACTTAAGTCATGGAAAACAAGTAGAAGAATGTGATTATCATGTTAAGGACAAACTCTTGTATCACTTGGGAAAGTTATGCATTCCTCAAATTAAAAGAGTTAAAATAATCCGAGAAGCACATACTTCTCTAATATCAGGTCATTTTGGTGTAAGTAAAACAGTTGCAGAGTTGCAAAGGTTCTGTTATTGGCCAAGAATGCATGAAACAGTTTCTAGATATGTTAAAGGGTGTACCATGTGTGCTAAAAGCAATCCCAGCAATAGAAAACTAGGCTTGTACACTCCACTTCCAGTTCCTTCTCATCCTTGGGAAAGTGCTTCCTGGACTTTGTTGGGGGATTTCCAAAATCTAGAAAAGGTCATGACTATTTATATGTTATTGTGGACAGGTTCAACAAAATGTGTATTTTAATACCTTGTAACAAGCAGATTACAGCTGAACAAACAACAAAGTTGTTCTTTCAGTATGTATGGGTTCATTTGGGTTACCCACTTCCATTGTATCTGATCAAGATTCCCGATTTGTTGGGAAGTTTTGGTCAAGTCTGTGGGAACTAATGGACACTAGACTGAAGAAGAAAAAAACCTTTCAGCCACAAATAGATGGCCAAATAGAGGTGGTAAATAGTACAATGATCTAGTTGCTCAGGGGCTATTGCAACAATCATCCCAAGATTTGGGATGAACATTTGTGTTATGTGCAACATGCTTACAACAGTGCTAAGCACTCTTCTACACAGAGATCTCCTTTTGAGACTTGTTTTGGTTTTACACCAAGGTCTCCCTTGGATTTTGTCTTTAGTAAATACATAGCAATTGATGGACACAGTGATGTGGACAAAGCAACCAAGTTCATTGAACAGATCTAAGAAATTCACCAGGCAATGTAGGAACAACTAGAGAGAAGCCAGGCCAAGTACAAGGCAAGGCATGATAAGCATCGAATTGAGCATAGCTTCCAAGTTGGTGATCAAGTCTGGATGTACATCAGCAAAGATAGAATGCAAGGTGAAGGTAAAAGTTGAAGACAATAAGGTATGGGCCTTTCAAGATACTTGAGAAAATTGGTGAGAACGCTTTTCACCTTGATTTTCCAGCTTACATGCACATCTATTCAGTAGTTAATGCAGAGAACTTGAGACTGTTTGAACCTTCATTGATTGAAGATCCCGAAGAGCAAAGTCAATTGCCTTCTATTGATGATATTTTGCATGAATATCTCAATGAGTTGCAGGAAGATACAGTTCTGGATAGGAAGTTGCGAACTACACGTAGAGGAGATGTTGAGTACCTAAGGATTGGACTCAAAGGTTCAAAACCAAGCAATGCAAGATGGATAGATATTGGACAAGTGAGGAAGCAATATCCTCACTTGATTGTTGCTTAAAAACCTACCTTTTGGTAGTCCAAAAGCTTTTTCAGTGGGAAGGCGTGATCCAAATGGATCCTAGAAAACCCTCTAAGTCTTCTAAAGATCAAAACTATCACATGAGAAGAAATTTTAGAAAAGTTGAATAACAATATCGGGAGGAAAAAACATAAAGAAAACAGTGAAATGAAGCCTATTGGAGGGCAACAGAGCAATTCACAGGAGCCGTCGGATCTAGCCGATCAACGGTCTAGATCCGATTGGCAAATCGCAATCAGCAGTGGCAAGCAGTAGCTATCAGTGGAGACCACATGGAATATCAGACAGTGATTAGTGGGGTCAACGAGGACCATCGATGAAGCACGCAGATTGACGACCCAAGTTGAATCGCAATATCGCATCGGAAAACCGCGGAGTTCTTACAAACGGCCCGGGGGTATGTGCGATATGCGATTGCGATCGCATCGCAACATCACATCGGAGCATTACAATGGAGTGGGGCTGATATAGACCTAACTTGCGATAGCTGGACCTGATGGAGAAATAGGTGACATTTCATATATTTTGAGATCCAGAAAATGACATTTTCCTTTGTATTTGCGTTTTTCGTTAAATAAACGAAATACGAAGGAAATGTGCCGATGCGATGAAACCGGACCCAAAAGGGTTTATGAATGCAAATATATAATATTTCAAGTCTGTCTAAAGCCATTTTACAGGGTTTTTCAATGTTTTCATGTATTTTTAAAATACAAAAGGAAATCACAAAACAAGTGGGATTTCGGGTGGGCCATAGGCGGTAAGTGGTTTTGGCCGGGCTCCGCTCGAGCCCATACACTGGCTGCCACGTATCCAGGCCCTGGAGAGAGAAAACCATCCTTTTTGGGTGGTTAATCCCCGTACGAATATGCTGCCAGAAATGAACCTCAGCCATTGGATCAAGATCTCTCAGATCAACGGTGGAGATGTGATAAGCGATATAAAGGCGGACCCAATAGGAGTTATAAGGTGGAATCTATAATAATTCAAACCTGATAAGCGGTAGTTTGGTGGATTTTCACAATTTTTAGTGTGTTTCTCTGTGTAAATAGAGAACGTTGTTTCTGGGAATTTCAAAGGCCCGATGACCCATTCCATTTCAGAACAGGTAGCCACCGTCCCTGAAGGCATTTAGAAATGATTGCTAATGCTCAGAAGGTGATCTGAGTAGACAAAGGCTGGGAAGCTAGAGAGCCAAGAAGGAGAAATGAACAAACAATGTCGTTTGGCTTTAAAGCCACAAACTGCCAAAAACAGAGACAAACAGTGTTGGGATAGAGAGAAAACAGAGACAAAGAGTCAATGAGGAGAGTCTATGTACTCAGAAAGACTTGGGGGATCTAGGTAAAGCCTTGTTTTTCTGTATCTATTGTGTGAGACTCAAATTGAGCTCACTTTTGTAAAAAAGCTCTGCTTTTGAAGACATAATAGAGAGGTCACCATTGAAGTTTGGACCAAGAGACGTATCCCAGGAGTGTTGGGTGAACTCCTTATTAAACTTGTTGTGTTTATGTGTGTTTTTCTATTATGTTCTTTAACTGCTTCATTGTCTATGTATTTCACAATCTTATTGATCCATTTCACAAAGTAACATAGACAAATCCATGCACATGAGTATATAATACCTTAATAATTGTCTAATATCTCATTATCAGATCAACAAATATGGTGACTCACCCTAGAGTCACTTTGCTAGCACGTAGATCTTAGTGCAAAGACCTCCCAGCTCCACTTGCACCATTGCAACTTTATTTGTACACTGCAAAACCGCCTGCTTGACCTACTCCACTAGCTGCTCCGTGGCTGGTCCTGTGCTATCTGCATCGATCTTCTGCTGTGTTTTCTGCATGCTAGCCAACTTCTCCCTAATGGTGGTGGAGAGCACATAGGCCTCATCTAGCCAAGGCCCTAATTGGGCCTTGAGTACTGCCTCTTTTCGCTACACTTCTTCTGCTTGTTCTTTCAATTCCTTTGCTTCCTGCAGCTTGGCCAATCTCTATGTGATGGTGACAGTGTTCACCGCCGCTATGGCTTCATCATACTAATGTTTTAATTCCCTTGCCTCAGTATTCAACCTCTGCAGGTTGGGATCTTCCTGCAGACTCATGAGGACCTCCATCGATTACTTGAAGAGCGCAGTGCATTCTGCCACCGTGGCATCTATCGTAACAACTGCATTATTAACAGTTGATTCGTGTTGTTCTATGACCTCTGGCAGAGTTGAAGGCTGGGCCCTCAACTCGAGTTCTGTAATATTGAGGTTCAACTCAAACTGAACCTTGGCCATCTCAGTCCAATCATCACACACACCTGCAGCAAACATTTGAATCTTGGCCCCCAATGGCGCCTCTTCTGGGATGTACAGTTCCAGAACGATTCTGCAGGCTTTTGCTACTACTGCTGCGGTTCGCTCATTCTTCTCCCGGACCTTCTTCCATATGTCTATCATTGTTGTTTTATCAATGAACATATGTTCATTATTAACCTTCTACTCATTGATCACACTCAGCACGTGCTGCTCTCGGGCCTTAATTTTTGCGATCACACCTGCTTGCATCATGTTAAGGAATTCACTTGGGAGTGTGACCAACTTGAGACCAATCTTCCTTAAAGCAGCCTTTTGAGCATCTGTCTCTACCCTTAGGGCTCCATCGGGAAGCGTGACGGCCTGAGGATCTAAAGAGCGAACCATCTTCGCTGCTTCAGTAGTTCTCGGCGCTAAACTAGTCAACGTCGTGCTACTCTGCCCTACCCCTGCCTGCAGTTGAGTAGTTTGGATCTGCACCTCGTGGAGACCCATTTGAATGACAACTAAAGCTTGCTTCTGCTGCTGCTCAAACTACTGCAACAGTTCTACTATCGCGTCCCTTACCTTATCCCCAAATTCATCTAAGTCACCCTCTGTCAAGGTGATCAAGTCTAGGGATGACTTAGTGGCCTTGGTCTTTTTGCGCGGCCCTTGCTTCTCCTGCTCCTGATTCCGCTTCACCCAGAAGGGAGTGCTTTCTAGATTTGCACCACCCTACTCTAATCGCTCTTCTTATTCTGTCTATGGTGACGAGGATTTCTGACTTCTGTCATAATTGCGTTGTTCCTTTCGTTCCTTGGCTGTGCACTCCGCTTCTACGTGTGCCTTCTCCTCAACCTCCTTCTTTCTCTTTTCAGCCAACTGCTGAATTTTTGACCAGGCCTCTTCCTTCTTCTACTTTCCCATGGACTTACTAGACCTGACAAACAAATCTGATGTTGTGCACCACTTGGCTAGCCAACAATCGAGGACCGCTGCTATGGCATCATCCATCATGAGGTATGGTAGATCATACCACTTCTGTTCTGGGTCCTTGCGCACCTGGATGGAGATACAGTGGAAGTTCGCTTTGAACTCCATGTATCCCGACAACTGCTCAAAAACAGTTGGTGACAATCATGGCTTGCGGTTGATGGCTGCACGGATGCTTGACTCCATCAGCACCCAAAATGTTTTACTCTCCTGGACCCACCAAGCATCCTTCGTGGCCCATAGCAAAGCAAACTTTGTTGCCTCTGGCAAATCTATCATGATCAAAGGAAAATGGCTATCCTCCGATAGTTCCCACGCAACCAACACAATCGACAACAACAACCATGAATAGTGGAATGTTTTGTTGTGGTCCTCTTCCTCCTTGCAGTTTGCAAGGAACTCACTACACAAGTAGCACGCTTAGTTGAATTGTGCTCCCTCTGCGCATTGGGCCACTAATGAAACCATTGGTGCTAGTACCTTGTATGCATGACACTTCCTCATCAACTTGCCAGCCAAGATCTAGTGGCCACCTTCACCGCAAGGTCCGTAATACTCGAAATTGAATATTCGCGCGACTTCTTGGCAAGCTTAAACCCTTCATCCTTTCGGTGAGGTCGTGATCGCCTGTCTTTCCACCAAATTCCTTGGCCGGATTTAGCCCTAAATGGGGTAGTAGGGTGATCCTATGGATCAACATGTCAGTTATAGGGATCATCTCTCCCACCCACAGGCACCCGCCGTGCACCAGGCACAACAATTGTTTGATAACTATCAAATTTATGGAAGCATGGTGGTAATGTGGCACCCATAGAAGATTTAGCAATCTTGCCTTTTCCACCCCACGAATCCACTTCACCGGCTCCAACACGGTGACACCTAAGTCCTTGTAGAATACTCTCTGCATGAAATTATCAGTAGCCAAGTGGGGGAACCACTCAGTGTCCCCCAAGTCCCAATCCTCTAATTTTAGATGTGGGATGTGCCCCAAGCGCGGACCTTCAAATTTTATGTTTTCTGGCAACAGGGGCATGTTAAGGAGAAACTTTCCTTCATCAAGGTCCTTCAGGACCTTTACCTTGCCCTAGCGCAGAGGGATGTATTCTGGTAGCTTTGAGATAGCATCTACTCCCTCAATATCAATGTCCTATGTGCCCATATCAATTTCCTTTGCACCCTCATCGGCCTCTAGGTTTACCACCTTTCCTTTCTCTTGAACTATGGGCTTCACTTTTCTCTAATTCTTCCTTGATGAATTGTGCACTGGCTCTGTCGCCTTCTGTTTATCCTTCTTTGTCTTGGAAGCCTCTCCTACTAGCGTAGGCTTCGACCTAGGTGGCCTCGGTGATTTTGGCACCGCTACAGGCACCTCCACACTTACGACCTTAGGGGCAGCTCCCTCAGAGTCCATAGATACTCCAGCACTTGTAGTTTCCACGGGCCCCGACATGAAGCTATGAAGGAGCTCCTAGGTTTCCTTAGGTAACTTGTCAAACACTAAACTGGCCACCAAATACTAAAAAGCTGAAGGATTCATGCGCAACCGATAACACGACACATCAACTCTCCAAATCCAAAGTGTTTTTCATTGGGCAGCCATCTGTAATTTATAGGCAAATTCAAATTCAAATCCGATCGTCTCCCCAAAAATCCGCTCATAAATGCTAGATTGGTTGCAGATTTTCAAAGATCTCGCTCTTAATTTTAGCCTTAAATGCTCCCTGCGCTCCTGTTAGCCATTTTCTCACTGCCAAATCATGAACAGTGACAGTAACGTTCACTTTCTAGCTAACCTGCACGGTCTCTCCTTCTATAGTGCAGCTTCCATCACGCTTCTGCTGATGCTGCAACATTCTTCCATCCCACGCAGTCCCCCAGTCGTGTAACTCTACAATCCAGGCAGTGTAGTTTATAGTCCCATGCCTCCTTTCAGCTTCCTGGAGCACTAAGATTGTGCTTCCATCATATAGTCATCTGGCCAGATCCCTAGTGTATGGCTTCAATCGACTACCATTTACCTTTTCGAGAAATGGATCTCCATTCAATTTCACCAGTTGAACTGCTCCACCATCGGTAATATCTTTGATGACATATGGCCCCAGCCAATGTATCTGAAATTTTCCTGGAAATTTATCAAACTCGCTGTCATATAATAAAACCAAATCGTTTACCTTGAAGGTGTGTAGTTTGATGTGCCGATCATGCCATGCCTTTTCGCACTCCTTCTGAACTTGCTGATGGAATCCAACCAAAAATCTATCTTCTTCAAGATTTGTCAGCTGCATGAGCCTTTCTTCCAAGGCACCGCGATCCACCATCTATGAATGCCACTATCCATAGACTAGGTACAATATACTCCATTGGCATCACAGCTTCTATGCCATAAACTATTCTGAAGGGTGTCTGTCCAGTTAGTTTCTTACAAGTAGTTATATAAGCCCATAACACCACAGGTATGTGCACGTCCCAATCATTCCTATATGCATTAAAAAATTTTGTCAGCGCGTTCTCCAATATCTTATTAAATTCTTCAACCGCTCATTAGCCCGCGGGTGATATGGCGTGCACTTTTGATGCTAAACTTGGAATTTCTCTGTCAGCGTGCTAATTGTTTCATTAAGGAAATGTGTATTGTGATCGCTCATCAAAATATTTGGGCAACCAAACCTAGTCAACACATATTCAAATAGGAACTTCGCTTCTCTTGCCCCTGTACAATCCTTTATAGATTTCACTTCTGCCCATCTGGTCAAATACTCCGTCGGGTGATGATATATTGCACACCCGTCTTCTTTCCTGGAGACTGAATCAGGATTACAAAATCAATCGCCCATTTCTCAAATGGCCGTAGCAACATTTGTAGATTCAGAGGCATCTCATCCCTTTGCAACAACCTGCTAGTTCTTTGACATGCATCACATGCCCTACAATAAGCTTTTGAATCCTTATGTAGTGTCGGCCACCACAACCCAACGCGTAAAATCTTCTAATTTGTTTCTTTTCCTACATAATGTCCTCCTACAACTCCTCCATGAGTTTTAGCAAGGATTTTGTTCCATTCAAACTCAGGCACATAACGTCGCAAAATTTCATCTGAGCCCATTTTATATAAATGTCCTGCAATGACAGAAAAGTCTGTCACGCGCACCACAAGCTTGTTCTTTTGCTGACTAATATATCCTTCTGGAGTTTTTCCCATTGTCAAGAAGTGTATGATATCTACAAAGTGATTTTCTACAATGCGCACCGCAACGAGCTACACGTCAGGCAATACTTCCTCCAAATTAGTGGGCTCCTCACCTGTTTCAATGTGCAATAGATGATCAAGTCCTGCATTTAAGCACCCTAACTTCACAATGACTTCGAAATCATATTCCTGAAACAATAGTAGCCATTTGCATATTCCCCCCCCCCAACACAGGCTTGTTGACCAGGTAATTTAACACAGAATGGTCTGTATACATCTTAAAGTGTCCGCCTAGCAAGTAGTGTTTGAACTTCTGGAGCACGTAAACCTTTGCCAAACCTTCGCGCTCTGTCGTTGAATAATTCTTCTTAGCCTTAAACAAATTTATACTTTCAAATGTTATAGGGTGATATAATTATCCTTCACCAGCCTGTGTCAGTACTGCTCCTAGCACAATACATGACACGTCCACATGTACATGAAAGTCCTTCTTCCAATCCGGGAAGACTAGGATCGGCGTGGTGACCATATTTTCCTTTAACACATCCAGGCTCCGCTGACATTCTTCATTCCAACAGAATGTAACATCCTTCTTTAGCAGCTTCTCCATTGGCGCAGTAATGTGGGCATAACTCTTGATGAAATTTCTATAGTATCTTGTATGCCCCAGCATTGCATGTAGTTGTTTCACACTTCTTAGCGCCTCCAAATTAATTATAACTGCTATCTTAGCTGGGTCCACCATTAATCCTTGTCTGCATACCACATGGCCCAAAAAGATTCTGAAAGGAACATAGAACAAACATTTCTTCAAATTGAGTGTGATCTAATACCTCCGGCATGTATCCAACATCAAGCATAGGCTAACTTCATGGCACTTCACCAACCCAAACACCGTCCAATTGTTAAAATATACCTCCAGAAACTTGTGAATGAAGTCCTTGAACACCACGATGACTACGCGTGAAAATATCATCAGCGCATTCTTCAGTCCAAAAGGCATTACAGTATATTGAAAGTATCCCCACTCGGTTACAAAGGTCATCTTACTTCTATCCTCCGGCATGATCTTGATCTGATGGTACCCCAAGAACCCATGAATGAACAAATATGCTTCCTGTCCTCCTACATTATCCAACACTTCATCAATGAACAGAGTCTGAAAAGGATCATGCATGCAAGTGTCATTCAGCTTCCTAAGATATATGCATATCCTTATTTCATCCTTCTACTTCTTTTCCTAAAGTACCATAGGACTTACCCAGTCGGACTCCTCCACTAGTTCAATGATTCCTTCCACTAACATTTTGTCCAATTCTAAGCAGACCCTTTCTTTGTACTTAGGATTGAAGCGATATGGCCTCTGTTACACAAGCTTTGTGTCTAGTTTCAATGTTATCCTCATTACTCCTAAATCACCTATTATCCCTTTCAAGTATGAAAACTTTGTAGGGAACAAGTCCTGGTATTCGCGGAGCAACTCAATGACCTTATCCACTATAGCATTCTCCCATTAGCCCCATATGTTCACAAACTTCGCCTCCACCTCTGTCCCAATGGTCACTTGTCTCGTTTTCAGCAACGCGGTGATATCTGAATTTTATATTTGCAACCCCTCAACTTTGTGGTGACCTTCTATTTTTGGGATGTTAATGTTCCTCAGATCCTCGTCTTCCTCTTCAGTAGTCACATTGTAGCACTCCAGCGTGTGGCGCAGCTGTGTGGTCCAATCTGGTTGAATTAAATCCAAGGGATCTTGTGGTATTCTGAAGATTGCTGCTTTGACCTCCTGCAGCGCTTCATCAATGCACTCAAATCCTTCTTCAAAGCTAAATGTCAACAAGAATACCTGTCTCAAAATATCCCATTCATCTGTGCCATGGTGGAGCTCTATTTCCAAGTACAAATTCATAAGTATTACATCCAAGGTGTGACAGAACAGATGCACCCACTTCGGTTGCGGTTTTGCTCCATAAGCATCAGTCCATTTGGATAAGTGATCGCGCGGATCACTCCTTCCATCGTATTTCTCTGTCAATCGTACCTTTGGGCGACCAAACCCCACCTTCATCATTATTATATATTTGTGCCATCCATCGAAGTTGTCTTTATGCATACCCCACCATCTTGCAGGCATAGTGCGTAGCGCCATGTCCAAGGCTTGGAAGTGATTCTTCTCTCACACTTCCCTTTCAAATGCATCGAAAAATTTATCCACATCAGTTAAACCATCATAGTAAGGAAAACTTCTTACCTCTGATGATACGCAGTGCAGTGATTTGGTAATCATGTTACAACATAGTGTAGGCACTTCGTGCAATCGATTTTGCCAAAGTTCCAATTCCTCATCCGAATATGATGTGCAAGAGCTTTCGTGGTCCCATGCAATATGTCCATCAACTGTCGGATTCACCCATTCTTGATATCGTGTCGTTATATTATGAATCTGGTTCAAATCATCGTCGCTTTCTTAATTGCGGACTAGTTCAATGTAGCATGGTCCTTCTGTAGGGTCCAACGGTACTACTATGCGGAGCGATTTTCTTTCAAATGACATTGTCCTCTTCTTCAAATTGATCACCCCATTTATGTCGATAGCCCAGTCGATCCCAAGGAGCGCAAGGTAGAGATTGTTGTCATCCACAATCTCTATCACTTCAAATTTGGCCAACGCGCTCGTGCCTTCAATATCGACTGTCACTCCATGTAATCTTCCCATGGGGATAATCTTTCGCTGATTCACCATCCTCAATTGAATAGGAGACCACTGCAGTGTAGGTTTCCCCATTCTCTCCCACGTCTATTTAGGCAAAACAATCGCGTTGGACCCTAGATCTAGAATAACTTGGTCCATTTCGTATTCTCCTTATTTGTGAGGTGAGCCTCATCTCACGCCCTGTTCTTGCCTTATGATTACCAATTTTCCTGACCATGTGCTGTCCCTCAAGAGTATTACCAGCACATTTATTGATCAACTCTTGTAATCCCTTTATGGCCTTGCTATCTCGTATCAACTTCATACAGGTCTCCAAAAATGTAGTAAGCATGGATGGGTTTATTTCTTCAAACTACTTATCCTGACTTCCTGAGGTAGATGCCTGAGCGAAGCTTTTCTTTGCTTCCATGAAAGTTTCCTTTGTGCGCTCCAAATCAAAGCCAACCTCCTTCTTTGGAGCTTCGCAGACCCATTCACCCTCATCAGGCCACTTTCCCTTATTTTCGCTAGTTTTCATTCCACTTCGTAGCACAATATTCACAATGGGGTCTTCTTCTCGAGGTTCAACCCTCATCATCTGCAGGTTCTAGGTAGGCTGCTCAGGCTGCACCCCTTTTTCGCGTATCTTAGCTAGTAATACAGGGCATTCTTCTATTGTGTGGTCAAACTGAGTGCAGTATCTGCACGACAAGCACGTCGGATTCATGCATTCTCACGCATAGTGTCCTAGTCCCCCATAGTTGTTGCAAATAACCTATCCCCGACCATTACCAGGTCCTCCTCCACCTCAGCCTTGTCCACACCCTATATATCCTCCTCTTGCTCCCCTAGCACATTGATCCAGAGGCCAATTTTCTACTTGCACTCTATATGCAAGCATTTTATCCATCATTAGCTCATAGCTACGACAGTTATGCTCATCATGACCCACCGATTGATAGAAGTTGTAGAAGAGCTGTTACGGTGTCTGTACAAATTTTTGCAGTAGGTGGCAATTTTTTGTCACATGTTTTCTAGCTACCTGATAGATAGCACACCATAGCATGCGCCCTGTACTTGGCCCTACTTGAGCTTCTGGCCTCAGAGGCATCGACCCTACTGCTACAACATAATTCATGAAGATTGGATAGTGATCTTTGTCATGCCCCTGACTTTTTCATTTCAGGCACCAAACTTCTTTGTGCACCTCTGGTCGAATTGCTCTATCCTTCTTTAGAATTTGAAACTCTATGCAAAGGTTCTTCAACTGTGCGCGAATATTTTGAAATCTAAAATTAGCATCTTGCATCAGTGTCTGATGTGATATCATCGCAATCTCCAAGGCTTCCACTTGGGTCCCAATATTTTGATGTGATAAAGCAACCCTCAGATGAGGTAAGAGCGAAGCCAAAAACCATTCATGGTGCTGCTCATCAATAAGATTCATGTTAGCTTCACGGATCATGTGTCTCGCCAGACTTCATCATGATCTCCTTGAATCCCACAATTGATTGTGCTTTAGACTTAGGCCTACTAAATTCCTTATTCAGCGCGGTCTGAATATCTACTAATGAAGCCATTATGTTATCAGTACAGTACTTAATGTACCATGTCAATGCACGTTTCTGTAAAGCAGTGACCAACATTTCTTTCCTCATATGATTATCTGTTATACCTTGAGCTTCCCATACAACCTTCGCAACGAACCAAAACTGGTTCAGGTCCTCATTTCCCGAACCCTTGAAAACGGGCAACTTTACTGCATTCGCCATATTGAACGGCGGCGCTGTGGGTGAAGGTGTATGATGAGGAGGTGAATGCGGAGGTGGGGTGGGTGGACGGGGTATTTGCAGGAACCCTTGTCTTATTAACTGAACAACACTCTGCGGTGAAGCCTGTGTTGTTTTCTCGTCGTCACTCAGAAGAGGTTCAATCAGCAAGCTATATTCAGGGTCTGGTCTCCCTCCATCCCTGAATATCTTTCCACTTCATGTAGCTCCAAACATCAAGGTAACTACATAACACGCTTTTCACACAAGATCATCTTAATCCGAGTATTTAAAGACCTTAAATACTTACCTTGCGGTCCCTTGAAGAAGCGGCGCTTTGCTTCACTATAACTAACCGAAGTATTGACCGTGAACTCTGTCACAAATCCTCCTATGATACGATCAAGCTAGTGATCGACATCATGTGTGATCTTATCTTCAGAGGCTTCCAAACACCGCACTAACTCCGGGGTCTACGCTATCGGACTGTCAAGCCTCCACCTTCCTTGGTCGTCTGCCAATTTAGCGATCCATTCGTATAACTCAACTGGGAAGGAACAAAAGAAGATTTCATGTATCTCTGTGTACATGTATCTGTCCAACCACTGTTATTTCATCAATCGTGGATTTCTGTTTTCTTTCACTACGAATTCATGGATATTTCTCTCCAAACAGTCTTCAATTTCTTTCTTAGTCGGATTCCAGTGATGCAACATCACACATCTCTTTATGCAGATCTTGGTCCTGGCAACAAAACCATTTGCTGGTTTAGTGGGACTTGACCCAGGTTCAGTGTTAAGTCAACCAAGCAAAGCCCTACACTACTTTCCCTTTTGGCATCAATTCACAGAGCGTAGACTGAAGTCTCACCCGAAGCAGTATGGGGGGGTGTCAGAACCAAGTTTTCACACCTAGAGATGGTAGTGATGTTGTTTTATGCCTTAATTCTTCCCTCATGTAGATCGATAAGCCTTTTAGGGCTTGTCGATATACTTCTCTTAATCATCCTCTAGACCTTTGCGAAGGTCTATGAAAATTGTTCAGGGACCCTAACCAGGCGAATCAACCACTAACGCGCTTTTGTAATTACTCTTACTTCTTTATTTACCCAGATCAACTTAAGTATCTGATAACTTCAATATGAATTAATATATTCTTTGTGTAAACATATATTATTACTTGTGTTTAGATAACAATGTAAAACATACAGATTTGCGCATCAATATAGAATTAAATCATGAACCTATTATTCAGCATAACATAACCGCATTTATTCATAACAGAAGTAAATAGATCAAACACAGATATTTCCAGAGTAATCTTCTTTATTAGTATTTCAAATCTTCTTACAGACTCTAACTACCCTGTGCACTTAGCTGCAGGGGTCTGCGCACTTAGTTGCGGACTTCTACCCTAGGCCTTTGCGCACACAGCTGTAGAGCCTCTCTTCTTCTCTAAAACTCTCCGGTTTTTTTCGCTAATGACCCATTACTTTCACCATCAATACTACTACTTCTGCCTTAGACTTTTCTAAGACTCTCCCTTTTATACAATCCCATGGTCCACGGACCATGGGTAGATCTTATAAAGCCAACACAACTTACATACAAGAAGGGTGGAAACCTTTTATGACACTTTACATCTACGCACTCTGTGACCATAAATTGTGGAGACATTACACTTTACATACAAAAACTTGGGCTTTTAGCCCCAAAATTGACCCAAGGGGACCCTGTCCCAACATGAATGTTGATATCAGTTTCTTGAATGGGAAATCCAAAAGGATATTCCTTATTGTCATTGTTTCCATCCATTTCTTCAACCTTGTTTTTTTCACCTCTTCTACCTGCAAATATATGAATTCATGATGTGAAAGGTGATGTGAATCTTGTTGCACCATGCGATATAGTGGGGGTGGTAGGTGATTGAAGCCTCTCTTCTTTTAATAAATATGCCTCTAGGATGTACTAAAATGAGATTAATATTACGCAACTAAAAATGAGATGCAATTGAAAGCTAACACCTATGTATACGTCCCCGTCAACGACACCAAAATATTGGGTAATTTAATTGACTATTAAATTAATTGTCATTAATTATCAAACCTGGGGTTCCGTAACCTTGCGAAGTATACGTGCACTATATGTTTTATGATATATAATTTAAATTCAAATAAAAAAGGAAAATGAGAAAGATGTAAAAATGTAATGAAAAACTATCTATGACGAACTGCACGTGCTTTTTTTAAATTCAAACCCAAGGCTTGGAAATGAATTCAAAGCAAATTTATTTAAACAAAGTACTTCAATATCTATCCTAACAATGGAAATCTATATTCTAGTGAACTTGAAAGACAAGATTATTCTATGAACTTGAAAAGCAAGATTATTCTATTTTTCTTTGAAGAGAAATTTAATCTAATCAACTTGGAAAGAAAACTAAGTCTATCAATTCGTGAAAGTAAAGGCTATCTAAAGACTAAAAGACTTGAAATCAAAAACTATTCTAGAGTATAGAAAACCTCAACAATAATAATTATGGTAGCCTACAAAATATCACTAATGTGCACACTCTAAACCAGAGCAATCATATGCTGTCACGCATAAATATGAGACTTAAGCTTAAAAGAAAGTTTGAGGTAAATCTTCTGGTGTTTTTGGTTTATTATCAAATGTTTGACCTGTAATGAAATAAGGAGAAATGAGTGCAATTTTAGTTAAAAAACAAAGAATTTAAATGAAATTGAACATCTAAATAATTTGAACAATTGAATGAAGAAAATTTTGATTTAATTGCAAAGCATAATAAATTGAAAAATTAATAAAAGAAAACTATACTATCTCTCACACATCCTCAGGGAGACTTCATGGTGAGTGTGAGATATCTAAAAACTCAAATCACAAGACTAGAATCGCCAATCACATTCAAAATTGTGCCATAATAGAGATTACATTCATTAAAAAAACATAGTTTTCTTCTTCAATCAGTAGCAACAATTACAAATTAATATTCATCCTTGACATCTGATCCCTCCTCTCATCAAATATATTATAATTTATAGAGATTTGAAGCAACAAGAAACTCAAAATTTCATTGCATGAATTCTAGCCATGAGATCTCAGTAAATCGGTTTGAAAATAAAATCGAATATATTTTGAAGGATTTTAGGATCAACTATCAGTATATATCTGATCACACTTATCTCCTTGCCATGAATTTACTAAAGAACAACTCGTTCCAATATTTTTTTGTGTTTGGGCATTGACTATGAAATTACCAAACCATTTTCTCACGCAATCTACAAAATAGGGCTCCAAAGAACCCTAAAAACATCTCAAATGGTAATGAATTTGAGGACACTGCTCTAAGGGAACGTAATTGGGCTCGTGCTGGAAAAAAATTCATGTTTTATTTTTCCAATGTTCATTTTCATTTGCTCAGAAAATGCGTTTGAAGTTGACTAGTCAAAACTACTGTGTTTTTCTTTTGTTTTCTTGTTGGAGGTTCACACGTGTGAGCTCGGTAGACTTTGACCAACACAAATCCATATTGGAGCTTCTAGGAACCAAGTCCATGTGCCAGATTTCCTTCTAGAGTGGTGCTACTACCTTAACCATGGAGATAGCTTTGGAAATTGACTTGAGCTACAAAATATTGAACTGTCAAACTATCATTAGTAAAACCATGCATAATTCTCCTTAATCTACTAAAAATAAAGGAAAATCAATGTTAATTAACCACCTAGGAATATAAATCCACTTCATGGTACTTTGTGAAGAATTACGGTAAGAATGGTGGTAAGTGAGTGGGATGGTGCAATGAATGGTTGGAAGTAATGGTTTAATGAGTGAAAAAAACAATGGGAATGATGAAAAATCAGTGAGCCAACACCTTTATTTCTTGTAAATTTCTCCAAGAAAGTATGGGGCTATCCTCCTTCTTAGAGATACCAAATCATTTCTTCTAGCTCCATTTAATTTTCAGTCAACTTCATTTAAAGCCAAAACTATTCAACCCACCATTTTCATTAAATTTTCTACTTCCTTTGAGTTCCCAACAAATTCCTCAACTCAAGCTCTCAAATCTATGTCCCTTTCTCTTATCCAGTTAATTGTGATTACATTTCCAATAATAATTACAAGGAAAATATTTACAATGTTTACAAGAGGGAACTTGCAAAATGGGTTGTTACAAATATAATGTTCCAACTTCCAACATTCATGGACAAAAATTTAATTATTTTTTTCGTGTGTTTAATATTTTTGAATCATGCAAAGAGTGTCTTGCTATGATTGGCCAAAACATGTCCCCATTGCATGCTAAATTCATCAAAGGTGTAATTTGAGGCATTTGTGTTTAATTTGAAGGTTTTATGGATCTAAAGGAATCAAGACTAGCATTATGCATAGGTGACACTTCAAATCCTAGAATCATTTTTATTTCTTCCCATCCATTTAAAAAAATCTTTGGCTCCACCTTTAGTCACATTTCCCAAGAGACAATTAATGTGGGAGAAGTTCAAAATTAACATGTGGTAAAAGTTATTGAGGACTTAGAATGTGTGAATATATATTTGTGTCTTTGTGGCTATCTAACCATGAATGAATATAATATTATCTTCGTATGGATGCGCACCATGCTCATCCATAATGTCCCTTTATATTGAATTCTCAATATGTAAAATGATCACTTTACAAAGTTAGCATATATCTTGTGATGGTACAAGGCATTCAATACTCAATAAAATGCTCTCACTTCAACTAACTGTAAGGATCTTATCAGCGTATATGACCTTAATCGTGTTGGAGAATGGTCATAGAGTGCCTTTCCTCATCCTCATGACCATTTCTAGTGCATTGATCAAGCCTAAAGGAATGATTATAGACTTGAATATATATTCCAAATTGAATGTTTCCTTCCACATAAATTTTGTCTCAATCGACACTTGGTTATAGCTTGATTAAAGATCAATGTTACTAAAAAAATGGATCCTTTGAGATGATCAAGCATATCATAAGTATAAGGGATGGGGTACGAGTTCTTGACTATGTTTTTTTTCAAGGCTACATATTCAATATGAGTTTACCATGTTCTATCCTTGTTTCGAACCACCACAATAGTGTTCCTACAACGTGAGGATCTTGGTCAAATTAGACTTTATAGATAATTCTTAAATATAATTTTTGATCCCCACATTCTCTAAAAGACACTATTTATACATACAAACATTTGATAGAGGGACACCCAATGTCAAAGAAATTAATGATTTACCTAACAATATAGAATTACACCTATAGGTGGAGTCAATATGCCTCTATATTCTTCAACCAACTAATATTCTTCTTTGTGTGTGTGTGTGTGTACCCCTCGTAAAGGCCCTAGTAAGATGATGGGTTTCTTTACTTTTAATCAAATCATGAAAAGGGCAAAGATCCCAATTTCAAATAGATTATGTTCCTATACTAGTTAGTAGTGATAATAAAGAGTATGACAGTTGGGGCTACCTCTAGCATCTCAATGAGAAGATATCTTAAGGTGAAAATGACCATATGGTGCCTAAACCAGTAAAAAGCATGGAACTTCCATAAATATGGTTGTTCTAAAGTAACATCAAAACTTCGACTAGGAAACTTCATGAAATATGTCCTCTATGAAGGAATTGATTTAATATTGCAAGAATAATTATTAAATGATGTGGATGTCTCATCCATGGCTCGCCCAACTAATGGCATATGATTGGAGGTGTGACACCGTTAGTAACTTCATATTCTAAATAATATCTACTAAGATGAAGTTCTTGTGGCCCGCTATTTTCAAAAATAAAATCTAGTTTGGTTTCCTCCACTTACATCGAAAAACTGCTCATCTCCCTCATTCTCCTCTAGATCGTTCATTCAAATCATTGCAATGGTGATAATAATAGTGAATTCCATGTCAATGAATTATTTTTTCAATTCATTAAATCTTGTGGTTTCAAGGCTAATAAAACAAAGTCCAAGGATTTCATCTCAAAAAACAATGACTATATGGTGTAACATTCTTCACTATTGTTCCATGGAATTGTGTAGTAGACATGTTTTTAGGTCCCTATAATACTACTGTAGCCCCCATATTGGTATTTTGTTCCACATAGAAACGCATTATTTTTATTCTTGATCCTTTACATTATTATAGTTATGTCAACCTAGATTATATTTTGACCCTTTAGACTCCTATATATACCAAGGAGGTCTTATCATCCAAATCGTCCAAGAATTGTTATTTTATGTGATGTAAAGGGAGGTTTCCCCTTTGAAATGGCTTACTATCCAGTCATTAATCTATTATTTCTTACGTTTTTGTGCTATTTTGGTCTGGTTACATAACATTTGGTATTAGAGCTCTTAGTTCTATGGTTTCACTGCTTCAAACGGGTCATCATGGAATTTTCACTATAACTTTTTTCTGTGAATCTTTAGACAATGAAATTGTTACCACATGGAGGAGAAATATTGATGAATAAATGGTTACAATTTTAGAACTTGTTTCTCTATATTTTTGAAGAAATGGTCCAAGGAAGTTAAGGTTTCTGTAAACTCTAGAATTCAGTCTCAAACAGGTGTTAAGGGGAAAATAGTCATAACTTTCTCTTCAAAAATTGGATTTGAATTCCATAAAAAATGACTGAAATTTGATGGACTATAGTTTTTCAAGTACGAGTTTCAGGGTCGAAGGTTGAAAATATGACACGTGGCATCCTGTACAAGTTTTGTCTACTTAACCAATCCATAATCAAGGCATCATGGGAGATTTGGCATAAATTTATGTTGAAGAATCCAATATATATCTAACTTGTGGAGTTGGAAAGAATACATAGAGGGATAAGTTAGGACACAATTTCAAACCTTGGTAGGACGAAATCACAGAGATACAATAGTTTCAAGTTCAGCCTTATCAACAAGCTCAAAATCAAGGTCTTAAAAGGTTTGTATTTTTAAATTTGCATAACTTTTTTTAAGTGATTCAAAGTGCATAGTGAAGCATATATATAATTAATTAGTTCCAAAATGCCTCCAAAACCAAAAAATATTACACCCATCAATCCCTCATAAATATCTACTATGACGCATGAAGAAGAGGAAGAAATGGAGCATGATATATCAAAAAAACGGGATTAGGTGCAACAATTTTCACTATCACAAAGATCAACCAAAAAAGAATTGGAAGCTAAGATGGATAGTTTAGAAGAAAAAATGAAAACTTTAAAAGAAGACATAAAAGGGGATATGGAAGGTTTCAAAGAAGACATGGAAGGTTTGAAAGAAGGTTTGACAAAGTTGCTACAAGAAAGGCTCCCTAGCGGTGACAAGGTAATCCATGAAACGCACGATGAGAACAAAAGGAATGTGAATCATGATTTTAGATACTCTAACTTTTGGTTGAAGATCAACCATATTACAAACATTGATATGAGGAATTTTTATGGCAAGGATCCAGTAGCATGGATACCATGGATGGATGAGTTATTTGATCTACACAATGTGAAACACACACAAAAGGTATGCATTTCATCTTTACATTTAGAACCCAATCAGTTTGTGTGGTATCAATGGATATATTCTTGCAAATAACATATCACTTGGATAATTTTTATGGAGGAATTGATAGCACATTATGAATATACAAAGAGTAATACCTTCTTTAGCCAAATGATAAATATCAAACAAAAGGGTTCAGTTGTGAAGCACATTGAGGAATTATAAAGAGTGAATATAAAGGAAACTGATATTCCATAGGAGCATATAATTGATTTCTTCCTAGGTACTTTAAAGGATAGCTTCAAAAAATAGGCTTTCCTTTGGGAACCTAAGTCATTGGAGAATGCATTCACGATGACAAGAAAAGTTGAAAGAAAAATTATGGCAACAAAGAGTTCTACCACTCACAACTATAAAGATGGAAGTGTTGTTGCTCCTAGCCTCCCACAACCTAAAAGTTTGACACCACAACAACTAGAGGAAAAAAGAGAAAAATGGCTTTGTTACAGTTGTGATGGAAAATACAGTAAAGGTCATAAGTGTGTTGAGAAGAAATTATTTTACATAGATTGTGAAGAGGTGGAATAAGAGGATAAAGAAACATCAAAAGAAGAAGATATACACTAAGGACAAACCCTAGGGGTTAAAAAAGAAGAAATGAATCTTATCATATCTTGTAATGAATTGGTGGGAAATACCACTCGTCAAACTCTTAAGATATAAGGATATATCAAGAATAAAAGGGTAATAGTGTTGATTGATTTAGTTAGTACCCATAATTTTATTCATTGTAAGGTAGCCAAGGATTTGAATTTCTTTCTATGTCCAATACCATAGTTTCAAGTGATGGTTTCAAATGGGAGAACTATAAATTACTTAGGGAAGTTCCATAATATCAATATAACTATGTGGGAATATGTATTGAATAGTCTAATGTTTTCCATTCCAATTGGTGGTGTCGATATTGTATTAGGAGTCCAATGGTTACAATATTTGGGGATGACATCTTTTAATTTTCAAAAATATTTATTGAAATTTTCCTGGGAAGGAAAGGAAATTAAATTAGGGGGTATCACTAGGAAACCTAGGAAGATATTTAACTCTAATGGGCTAAAAAAACTTTTGAAGAATGGACAACAAGGGATAATTGCACAATTATGCTCACTAGATATTCCTACATCTAATTCATCCATTTCTCCATATCTCTATGGAGTCCTTGACAATTATTCCAAGTTATTTGACACTCCCAAATTTCTCCCACCTATTCGTGATCATGGTCATGTTCTTCACTTGATTCCAAAAAGTGTTCCTCCAAACATCAGACCTTACAGATATCCTTATGCCCAGAAGAGTGAAATTGAATGTATGATTATAGAAATGATAGAGGTAGGTATAATTCAACCTACCCAAAGTTCTTTCTCTTCTCTAGTAGAATTCGTGCACAAGAAGGATGGATCATGGCATATGTGTCCAGAGTCTAGAGAGCTCAATAAGCTCATTATTAAAGATAAATTTCTCATTCCTGTAATTGATGAATTGTTGGATCAACTACATGGAGAAATTTACTTCACCAATATGGATCTTTGCTTAGGATATCATCAAATTAGAATAAATATAGAATAAATTCCAAAAACAACATTCAAAACTCATGAAGGTTATTATGAATTTGTGGTCATTCCTTTTGGACTTTCTAATGCACCTTCCACATTTCCATGTTCGATGAATTCAATTTTCAAACCCTTTCTTTGAAAATTTGTGTTAGTATTTTTTTATGGCATACTAATTATTAATAAGTCTTGGAAAGATCATGTTCAACATGTTGATAGGGTACCCAAACTATTGGAGGAAAACTAATCGTATACAAAACCCTCCAATTTTTTATTTAGGGTACAGGAAGTGGAATATTTGGGTCATATTATTTCTCAAGAGGGTGTTAAGGTAGACCCTAACAAAATTAAATGCATAAAGGAATGGAAAATCCCCACAAACGTAAGGCATCTTCGAGGATTTTTCGAGTTGACAAGGTATTATCATAAGTTTGTTAAGGATTATGGGAAAATAGCAGCACCACTAATGAAATTATTTAAGGAAGATGCATTTTATTTTACTACAGAAGCAACTAAGGCCCTAGAACATCTTGAAGAGGAAATGTGTCAAGATTTGGTCTTAACTACAACAGACTTCACAAAAACCTTTATTGCGGAATGTGATGCCTTAGGAAATGGCATTGATGTTGTTTTAATGCAAGAAGGAAGAACCATTTATTTTGAAAGTCATCCAATCAAGGGAAAGTACTTACACAAACCTATTTATGAGAAGGAAATGTTACAATACTACATGTTGTGAAGAAATGGCACCCTTACTTAATGGAAAGACACTTTAAGGAAAAAATAGGTCATGATAGCCTTAAATACTTCTTGGAACAAATATAACCTTTGGAAGAGAAACAAAAATGGGTCAAAAAGATGTTTGGTTATGACTTTGAAAGCATATAAAAAAATGGAAGCAAAGTGTTGTTGCGGATACACTCTCAATAAGGGACGAGGATGTGGAAGCATTTCATTGTTCCATTGTTATTATCCATCCTAATTGGTTAAATGAAGCAAGGGATGAATGGAAGAATGATGAAGAGATGTAGACACTCATTCAAAAGTTACAACAAGATCCCAATGCATCTGATACATTTATCTAGAAAATTGATTCACTATGGTACAAAGATCACTTATATCTACGTAAGAACTCCCAACTCAAGAAGAAGGTTATTTTGGAATCACACACCTCTCCTATAGGAGGGCACTCAAGATTTCTAAAAACTTACCACAAGGTCAAGAAAGAATTTCGGATGACCTTAAATATAACAATCAAAAGTTTATGGAATAATATTTGGTTTTCCAACAAAATAACGTTGAGAAAATTAAGAACCTAAGTCTTTTACAATCATTAACCATTCCAATTTTGCGTTGGGAGGAGGTATTAATGGATTTTATCATAGGTTTACCCAATTTCGAAGGAAAGAGTGTCATCGTGGTGGTAAGTGATAGAATTACCAAGTATGCACACTTTTGTGCACTATCTCATCCTTTCAAGGCCAGTACAGTCACAACATCATTTGTGGAAAGAATTCAAAAGATACATGGAAACCCAAAGATTATTGTAAGTGATAGAGACCCCATTTTCACTGGAAATTTTTGGACAAAATTATTTTCTTGTCTTGGTACTCAATTAGATCATAACTCATCTTATCATCCTCAATCTGATAGGAAAACTAAGATATTCAACAAATGTTTCGGAGGATATCTTAGCTCCTTTGTATCTAATAAACAAACACAATGGGTCAAGTGGTTACCTCTGGTAGAATGGTGGTATAAGACTTCCTTTCTTACCACAACAAAAATGACCCCATTTATAGCGCTTTATGGATAACATCCATTGTCCATTACATCATATTTAAGAGATAATTCTACGTTTCAAGCATTGTATGATCACATCGAGCATCAACAACAAGTTCTCCAACTCTCGAAGGATAACATGAATCTGGCACAGAATCAAATGAAACAATAGGAAAATCCATTAGGGGAATTTTGAGGTCTAAAATGGGCCTCCTAAGAAAAATGTACAATAAAAATAAACTTTATAAGAACCAATAGGATTCAAGATGATGATGTCAACCATGGGGGATGATTCACCATTTTTGGAGCAAAAAAGTAAAAATATTAAAAAATAATAAAATAATAAAACTACTTTTTCAACTCGTGTTTTCAACCTATCTCCCTAATGTTTTACTCAAATTTTGAGCAAGAGTACTCATTGGATACAAAATTTAATTCCTAATCAAAGGAGTACCCATGTTGCATACTTTCGATGGACCCTACTACAAGAAAAAATGAGAAATACATGAAAAAACATGATTGCAATCATGTTTTTCATGTATTTCTCATTTTTTCGTGTAACAGAGTCCATTGAAAGTATGAAACATGGGTACTAATTGGATGATAAATCAAATTTTTCATCCAACGAGTGTTTCTTCTCGAAATTAGAGTAAACCCATAGGGAGATAAGTTGAAAATATGAGTTGAAAAAATAGAATTTTCTTTTTTCCCTCTAAAATTTGATGATGTAATCTAATCTTATTTTATTATTTCCACTATTATTTGATAATTTCCTTAGGAGGACCATTTTAGACCTCAAAACTCCCCTAATGAACTTTGTAGAGAAAAAAGTTTTGATGTGGGTGATTGGGTATTTTTATAGCTACAATTATACAAACAAAGTTTCCTCAAGCAAGCTAAGAATGGTAATAAATTTTAACCCAAGTATTATGGCCCTTACAAGGTGTTGCAAAAGATTGGCACTATGAAATACAAATTGGAGTTGTCTACGTCTTCATAATTACGCCCTATTTTCCATTTTCCATGCTTAAAGAAGGTTATATATGAAAATATCCTAGTTCCAAATATATTGCCAGAACTTGACAAGGAAGGAAAACTCATATTGGAGCCTAAAGAAATCATAGAAATAATAATCTGACAGCCATGGAATCGATCAATTTCAGAGTATCTCATTAAGTGGAAGAAATTACCTACCAAATATTCCACATGGGAGGATGAGTATTTCATATATATGCATCCAAAAATACTCAAGTGTTGAGGACGACACTTTTTGAAGTAGAGGAGCATCTTAAGTCCCTATAGTACTAGTGTATCCCCCATATTGTTATTGTTGTGCACCATATAAACCCACTATTTTTATTGTTGATCCCTTACATTATTATAGTTATGTAGGTCATAATTATATTATGACATTTTACACTCATATATACACCAAGGAGGTCTAGTCATTTGAATCATCCAAGAATTATTCATTTATGTGATGTAAAGAGAGGTTTCCCCTTTGACGTGGCTTATTATCTAGTCATTGATCTATTTTTTCTTATGTTTCTATGCTATTTTGATATGGTTACATAACATACACCACTTTCCTATCTCTTTTTTCAATTTCTCCTTATTATTCATTATAAGTATATTTGGATTTTTGTCTTAAGGTTGATTATCATTAATTTTTTATTTATTATAATTTTGGGTTAGATTTATCATTGTTTTATGTTGGACAGTTTCTAGTCCCAAACTCCCTACCCTTGTACTAAAAGTTTTACTCAAACTTGATGGCATAATACTAATAATTAACCCCTAGTGAAGAGATGTCAAGAAAATGCATTTCTATTTTGATATAGTTATGTAAGTTGTTTTTTCTAATAGCACTAGGGTAATTTGTATTAGAAAAATGGTGTCAATGCATAAAGAAAGTACATTCATAGTATCATGGAACAAGATGAAACATAATAATTTTTAACTAAATCAGTTTGAGCATGCTAGTTATGTCTCTATCCTACTAAAGGTTTCCAAAAAAAATATAAAGATACAATTTGTAATATAGGCCTCAAATGTAATAGCATTTTGCAAGCATTCAACAAAATTTGTACAAAAGTGGATTCCTACTCATCCATAATGATCAATATATTTGTTGATGCTACTCAAATGAGGTGATAAAATATGGCTGAAGTGGGATGGGGTGAATTAGCCAAGGGAACTCATTGTTCATGTCTATATGATTCTCCCTACTACATGGGTTTGACAGTCTAAAATGATGTTGAAGGAAATGAATTTCCATAATTGCATCATGAATTTTGTGTTGATGAAAGGAAAAAAAAAATCGTTAATGATTCCACTTGAGCCTTCAAACAATATACATGTCTACCCAACACTGTAATAACCATTAAAATGTCAATTTCTTTCCCACGCTCAACATATCCTCCACTAGCTCTCTTTCCCTTTTTGATGTCCATGCTTCCTAGGATATAACTATATTAATATGGTTTCCTATCTCCATCTATTTTTCCCCTCTTAGAATCTATGTTAATGACATTAGTTTCGATAACTTTTTCAAACTAGATTCAAAACTTATCCTGATGATCTATATCAATGGGGACTCCTATAATAAATATCACTTTGAACATCTTAAATCCGAAGTTGAGCATCACATGGGGAGGAGGGATAATTGAAACTATATAGACTTTGAGTTTCCTTAATTTTTACACCACAGTTTGTATCTTCACTAACAATTTCCTACATTCACCTTGCATGGGATGGTTGAAATGTCGAGCATACCAAACCTAGATAACCAAGTCCATTTTCATGAGAACATCCTTCTCATCACCTGACAAGGACTTATTATCACAAATTTGATTAAAAAGTACCTATTGTAGATATTTAAGTCTTTGGATTGGATACCACTACATTCGCTTCCCACAAGCTAGCAGCTCAACCTAAATCCAACTTTTGTTTCCCAAGGCTATTTATGAGTGCAACATTCTATGAATATCAAACACATTCCCTCATTTCTTATTAATTGATTATACATTACCAATGTATTATGGAATCATTTCCTCTCTCATTGTTCCTTTAATACTCATAGTTCTAAGCTCTAAAGACAAAGCTTGGTTGGCCAACTTATAGACTATGGTATTGATGTCCCATGAAACATTTTTTACTTGTGTGGTTGGGAATTCTAACAAAATTTATAGGATTAGTTTGTGGAGCTAATGAAATTTTTAGTCTAAGTTAGATGTTACCAATTCAATATAGCGAATGGTGATGTTGGAATATCCAATTACAATGAAGGACTTTACGAGAGAGAAAAATCCAATATAAGTCCCTGAAGGATACCAAATATTTCATATTTTTTATTGGATACTTTCCCTAAGCTCCATGAGTAGCCTAATTCAACTTTTCCTACAGAGTAAAGAAATTCCACCCCCTCAATATATAATGCTATAAGATATTTGTTTATAATATGTTGGAATCACGATTGCCATTACACCAAAACCTGCAGGTTTTAGTAAACAGACATATCGCCAGAGTTAACAGATCCATGAGAGGAAGTTAAACACATGTCACGAAACACATGGGGAGCATTGGTTTATCGAATGTCCAACAATCTCCCCCCCCAGCATGAGTCGGGTGTGATTCAAACTTGTGACCTTTAGATTTGATACCACTTGTTGGAATAATGCTTTTCATTACACCAAAACCCACAGATGTTAGTAAACGGGTGCATTTCCAGAGTTAACTGTTAGCATTATGACTAAAGTGTTGTCCTTGATGGCAACCCATTCAGGTGACAGGTCACTGTTCTTCGAGTCAGCAGCAGAAGTTGATGATCAGCTATCAAATATTGAAGGAAATAAGGAGGACGCAGGTATACCTTACAGAAAGTGCGTACCCGTAGGTACACCATGCAGAAGCCGCATCCAGAGACACAGGCCAGCCGTTCAGGAGGTGCGTCCACCCAGTGCACACATTTTAAGGCAGAGAAAAGCACACGTGGGGGTTTCTTGTGTTTTACTCTTGGTATCTAGCCGACGGTATTGTGTTATTGTGGTGTCGGCTCGTGGTATTGTTCCATGATTTGAGGAGGAGCTTGCCTATATAAAGCAAAGGAGATCATTTGGTTTAGGTATGTCTTTGGTTGAATATCTTATTGGGTGAGATCTGGTCTAGATCTAAAAGGCGAATCTACTGAAGGACTGAGATCCCTTTGGCACAAGATCAGATCTGTAGATCTGACTGCTTGGGTTACACTTAAGGTCTTGAAATCATTCATACCCGAAGGGACGCAGGTACAGTGAAAGGAAAGCGCGCCGGGACGCAGTGCAGAATCTGGAGATCTGCGTGGGGACGCAGGGCAGACGAAGTTCAGGTGCGTCTGGGACGCAGTTCAGTGACTGGAGATCTGCGTGGGGACGCAGAGCGATCAAGGTTCAGGTGCGTCTCTGAAGCAAAAGGACGCGGCGCGATTGTGCTTTTGGGTGCGTCCCTGTAGCAGAAAGACGCGGCGCGATAGTGTTTCTGAATGCGTCCCTGAAGCAACAGAACGCAGAGCAGTTAAAGGAACAGTGCGTGGGCACGCAGCCCAGCAGAAGGATATCTGCGTGTGGACGCAGGGGAGTAGAAGGTTAACTGCGTCTGGTCGCAGGCCACAGAAGAAAAAACTACGTCTCTGTCTTAAGATATTCTTTTGATTGAATTTCTCTGTTGATAAGGTGTTCTGGGTTACTTCTGTTATTGCTGATCTGATATCTGTAGTGGACTGTAACTGTTATGTACTTGTTGATCATCTGATGCTTTATGAAAAGAAGTAGGGGGTTGTAGCTCCCTTCCAGGAGTAGACTGGAAAACGAGAGAGAGAGAGAGTTGTAGCTCTCTGCAGGTTGCAGCCTGCGTACTGGTAAAGGACTGCACCAGTACAAAATCATTGTAAAAGAAGTTTCTAATTTGAAAGAAGATAGAGACATATTGCAGCAGGTGGTTTTCACCCACATTGGGTTTCCACCTTACATCTTGTGTTCTTTGGTGTGACTATCTGTTTTTCTTTGTTCATGCTCATTATTTTATGGTACTGACATGCAAAAATAATTCAAAGATCAAATAAGGAAGATTTATTAAATTGCTAGATAATACTGATTCACCCCCCCCTCTCAGTATTATTTCCAACAATTGGTATCAGAGCAGGTCCTTCAGAGAAGCTTGATCGCTTGAAGGTAGATCGTTCATCATGAGCAACTACGAGAGAGAAGCATCAATCAGGCCACCGGTTTTTGATGGGACAAACTTCAATTATTGGAAGGTAAGAGTTACTGCATATCTTCAATCTCTTGGTACAGAAGTTTGGGACATTGTAGAAACAGGCTATGCTTTTCCTTCAGCTACTCCTACAGATCCAGCTGAGAAAAAGAAGTATGAAACAAATGCAAAAGCAGTCAGTACTCTATTAGGAAGTATATCCCAAACGGAATTTATGAAGGTAATGCACTTCAAATCAGCAAAAGAGATATGGGACAAAATGGTCACGAGCTATGAAGGAGATGAACAGGTAAAGCGAGCTAAACTTCAAACTCTCAGGATTCAGTATGAGACTCTCAAGATGTATAATGATGAAAGTGTGGCTAATTATTTTCTTCGGGTAGATGAGAATGTTAATTGCATGAAAAATTTGGGTGAAGAAATAAAAGAGGCTATAGTAGTTGAAAAGATTCTAAGATCATTATCCCCCAAGTTTGAATCTAAAGTATCTGCAATAGAAGAAAAGGAAAATCTCCGGATTCTCACTATGTCTCAATTGCATGGAATTCTAACTGCTTATGAAATGAGAAAGGGAGGTCCATCAGACAGAAGGGAAGCTGCTTTCAAGGCATCAGGCAAAGAAGATTACTATGAAGCAAGCCATGTTCCAGAAGAAGAGGAAGAAGAATCAAATTTTGTCAGAAATCTTCAAAGGGGTTCTGGAAGGTTCAGAGGTAAGCTACCTTTCAAATGCTTTGCTTGTGGAAGAGTAGGTCATTATGCTGCAAAATGTCCTTATAAGTATAAAGGAAAGGAACCTGCTAGATGGAACAAGAAACAAAGTGCAAATAAGAAAAGCTACTACACCCATGAAGATAGTGATGGTCTATCAAACAGTGATGAAGATGAACGAGGTAATGAATATAAGTTATTAATGGCATTTGAAGATGATGATTATATGGATGCTATAGATGTGGATAACCTTTATGATGAAATCACTAGACTCAAGAGATGTATAGAAGAAAAGAATGTGATCATTGATACTCTACAATTTCAAATTGATGAAAAGGAAAAACATCTTGAAAAACTAGAAGGAGAAATTGTCGGTCTTAGAAAAGAGATTGAGAAAACAAAAGCTATTAATCTTAAGTTTGTCAAAGGATCTGAAACTTTGGATAAGATTATCAATGTGCAGTGGTCTCCTCTAAACAAGACAGGTCTGGGCTACAATGGAGAAACCTCTCAAGCATCCACCTCAAAGAGTTATCTTGATGTAGCAAGAAGAAATGAGCAAAAGAACAATGAAGATCATCAGGTAAAGCAGGGATGAATTACAAACAGAAACTATCAAGGGCAATCCATCTTAAGGGTGAACCAGCCACAGGTAAAATCTTCTCAATTTGGTCCAAGAATAGATGAAAATAGAAATTACAATCAGTTGGCTGGTAGATTCGATAACCGCAGAAGTTTCTTCAATGGACAATGCTTTTCTTGTCATAACTTTGGTCACAAAGCAGCTCAATGTGTTGCATATAAAACAATCATGACTAGGGAAGCTCAAAAACAAAGAAGTATGACAGGGATTACAAAAAGGACCTATAACAACTTTTCGGTTCTTGAAAATGAAGTCGAATGTTCTATTTTCAATAACTTTGGTCATGAAGAATCTGAATGCAGGAGCAGGTTTCAGCAGAAAAAGGAGCAAGCCTCAAGCACCAAAACATGGAGAATAAAGGAACCTCAAACAGAAAGATGTGGAATAGCATTTTATGCAGAGGGACAGGAAAATCTATGGTACATTGACAGTGGATGTTCGAAGCATATGACAGGTGATAAAGAAAAACTTGAATCTTATTCTGCTCTAGAAAAGGGAAAGAAAGTCTCTTTTGGAAATGATACTCCTGCAACTATAAAAGGAAAAGGCATTGCTCAGTTAAAAGAAAAGGTCAAAGCTGGAAATGTTTTGTATGTTGATGGATTGAAGCATAATCTTCTAAGTGTCAGTCAGATGTGTGATCAAAGAACCGAGGTTATTTTCAGATCGAATGGATGTCTTGTTCGTGATCTTGATACAGGTAAAACAGTACTCAAAGGCAAAAGAACTCCAAATAATCTGTACATATTTGAAGAAGGACAAAAACAATGCTATCTGAGCAAGGATGAAGAGCACTGGTTATGGCATCGAAGGTTGGGACATCTAAGCTTCTCACAAATAAGGAAAGCATGCAAATATCAGGCAGTTCGCGATCTTCCAGATATCAAAATTCCTGACAGCACCATATGCAGATCATGTCAGTTTGGAAAACAAACCAGAACTAACTTTCCAGAGAAAGAAGGATCAGCTAGCATGCCTCTTGAGCTAGTACATACAGATACATGTGGTCCATTCAGGAAAAGAACACCTAGAGGAGAGGAATACTTGATATTATTTATTGACGATTTCTCCAGGTTTGTCTGGTTGGGACTTATGAAGCACAAAGATGAAGCATTCGAAAAATTCAAATCCTTCAAAGCCTTGGTTGAAAATGAATCAGGTCACAAAATTAAGTGCCTCAGATCCGACAGAGGTGGGGAATTTACTTCAAATGAATTTTTCGATTTCTGTGATGAACATGGGATAAGGAGAGAATTCTCTACAGCTAGAACTCCTCAGCAAAATGGAGTTGTTGAAAGAATGAACAGAATAATCCAACAAATGGCTCTTGCTATGCTTGATGAATCAGGAACTCCCGCAACTTTCTGGGGTGAAGCTGCACATGCTGCGGTTGTTATTCTCAACAAAACAAATGTCCGGGTGAACAGCACTCAAACTCCTCATGAGCTTTGGAGTGGCAGGACTCCTTCGGTAAAGCACTTCAAAATCTTTGGGAGCAAATGCTATATCAAGAATACTGATGAGCAGCTTGGCAAACTTGAACCTAGGGCAGATGAAGGCATTCTTCTTGGTTACTCTCCATATAGCAAAGCATACAAGTGCTACAATAAAATACTTGGCAGAATTGTTGACAGCATTGATGTAGTGGTTGATGAGAAGGGATACATTCCTAGGCAAGTCCATCATGAAGACATCGAAGAAGATGAAGGCTACCCTCAAAGACAGAATGAGGAAGAAGAAGAACCTCAAGAAGAGCCAGAGGAGCAAACAAGAATAGAAGAAAAGACTCCATCCAGATATGTTCAGAAGAATCATCCAGAATCTCAGATTGTGGGGCAGAAAGAAGCAGGTGTACAAACAAGAAGAACAGTTGCAGAAGCCTCAAGCTATTTGGCATTACTCTCCTCTACTGAACCACAAAATGTGAAAGAAGCATGCAAAGATGAATGTTGGGTGAAAGCAATGGATGAAGAACTTGAGCAAATCGAAAAGAACAACACTTGGGAGCTGGTTCCTAGACCAAAGGATAAGAATGTTATCGGAACAAAATGGGTCTTCAAAAATAAATTGAATGAAAATGGAGAAGTAATTAGAAACAAAGCCAGACTTGTTTGTAAAGGGTATGCGCAGCAAGAAGGAATAGACTTTGAAGAAACTTTTGCTCCTGTTGCAAGACTTGAGGCCATCCGAATGTTCCTTGCTCTCTCAAGTTTTCAAAACTTCAAAGTATTTCAAATGGACGTGAAATCAGCCTTTCTGAATGGAGACTTGGAAGAAGAAGTGTACATTGAACAGCCAGATGGGTTCATTCTTGGAAATGATCCAAATCTTGTATGCAGATTGAAAAAGGCTCTCTATGGTCTCAAACAAACTCCAAGGGCTTGGTACTACCGGTTGGACAAATATCTTCATCAACAAGGTTTTTCAAAAGGTTCAGTAGATAGCAATCTATATATAAAAGTTGAAAATGACAAATTGCTAATACTTGTTGTGTATGTAGATGACATTATTTTTGGCAGCAACGAAGAAGCTATGAGTCAAAGCTTTGCCTCGGTCATGCAGAAAGAATTTGAAATGTCCTTGCTAGGAGAACTGACATATTTCCTTGGTTTGCAAATCCAACAAAAGGAAGAAGGAATCTTTTTATCTCAAACCAAGTATCTCAAACAGATTTTGAAGAAATACGGCATGGAAGATGCAAAACCAGTATGTACACCCATGATCACAGGATGTAGTCTTAGTGCAAATGATGGATCTGCAGCAGTACATCAACCAACCTACAGATCTATGATTGGAAGTTTACTATATTTGACAGGTACCCGACCGGACATCATGCATGCAGTTGGAATAGTTGGAAGATTTCAGGCAAATTCGAAGGAGACTCATCTTCAGGCAGTGAAGAGAATTTTCAAATATCTTCAAGGGACTCAAAATTATGGCTTATGGTATCCTAGAGATACAGATCTTACTCTTCATGCTTATACAGATGCAGATTGGGCCGGAAGCGTGGATGACAGGAAAAGCACAAGTGGTGGTGCGTTCTTTATGGGTTCCAGACTGGTATCTTGGTTCAGCAAGAAACAGAGTTCGATTGCCTTGTCTACAGCTGAAGCGAAATATGTTGTTGCTGCATCTTGTTGCACCCAACTTCTTTGGATGATGCAGACTTTGCAGGATTTTCAAATCACTTGTACACCACCTATCCCCATCTTATGTGATAACACAAGTGCAATCAGCATCTCAAAGAATCCGGTTATGCATTCAAAAACCAAGCACATACCAATCAAGTATCATTTTCTCCGGGAACAAGTGCTTGAACAGAAGGTCAAGTTGGAGTATGTTCCTTCTAAGGAACAAGTTGCTGATATTCTCACCAAACCATTGCCCAGGGACACCTTTGAGTACCTCAGGCAAAAGCTGGGGGTTGTTGATGCATCATCTTGTTGTTGAATCTTTTCTGATTGATGGTACAGGTTCAGGGGGAGCATATAATGCATTGTTGGCATTATGGAGGATGGTCAGAAGGAGGTCTTGGAAATAGCTGCAATATGTCTCTATCTCTTTCATGGTGGATTATGGTTCTTTGTTGCAGATCTGGTTCATATTCAGGGGGAGCATGTTCTTAGGGGGAGCATACCCCTTTTGCCCTTGATGTCAAAGGGGGAGAATGAAGCTGAAGTTTGTGAGGTTGCCATCAAGTCCAAAGGGGGAGATTGTTGGCATTATGACTAAAGTGTTGTCCTTGATGGCAACCCATTCAGGTGACAGGTCACTGTTCTTCAAGTCAGCAGCAGAATTTGATGATCAGCTATCAAATATTGAAGGAAATAAGGAGGACGCAGGTATACCTTACAGAAAGTGCGTACCCGCAGGTACACCATGCAGAAGCCGCGTCCAGAGACGCAGGCCAGCCGTTCAGGAGGTGCGTCCACCCAGTGCACACATTTTAAGGCAGAGAAAAGCACACGTGGGGGTTTCTTGTTTTTTACTCTTGGTATCTAGCCGATGGTATTGTGTTATTGTGGTGTCAGCTCGTGGTATTGTTCCATGATTTGAGGAGGAGCTTGCCTATATAAAGCAAAGGAGATCATTTGGTTTAGGTATGTCTTTGGTTGAATATCTTATTGGGTGAGATCTGGTCTAGATCTAAAAGGCGAATCTACTGAAGGACTGAGATCCCTTTGGCGCAAGATCAGATCTGTAGATCTGACTGCTTGGGTTACACTTAAGGTCTTGAAATCATTCATACCCGAAGGGACGCAGGTACAATGAAAGGAAAGCGCGCCGGGATGCAGTGCAGAATCTGGAGATCTGCGTGGGGACGCAGGGCAGACGAAGTTCAGGTGCGTCTGGGACGCAGTTCAGTGACTGGAGATCTGCGTGGGGACGCAGAGCGATCAAGGTTCAGGTGCGTCTCTGAAGCAAAAGGACGCGGCGCGATTGTGCTTTTGGGTGCGTCCCTGTAGCAGAAAGACGCGGCGCGATAATGTTTCTGAATGCGTCCCTGAAGCAACAGAACGCAGAGCAGTTAAAGGAACAGTGCGTGGGCACGCAGCGCAGCAGAAGGATATCTGCGTGTGGATGCAGGGGAGCAGAAGGTTAACTGCGTCTGGTCGCAGGCCACAGAAGAAAAAACTGCGTCTCTGTCTTAAGATATTCTGTTGATTGAATTTCTCTGTTGATAAGGTGTTCTGGGTTACTTCTGTTATTGCTGATCTGATATCTGTAGTGCACTGTAACTGTTATGTACTTGTTGATCATCTGATGCTTTATGAAAAGAAGTAGGGGGTTATAGCTCCCTTCCAGGAGTAGACTGGAAAACGAGAGAGAGAGAGAGTTGTAGCTCTCTGCAGGTTGCAGCCTGCGTACTGGTAAAGGACTACACCAGTACAAAATCATTGTAAAAGAAGTTTCTAATTTGAAAGAAGATAGAGACATATTGCAGCAGGTGGTTTTCACCCACATTGGGTTTCCACCTTACATCTTGTGTTCTTTGGTGTGACTATCTGTTTTTCTTTGTTCATGCTCATTATTTTATGGTACTGACATGCAAAAATAATTCAAAGATCAAATAAGGAAGATTTATTAAATTGCTAGATAATACTGATTCACCCCCCCCCTCTCAGTATTATTTCCAACATTAACATATCCACGAGAGGCAGTTAAGCACATGTCAGGAAACACACGGGGAGTGCTGGTTTATCCAATGTCCAACATAATAAAATATGTAATAATACTTAAGATGATGAATGTGTTCTATTTTAAATAGATAAACTTATTAATTTGTATATACTTTGTATAAAAATGAAAACTCAAAAACCATGTTTTATAAAATAAGTGTAATTATATCTATCTATATATATATATATATATATATATATATATATATATATATATATATATATATGATCTAAATTGCATTGAATGCAAAATGAAATAACTAAATTTTATGAAGATAATAAAAGAATAATATTAAAAGTGGAATATTGCAATGAAAACCAAATTTTATTAATGAATGAAAGAGTGATAACATTATAATAGATCTTGTAAGAAAAATGATTATAAGAGTGGTAGTTTATCTAACATTAAACGTGATGGCTATTGTCATTCACAAAATTATTATGGCAAGAGTTTGAAACATCTAAATTTTATAATAATTCCAAAGAAACATAAAAGAAAAACTCTAAAAATGCAACAAATCTAAGTCTAATATGATCAGGGGAAAATAGGAATGTTAAGTTGGACACATTTATTTGTTCAAGACGAAGGGAATCCCTACTAAAATCACAACTTTTCACTCTATGATATATTATATATATTCTTTAGCTTATTAAAAATAAAAAATAGTTTACCCTTAACATTAGACACAAATTCCCCAAAAGCACATGGGAAAGCATTCAAAATGTACCATAAAATAAAGGCTCTAATTCTAGTCGACCATTTGTGAGACAACCTTGGGTTGCCACCTAGAGAAGCCATTCCCCCTTCCATAGTTATGGCCCATTGTACCAAGTAATTGTACCATGGAGGAAAACTTGTATTATATCTAATTCATGATAAACCAATTTTTTTGGTTAAGAGGTTCCCCTACTTTAACAATATGATAAAGTTGTATGGCATGTTGGCAAGTCCCGTTCATCTTGGTGTCCATGATTTTTTCCATTATAATTTTTGATTAAGTGTTGAGCCCTATAGTCTCCAAGTGCCCCAATGCCTCTAAGGAATCCAACAAACATGGAAAGTATGGAGGAAGAAACCCCTCATTATATACATGGTTTATGGTGAAGCAAGGCAGAGGATTAAATGGAAAAACCTTCTTGTTGGGCCTGTGTTATATTATTTCCACAACTAGCTCTAGGTGTTTTTATGTTGCACGGGGCACAATAGGGGGGTCACAAGGTGGGTGGAAGCCCCCCTTGCCATGGGGTTCGCAGGGGGTTGTATCTCCCTTGTATGGTGTCCAAGGAAATGCCCCGAGAATTTTTTTTACGTGGATCCAATAATGGTTAGGCAAACCCAAGGATGGTGGGCAAACCTACCCATGGGTTTGTATGTGGTTTTTTCAAATTGTTTTGGGCATGATGTTTTTTTCCCATGGTATCTCATAGATCCGGTAAAGGAAACTATATTTATGTTTTAATCCAAGGTTAGTGGATAGGGGTTTATGAACACTTCAACATGTATATAATGTATTGTAACATTGAAAGGAATATAATGAAAAATAAATCTGGGTTTCCCAGTTTTGGGTTCCATGGGAAAATATTTGTGTATATTTTTTTAAGTTCTCACCATTATATATCTTGTTTTTATGAATTCATTTGCAGGTAATTTATGTACAGGGTTAAAACCTCCAATTCTTACCCATACATTGGTGATAGTGTAAGACCAATATGAAAGTGGTTTGATTTTTTTTATGAGGAAGTTTGAGTTGCTTTCTCTATGAGTCAGACCATACCTTATCACTAACCTAAAACTTTTGTAAAACCCAATGATGATGTAGTTGTTGTTTACATTTAGTGTTTTATTTCTATAAAATATGGTGAACTTCTTGTTGGATTTGTTGGAACAATTCAACATACTTTTGTTTCTTTGTACATGAATTGTACTAATCATGAGATAACTCTTCTTATGCTAACGTAATTGGAAAAACTACATTAATTGAGGCCAATGGTTGGGAACTTAGACACAATTGTGAATAGTTTTGGCATAGTTATGATGAACATAAAGAAGATTCCATTCCATGTACTTGGATGCTTGGAGTTGTACATTCTAATGATATATATAATGGACATGTTGAATACCTTCATCTATCCATAAAACCAAGGATGAAAGGTACTCAATTAGGTTATATTGTTATCAATCATGGACCAAAGGCCATACCAAAACTTACGTAGACACATATTTTCCATATCATAAACAATGCTCTTTTTCAATCCAAAATAAAACCAAGCATGCTCAAAATATAGATTGGAAAATATTCTTATAGGGTGATAAAAAATTTATCCTAGGGAACTAATCGATAAACACAAAAAATGATTATTTCCATGATTTCTAGAGGTAGGGTTAACATAAAATCCATGGAAATTGACTCCCAAGGCATATATGGAGTGGGAACATGAGTGTCTAGACCATGCATCTTTATTGCAAGGTTAGTGATGGCACATGAAGTGAATGATATAATATGATGTTGATGTCCTATTAAACCTTGTGCCACTAAAAGTACTTATGTTGCATTGTCATTATCTTCTCAATACCAACACGATCCACCACTCAACTATATTTGGCCTCCCAAATCATCTTCTCACATTTTTGTGAAGGTACATAAATATGACCTAAATCAAACTTAAATTCATCTTGACAAGGGTTATGGGAGGGTATGGGGATTCTGAAACTTGTTTAGCTATGACTAGTATATCATACATAGCAATGAATTTAGTTTTGTTACCATATAGTCGGGACCACATTAAATTCTCATACTCAAAAAAATTGAGGATAATAGATAGTTCCATAATTATAGGTTGCTTAAAGCAATCTATGAATAAATTAGTGCTTCCTTTCTTCTACAATATGTTTAGATAGAATTGTTGAAGGCATGTGAACTAGTTCTAATGGAGGTTTTTCTAAAACGTTCCATATGTGTGTATAAAATAAAGAGGCTTGTGATTGATGGTGATTATATATTCCTTTCTAAAAATATTGTAACATACCCCCTTCACCACCCATAGCCCATATTAAGGGAAGAGGAGTGAATTATTGTCATAGACCCAACCTCCATAGTCCAATCATGGAAATGGACACATAAAATTTCTCCTCATCCTTTTAATTCTTCAAAACTAGAAACAAATGTCACCATCACATTCATCCCATTGATACCTTTCTGGTGATATAAAATTTTACCTTAATCTGACTTACAGATCAAAAGATATAACCATTCAAATTTTTACTCCTTTATTTCTGGCCATGCCAATGAAAAATTACCACGTGACACCCACGTGGTGCCCCCGTGGTGACCCCAACCCATTAGGGATCCTCCTCAGCTCTATGCCATTGTGGCATATGCCACGTCATAATGGAAAAGCTCGCCCCCCCCATTAAGAAAGGTGGGGTCAACTTGTTTATGAGAAATCCCCTCATGCACACTTCCAAGGTCCCGTTCCCTGACCTTCGACCTTACCTGGACCTGACTACTGACCATTGATCTGGCAGACCATCTTGACTACATCGATTGATCCCGACTCACCTGAGCCCTAACCAGTGGGTCCTCATAAAGAGTTTTTGGCCTCTTCTTCAAGCTTTTATACTTAGACAACTTTTTTCTAACTTCCTTCCAATGTCACACAAGCCCAAATTGTTCGTGGTCTAGTTTCTTGTAATGAGATAGACTTAGAATTTGTGAGATCAAGAATTGAAATCTAAAATCTCCCATACCCTTACCATCGTACCTCAGCCATGGAATCCATATTTCATTATACCCATGCTATCATCTAAACTACATTGAAGCGCACAAGATGCTTACTCCCAAAAAAAATTGGGACAACAATAAAACTTGCACCATTAGCGATCCAAAAAAATTTAAAGATGTTCTGAGTGCACTTCACCAATTTTACAAGGAACCCGACCAAATCCCAATCACATATTAAATATGTATTTCCTTCATTCCATTTGGTTCACATACTTAGCACATATAATGAAATCAATAACAAAACATGCCAGCCAACCAGACATATCAATTTGAATGAAGTACACATAAAAATTAACCATCCCATTAGGACTAGAAGCTCGCTGAAATTCAAGCTCATAAAACACATGCAGGAATTCAACCCTTCCTCAGTAAAATAATACAGGGATCTACATTCCATATTCACACAAGAATTTTCCATTCCTCATTATCATTCTAAGAATTCAACCAGTACAATGAACATGTACATATCATTCAAACATATGAAGCATAAGTAAATACTTATCTTATGTAGAAAAATAAATAGGCAATTGATATTGAAACTCCAAGTCTTTACCTAACCTTAGACGAGTTGCAACCAATATTTCTTGCATCTATCAACCCCGAGCTAGATTTAAGACCTTGAGTAGAAGTTCTTTAGGGAATAACAAAATCTTATCACAACACCAGGGAATCAAAATATTACACCATCTCCACCCCTTGCAAACCAACTATACCATGGAATTTAGAGACTACTTGTAACCATCGCTCCCACATTTACCTATTTTCACCCAGCAATCAGGGTAAACATGAGACGAATAGCTACTATGACATGACCCTACCTCCTAGATCCACTTAAGGAAGTGGGGTTGACAAACTGATCATATACTGACAACTCCCCTCATCCCTTAGGGCTACAGGACACTTAGGGGCCAAAGAACCATCACAGGTGACCAAACCTCGAGCTAGGGCTCCTTTTCACACACCTTAACCCCCAACTGCATGCATGACAAGGCCTCCATGCACTTATATGCCTCCAACCACATGCACAAACCTACCTGGGTGCGGTTGTGACCGAAATTGTCCAATTCAAAGGATGCCTCCGAAGACCTGAGCCTAAATTCTAGGTCAACCTCTAGACCACTTCCCATAACTTCCTTAAACTTCTCAGATTCATTAATGACATCATAACAAGGCTAAAATTACAAACTTGAAGGCAAAAATTTACCTAAACTACCTAGAACATAACATAAATTTCATCAAACACATGGAAAACATGTAAACTACAAGTCATGAATGCATATCTGATCATACAAGTCTAAGATTCATTTGGGAATCACCAAGAGGGACCTATCCCCTTTCTAAATAGCTAGAACCACAATTAATAGTCCACACATTCATCAATTGATCGATAGCTAAACAATTCATGAAAAGGTCAATAGGAGATACACATCATATGAACAACATATAACTAGAAAATAACCAGCATATAAACCATGGAAGCCTAGCCATAGTATCACCAACACATTGCTAAAAAATATACATGAATCACAATAGAATAATAACTCTTATTAACATATGAAGATACCAACCAAGTCAAGGACTTCCACATACCACCCAACCATAGATTGGGCTAAACTAAATATATTTATCAGCTAATCACCCCTATGTCATATTCCAAGCATGAATGTGGGATCTCATGGAATAAACCAAAAAAACCAAACTAGGTCTTCTAGAGGCAAAACCACCTCAAGCAGCGATTCCACCTCACAGTCGGACATCACTAACACCAACTAGATTCGTCTCTACCCAAGTTGTTCAGGGCTCTAGGAACTAGTAACTCAACCCACAACCTTCTAGGGCTCTAGATTATTTGTCCAACCAGACTCTAGGGACTAGTAACTCAACCCAAGTTGTTCCAGAGCTTCCATAGAATTTGTTCCAACCCACAACTATAAGGAATTATGAGCACCAATCAAAAAATAATCAAACGAAAAAAACCCACAACACCATGGTTATCTAGGAAATGGAAAGGAAAAGCTAAAAACCATTATTAATCTAGGAAAAACCCCATACCAATGACAACACATAACCATATAATCACATACATATACGATGCATCCATAAATAAAAAAGGAAAACAGACACGCAACCTATTACCTGCAAAGCAATCCAACTATAGTCGTTGATCCACCTGTTCCATTGCACTTCCCTGCTTTCCTTTGCCTTCTTTCTCCAAATCCAAGTGAATTATAAAGTGCTCCAAGAATGGTCCAAGATTTATCTAAATGTGCAAGACTATGAGAGAGTGAAAGAATAGAAGAGAGATCCAAGCTAAAACTGACAAAAGTTTATGAACTGATCCTCTAAAGCCTTTTTATCATTGAGGCCTCTATTGTCTTCCTTTTCCGTATTTTTTCATTCAATTTCCCTCTCATGCAAATTTGTGACCTTTCACCTTCGTTTTCTACTATTTTCCTTTATTTCATAAATAAAATACCAATTATTGCTACTTTGTATTTTCCAATTTCCACAGCCATAAATTAATCACTAGTGATACCCATGACTACGTTTTTCCCAACATTTCGTTGGGTTGTGTTATATTCTTTCCATGACTAGGTTAGGTTGGGCGAACCTACCTATGGTTTTTGGTCCATGGCTTTGGATGTGATGGTTTTCGATCCATGGTTTTGGACACGATGGTTTTTTGGTCCATGGTATTGGATGCTTCGACATGTATAAATATGTATTGTAACATTGAAAGGAACATAATGAAAAATCAAGCTGGTAGTCCCGGTTTTGGGATCCAGGGGAAAATATCTATGTATATGTGTTCTATGTGTTATGTTCTCACATTATTTATTTTTCTGTTCTTAGAATTCATATGCAGGTAATTTCTGTACAGGGTTAAAACCTACATATGGTATCAGCGTTGTTTTGGCTTCAAGGGGACGCCTTTGTTGCTAAGGGGTTTTGCTCGAGCCTGTGGTAGACCCTGTTCAGTGGGAGATTTGCGAGATCGATTCTGGTGGTGAAAGAAGATGGTGAGCAGTTGGAAAGATAGAGATCGAGAAATTTAATGGTCAGATTTTTGAGTTGTGGAAACTCAAGATGGAGGATCTGTCGGTGGATAAATATAAGTGGATTGTGGTAGATCTGAGTACTAAACCAATGGGAGTGACTGATGAAGAATGGAAGAAGTTGGATCAGAAGGTAAAGAGCACAATACGATTGTGTGTCTCAGATTCAGTATTGCTGAATGTATCAGGGGAAGCTATGATGAAGGCTTTGTGGGACAAGTTAGGGACTTTGTACCAATCTAAGTCTCTGGTGAATGAACTATTCTTGCGAAAAAAGTTGTATAACCTGAGGATGAAATATGGAGACTCAATGATAGAGCATCTGAATGTGTTTAATACTATGGTAAGTCAGTTATAGTCTGTTGATATCAAAATTTTAGATGAAGATAAGTGCATTAGTTTGTTTTGTTCTCTACCAGATTCGTGGGATAGTCTGGTTATTGCAATAGGTAGCAATGCAACTTCCTTACAGTTTGATGAAATAGTCTCATCCTTGCTAATGGAGGAGATGAGACAGAAAAATATGGAGAGTCAGAATGGTGATGTCTTGTCTGTACAAGGATGGTCCCAGAACAGAAACAAAAATAAGTCATCAAGTGGGAGATATAAATCGAGAGGGGGATCTAAATCTCCCGGAAAACCTGTAAAGGTGGTGTGCTGGAAATGTGGAAAGGAAGGGCACTACAAAAGGAATTGTAAATCTAAATCTCTTGACAAAGAAAAGGGATCTAATGATGCTCCTTTTGTAGAGGCGAAAACCACCTCAGATGAAGGTGTGGATGTGTACGTGGCTTCTTCAAGTACACATGTAGATCATGAGGCATGGTTGATTGACTTAGGTGCATCCTTTCACTTCACTCCCCATAGAGAGTGGTTCTGCGAGTATGAGAAATATGATGGTGGTGATGTCTTCTTAGGGGATGATAGGAAGGCTAGAATCATTGGTTGTGAAAAATTAAAGTTGAAGTTGCAAGGTGGAAGGGTTAGAACACTTCCAGGTGTTCTACATATTCCTGCATTGGCCAAAAATCCGATTTCTGTAAGCAAGCTAGATGATGCAGTTGTAAAAATAGTGTTTGAGAAGGATACCTGCAAGATGGTTCGAGGAGCACTGGTATTGATGTGGGGAGTTCGGACTGGAACTCTGTACAAGCTACAAGGTAGCACTATTTTTGGAGAGTGCAATAGTTATGTGGTTCTTGAAAGCGGAGCAGAAATTCTAGTGGTCTCTGGAGAGAAGACCATGCTGTGGCATCAAAGACTTGGACATATTGGAGAGAAGGGCCTTCAAATACTTCATGCTAAAGGTATGGTAAAAGGTATGAGTAATAGCTCTCTGGATTTTGATTTCTGTGAAAATTGTGTAAATGGGAAGTAGAATCGGGTGAGTTTCCCCTCTAGTGGTAAGAGGGCGAAACAAATACTAGAGCTTATGCATAGTGATGTGTTTGGACCTGTGAAGGTTCCATCACTGGGTAAGTCTGTGTACTATGTATCATTTATAGATGACTTCTCAAGGAATACATGGATATATTTCCTTAAGAAGAAATCGAAGTCTTTGACAGGTTTAAAGAATTTAAGGCTTTGGTGGAAAACCAAACAGAGAAGAAGATAAAGGTGTTGAGGACAGATAACGCTGGAGAGCTTTGCAGTAAGGAATTTGAAGAATTCTGTAAGAAGTGTGGTATAGCACGGCAGAAGACTACTCCATATACACCTCAAAAAAATGGAGTTGCAAAAAGAATGAACAAGACGTTGATGGAAAGGGCAAGAAGCATGCTTAGTGGTGTCGGGTTAGGATGGGAATTATGGGCAGAGGTGGTGGAGACAACATGTTACCTAGTCAATAGATCACCTTCATTAGCGTTGGAGGATAAGACTCCAAAAGAGGTATGGATTGGTAAGAAACCATCTCTTTCACATCTGAAGGTATTTGGATGTGATGCATATGTACATGTTCCAAAGGAGAAACGAACCAAGTTGGATAGTAAATCTGAAAAGTACATCTTTATTGGGTATAAGGATAGTTTAAAGGGCTATAAGATTTGGAAGCCAACAACAAGGAAGGTTGTGTACAGCTGAGATGTGGTGTTTAGAGAGGTGAAAGATGTTAGTAAACATGAATTCCAACCAAAGGAACCTGAGAAGATAGAGTTTTGGCATCTAGACCAACAACAAGGTATGTCTGCATCAACTCATCCTTTTGAACAGAATTCTGCATATGACATAAAGAATCATTCACATTATATCATATGTGAAAAACACCATAGCCATCTCATCAGCATCAAGATCTACATGATCCAAGTATCATCACATGGGAACATTTGCATCAATCAACATATGTAAGTATCAACCTATCATCATATAGGTAAGGACTTATCATCATCATGTCTCCAACAATGCAAATTTGAGTAAACATTCATGTATCCATCACTACGTATCTTGAGCTCAAGATCATTTGTCAAGACTTCTTGATATCATCAACAACAACAATCCTCATCCACATGAGCGCCAAGAACTATAGGAATCCTGCATCATAATTGTATTATATGATCTTTATGCATATGACGACAGCAGCATATGAGTGACTCATCATCAAGTGTATTCAAGCTTTGTACTTCTCCTTATCCTTATGAAGATCACCATGTAAGCACCATATATGCATCCACAAATCTGATTAGAACACCAACTATGTAAACCCAAGAATCATATGAGATTTTGTCATGGACAACTCATAACCATATCATAGCAAGATGTATCATTTAGCCATATAGGCATCATCACTAAGGACTACTAACCATAATGCCAACAATGTATTATCAAAAGCATATGCTCCCCTTGAACCTGTGCCATCTTGCTTACTGTCAGATCTGATCAGCAAGAAGTATCATCATCCACAAGTTAAGATCAAATCATTCCTAAACATCTTACAAGTATCAAGACATTTCCACACAACATCAACAAATTGTAACCATTATGAAACAGAGAAAATAATGGACTGAATCATATCAGACCCTTTTTCCTGAGCCTGTCCCACTGCTTTTCCTCAAAGTAACATATACGCGACTGTGAAGTAACCAACTCGCGTATATACACGACTTCCCTTTATGAAACTTGCGTATGAGATTTAGGACACTGAAGTTTTGCACTTTCAGGTCCCTCTGAGTCGGTTATGTCTATATATTGTGCTGTGCCACATCTTTCTGGCTGTACTTCCTTCTTCTTCCATATCTTCAAGTGTGATGATGTTTTCTCCTTTTGGTATGGTGCCCGTACTTTGTTCCTGCATTCCTTTGCTGTATTTCCAAGCTTGTTACTTGCATAACATCTTACATGTTTCATATTCCTTCTATAGCAATCAACAGCTCTGTGACCAAACATATTGCAAGCAAAGCAATATCCCTTAAAGTAACTGGAATGTGATGAACTTTCTGAGTGATAGTCTTGAACCATTCTTCTTCTGCATCTGGCTGCAACATGTCCAAGATTATGACATACATAACATTCAACATTATTCATTTGAGGAATTGACCGACTATTATTTCCATAGTTACAAATAAAAGATTTTCTTTGAAGAATTTCTTTCCTTGGTTGTTGATGGGATTGACCTCTCATCTCCTTGTTGAGCATTTCAGATTTTACATTAGAGTCCCTTGTATCACTTTGTGAACTAGATTCTTCTTCAACAGATTCATGAAAACCAAGACCTGTTTTTATAGCAGGAAACCTTTGACTACTAATAATATCATCCAAGACCTTAGTACTATCTTGAAATCATAAGAGCTTATCCTTTTCTTCTAGGTTATCTTTAAGAATATTTACCTCAACCTGATGTTGCTCCTCCTTTTCATGATACTGCTTCTTCATGTTTTCTTCAGCTTTTCTTCCTTCTTCCAACTGATGTCTTAGTTCAAGAACTTTGTTTTCTTGTTTTTCAAGAGCTTGGAGTAGTTATTTATTCTGCCTTTTTGATTCTTCAAGATCTTATTTTAGCGAGAGGATCGTAGCTTCAAGACTTTCATAGTAACTGGATCTGTTTATGAGTTTCTTGATTGTTGTGCTCCTTTCATTGACTTCTTTTCTTAATGATGTCACTTCATCCTGCAACTTTTGACATTGATCTTCCTTGTCCTTGAATAACTTCCTTACCTTGTTTCCTTCCTCTAGTTGAGATTTTAGTTTGGTAGCTTCTTCTTTGAAGGCACATTCCCTTTTGTTCAATAGATCTTGTTGATCTCTAATTCTGTCTATAAGCCTTTTAAATTCTACCTCTATTTGATATCTTTCTTACTCACCCATAAGAGCAAATTCAGTTGTTTCGCTATCACTTTCTTCATCTTCAAAAGGATGGATAAATGTATCACTAGAGTATAACAAATTCATACCTGCTAGTTCTTTTGCTTGTTCATCTTCATTCTGAAGTGATTCTAAATGTGAAGTGCTTCTTCCACATATTCCCCAATCAATTCTCCCACTGTCATAGCTCTTCTGAGATGTCTTCTTCTTCTTAGGCGCTTTCTTCTTAAGCTTCTTTCCCATTGATCTACGGATCTCCTTCAAGCGATCAAGCTTCTAACAAAGGACCTGCTCTGATACCAATTGTTGGAAAAAATACTGAGAGGAGGGGTGAATCAGTATTATTAAATCAATAAAACTTTTTCATTTCCATATTAAGATTCATATACGCTACTTCAGTTAAGGCAAACCGCGTGTATACGCAACTGTTTGTTATGCAACAAGCGTCTATCCAGTAAACTTATGATTTAGTTAGTTGATCCTTAATGAGTGCATCAGAACATTATTAACCATATGAATAGTAAATAGGAGCAGTAAAATAGAATAGATCATCACACACAAGAAGCACACATGAGCACCATGATGTAAGGTGGAAACCCAATGTGGGTGAAAACCACCTGCTGCAAGTCGTCTCAATTTTCTTTTTAATAAGAAACTTCTTTATACAATAGTTCTGTACTGGTGCAGTCTTATACCAGTACACAGGCTTCTACCTGTAGAAGGCTACAACCTTCTCTCGTTCTCCAGACTCTCCTAGAAGGGAGCTACAACCCCCTTAACTCTTGTACTAGCCGATCCATTTACTAGTACGTAGGTGTCGGCCTATTGAATGCTCCAACCTTCACTCGTTTTCCATCTGCTACTAGAAGGGAGATGCCACCCCCTTAGCTCTTGTACTAGCTAATGTACTAGTACGTAGGTGCCAACCTACAAAAGGATACAACCTTCTCTTTCTTCCTCCAGATACCACGTTTCATAAATTTTTAGACCGGATAATCCTGAAGCACAACACCATAATCTGAAGGCCACGTTTCATCCAATTTTCATACTAGACCCATCAACAACATTGAAGAACAAAATCAATCACCATTGAAAAACATTCATCAACTACACCTGCATTATCAATCTTTCAATCACCCAATACTGAAACACTGAAACCCTGTCAACAACACAATCACCAGAACACAGAATAGACAACAGAACTCTGCAACAATAACCAGATCCAACTGCAACTTCAAATATCATGTCTCATAATGTATACGTTACTATGATGAATCAAACCAGCGTACATACGCGCTTTCACCAAAGCCAACCCGCGTACAGATCTGCAAATATTTACTCATAACTTTTCAGCTGTTCTAGACATCAGTCATACCCAGATCATAACATTCATACAATAAAACACGTGTCAATAATTTAGATCTAGTCTATCCATAATCAAACCATATAATGTTAAAACATTCCAAGCCTTAAGATCTCGATCCATCGTTCATCATCATTCACATGGGTGCATCCTTGGTTCAAATCAACCATAGCATCACAAACCCATAACCAGCATACTAGATCTCACACTTCATTAGATATTCATCACTTCTCAAAATTTCCTTTGCCTAATGATCTTCTTCTCCTTTTATAGCCTTAGGCCTTACTCAATACCACGGTCCAAAACCATTTAGAACCAATACTAGGGACCCAATACCTGGGTTCAACACTTCGGACGCAATACCAAGGACCAAAACCATAGGTCTAAATACTACGGAACCAAAAATAAGCTTTCCCACATGTACACACTTTTTCGTGCATGGAAGTGCGTGCATACGCATACGTGACATTTTATCGGCAATCCCGCATGTATACGTGCCTTTGTATATAGTGAACATGCGTGTATAACCTGCATGTATACCCTACTTGGTATATAGCGAACCTGCATATATACGCGACTTGGTACATAGTGAACCTATGTATATACTCTTCTTTCTTCATTTTTGTAGTCTGATCATCAATTCTTTGCTACTGACCTACTGCACTATAATCTGTCATCTTTCCATCAAGGACAACACTTGTATCATAATGCCAACAATGAGAGAAGATGAAAAGGTGTTGCTGGTAAAGGTGGTCACTTTGAAGAATACTGCAAATGCATTGAAAAAATATGTGAGCTCTGAGAAGTTCTCCTGGTGTAGAGAAACAATGGGAATTTCAAGGCCGGAAAAATGACTAAGCTCTCCTGTGGCTCCCCATGGAAAGAAAACAACAAGTGGGAGAATGTTGGGTTGTGTTATTTTCTTTCCACGACTAGGTTAGGTTGGGCGAACCTACCTATGGTTTTCGGTCAATGGTTTTGGACACGATGGTTTTTCAGTCCATGGTATTGGATGCCTCGACATGTATAAATATGTATTGTAACATTGAAAGGAACATAATGAAAAATCAAGCTGGTAGTCCCGGTTTTGGGATCCAGGGGAAAATATCTATGTATATGTGTTTTATGTGTTATGCTCTCGCATTGTTTATTTTCTGTTCTTAGAATTCGTATGCAGGTAATTTCTGTACAGGGTTAAAACCTACACATTTAGCTTGGAATATGTGTCCCACAACCTTGGTTATATTTTATTTTTACATAGAAAATCAACCAAGGGTTGTTACAAACCCCTTCCCCTTAGGGGAAAACCATCCTTGATGTTCAGTAACACTTATAAACTAGAAAAACACGTGATTCTCATGGTGCTTTATAACACAGCTCAATACAATGTTTCAATCACGTTGTAGTGAATACACAACACCCACATTTTATTCTATCATAATAGACATAGGGACCCTTTTGGAATTGCATGTAGACTTTGAGTGTGATTTCTTCATTTCAAGTCTAATTTTCTTTTTATTTACACTTGTTTTATTTTTATAGTTTGCCTAAGTTTGATTAAGTTTGTTTGTTAATAAACTTTGTAAATAATTTTTTGTTTTAAACATCTTAATTAATTAGATTAATGAATAAAATAGTTCCCGAGACCAAGATGTGTGCATAGGATTTAAGCCTTAATCATTAAACAATGTTCCGTATTGATTAACTATATATCAGAGCTTTTTGGCATTGAGACTTTGATATTAAAAGAATCCTTTTGGAAATGTTCAATACCCAAAGTCTGATCCATCATTTTAGTGTGGCACTTTTCAATAAACGTATATTATAATGTGGTTAGGCCATAGAATATATGATAATCAACTCTCAAAGTAAAGGCCCCACATTCCATGTCATTGTCTCTGCTCCCGCATATCAGAGATTTTATTTTGAGGCACATTTCAAAAAAATCTAATATATCACTCCATTGATACTCTGATATCCATGTCTCTCTAACCTCTAATATGGTTCCTCTTCAATATTCTGATATTCCAATATCCCGATACAATTTTGCTATGATATGTTGATACACCTTCCCTCTCTGACTTACGATATTCTGATGGTCATGATCGTCGATATCCAATATCCTCATATCCCTGATCTCCAATTTTCCAAATCCTCTGATTCTCTGATAAACGCCTCTTATCCATATCATAACTTCCATATTGGAACTTCTTCTTGATTGTCACTCCTTTAAACCTCTTATATAAGACCTCTGATATTTGCCAAGCTCTAATATCTCAGACCCGATATGCGTGTTAACGATATTTTATTGAGATTTCGGATCCACTCCTCATTGAAGTCGTTTGATATTCACCACTTGTCATTTCCATATAGGTCCACTATTGTAAATAATTAAAAGGTCATTGTTCTATTTATTAAAACCGTTATTTAAATAGTTTTTGGGTTTTATGTTACGTATTTTGTTTTCAACATTGTTTTAGTTAAGTTTAATAATAAAGCTATGATATCCTTTGTGATTTGTGTAACATGACATAATGTCGTGCTCGTGTTGAAAATATCAACAAGAAATGAAAAAAATAGAATCTATAAATTCCAGTTTAATTTGTCCTTGAATTAAACAGAGAATTAAAATAGAATTATATTCTCATAACAACTTGTAATAGTTAACTAGAGTGAGTTGTCTTAGTTAACCTAGGAATTTCGAGTTGGAAGTATTTCTGAAGTCATGTATATGTTATCCCTATATTATAGGGGTCCAAGATGAGTAAGTGTGAGTTGTAATTAGTTTACTCAGTTTATTGAGTTAAGTCTAGTTAAATTAGTTCCAAATTGTTTGCGGAACTAATAGTGAGTTAACATTCAGTTGATGCATTAGTGCACTCAACTAGTGCTACTCCAATTAACTGAATATTACCTCATCATAAACTCATGCATGTTGATTATGAGAAAGACCCAGTTGAGACTAGAGTGCAGGGATAGTGTACTATTTGTTTTATATTTGTACTGATAGTGCATGCAATCAAGAACTGATCCTTGAAGGGATTGCATAATTTTGGATGCATTGATTTCCCTTTAAGATAGGTTAATCAACCATAGCAATTGCGCAAGGAAATATGGGCTTGGAGAGTTGGAGAATTGGCTAAGTGTTCGCCAAGAGTTTGGTTATGAGTTGGAGATTGATTTTACTAAGTGTTAGGACTGTTCTTGTGAGAACAAGCATTTATCTTTGTCTTGGATTTCTAATTAATGCAATATATATATAGTAGGGGTTTTGATTTGTGGCTTTCCCCAGATACTTATTGTGTTATGTGCCATTGATTTGTCTTCCTCTTGCTATTATTGTTTTGCTCGATCTATTGGCTTACACTGGGTGATAGTAGAAGTAGATTCTTATCTCTTGTTTTAGTGGATTACATGAGCTTGTGAATCTACAAGATTTTCTACAGCTTGGTCCATGCTTCTAAAGGCCCCATGCCATGTGGAAAATATTGTTCAAAATTAACTCGACTGTTGTAATGAACTCCGTAAGATGACATGACTAATAACACCTAGTGGATCCTTCAGCCAACAACAAAGTCAATTAGTTTGACTGGTGTAATGATTTCCCAAATTTGGCCTAAATTCAACTAAAACAATTCTCTTTCTCCATGCTGAAGAAAAACTATAGATTCGGTTGTTGAGAGATATAAGGGGGGTTGGTAGCTCTATAAATCTTGTATAAATACCCCCAAATTCGATGCAAAGGGGGGTCACGACCCAATCAAGGGGGATTTTCTGTAGTTATTCAATTTGTGTAATAGAACTATTGTTATGTACATAAAGGTTGATTATAGAGAAAACAAAGGGTTTTGGCTCTGTTCTCATTGCTTAACACTATTACAGACAATGTGATTATGGGTCTGAGCTACTCCACGACTGCATATTTTGTAATAAGCTTTAGCATTGTTTAATAAATTTCCATTCTTGTGTACTATTATCGGAATGATGAATTTTCATATTTTTGTCAAAGTTTTATAATTGGTTTTGATCTACATCCTAAGTAGTATGTTTCTTTGATCTCTAACACTACTGTTGAGTCATATTGTGATATGTTGTTGAAGTCTCACAGGAGCTATCTCCAAGAGGCAGAATGAGATCGAAATCATACTTAATTCATTGAATTATACTTGTGGTGAATGATAACTATTTATTATTCATTTACATGTGTATTTTTATTTTATGTGTATTAATTGAAATGAACTATTTCTTTTGATTAATACAAATTTTATAATGAATTATGTTTAATATGAATTCAGTCTTGTAGGTGGACTGACCTTAATAACTATTTTTAAACTAGATTCATTTACATATTTGTTTTAACCTTTTATGAGTTTACAAACTATTTTGGAATTCATAATCGAATATTAATTTTGGATTAATTCATAAATGAGTTCTTCCCCTTGTTTTATTTAATTTGATATCAAATTAGGAGAGGGCTATCCCATTCTAATTTGAGATAGGTTTTTCATGGTTTAGATTAGTTTTTAGTTAACATCTTAGTTTTCATCAAGTCCTCTCTTAAAGAGGCAAATAAATCATTTAATTTTGGTTTGATCAACCTTTTTAAATCGATCAAACCTTTGCATCGATTTACTTCTTTAACCCACATCATAAAGATCTATGCAATGGAAATGTAACATGATGTAATATAGGTGTAAATAGATTAATTATTATTTTAGGTTATATTAGTTTTAGATTAGATTAGGTTTATGTTTAAGGGTGACTAGACCCTGACCAGTCGAAACCACCAGATTCAACAGATAAGGAGTTGTTTTAAGTTCCCGAGCGGGTGGTCTCCCCTGATGTTGATAGAGTACATTTTTGTTGATCAGCACGTCATATCATACTACTAAGGCCATGACCATCATAACATGAACACCATACCACTTATGGGATATTTATAACACAACTCGATGCGGTATTTACATACATATACATATACAAACATAACCAAAACACAACATCAAAACATGTATCATGGCACATCTATTCAACCAATGAATAGAGAAAGATACATAGCCCACATTTTATCATCCATCTCTCATATGGCTTCATCGAGCCCAAATTGCTTCCACTACACTTTCAATTGCTCGATTGCTCAATTCCAAAGAATGGGCATATTACACTACAAAATACACTGAGGTTTCGGATGGAATTCTCCTTCTAGATCCACCTACAATACAGACCATTCAATCACATTATTAACATCTTTCACAAACTTCTTAAGCAATGAGACATGGAAAAAGCATGGACTTTCACTATCAAAGGCAATGAAACTTGATAGGCCACTGGTCCAATCCTCTCAAGGATATCGGAAGGCCCACAATACCAAGGTGCCATCTTCTCACATGATACAATTATCAAGGAGCTCTTCTTAGGCTTGATGTGCAAGTACACATGTTCCCCAACCCGAAACTCCTTAAATACCCTGTGCTTATCTGCATAGATCTTCATCTTATCCTGTGATGTCTTCAAATTCCTCTTGATAGCCTAAATTTCCTGTTGCATCTCTGCCAACATGTCTGGTCCAATTAACACACTATTCACTAGATCACTCCAATCGATGGGAGTATTACAACTCTGCCCATAAAGTGCCCTGAATGGAATCATATTTAAAGATTCCTAATACCCATTATTGTGTGCAAACTCTACCAGTGGGAGGTACTCTTCCACTTCCTTTGTTGATGAATGACATACATCCTCGACATGTCCTCAAGAATCTTGTTGACCCTTTCTATCTGTCCATATATTTGTGGATAATAAGTTGTACTAAAGGCTAACTCTATACCCAAACTTGTAAAAAACTCCTTCTAAAACCTAGAAGTGAACTTGACATCTCTTTCTAACACGATCTTCTTAGGAATACTATGTAGTCTCACTATCTTCCTAATGAAGACCTGAGCTACCTCACTAGCTGAATTAGTAGACTTCACTAGAATGAAGTGTGCTACCTTAATCATCCTGTTAACCACAACAATGATGGAATATTTTTGTCTAAATGTCCTCGGAAAAATTGTAATGAAATCCATGGAAATAACATCCCATTTCTACTCTAGAATTAGAATCAGTTGCAATAACCCACCTAGATGCTTACACTAGGCTTTTATCTATTGACAATACAAACACCCCACAACAAACTCAGCCACCTATTTCTTCAAGTTTGGCCAATGATAGAACTTCTTAACCATTTTCAAAGTCTTTTGATATCCCAGGTGACCTAAATATGGCTTAACATGAAATTCCTGCAATATAAGCTTCTTGAGCTCACTATTGTCTGACATATATATCATGTCCCTAAATATTACCAAACCATCGGTCATGAGATGATAATCGACATCATGTTCACCTCTACCCTATTGTTGTAACCTATGCTTAAGGTTTTGGTACTTTTCATCCTACTGTCATGCTTGCAAGATGCACCCTTACAAGTCTATCCTATATGAACTCATAGTTGTAATGTGATTTACTTGCACTCTTATGCTAAGAGAATTTGCAACCTTGTTCTCTTTACCTTTAATGTACATGATCTCAACGTCAAACTCACTGAGTGTAGCCAAGCACCTAGCTTGCATAACATTCAGATTAGGTTGGTCAAACAAGTATCTTATCCCACTCTGATCACTCATCACAATGAATCTCTTGCCAAGAAGATAGTGTCTCCAAATCTTCAACGCATGAATGATAACTGCCAACTCAAGATCACGAGTCACATAGTTTTTCTCCTTCTCATTCATTTTCCTTGACTTTTAGCATAATACATGTCCTTCTTGCATCAAAACCCACCAAGCCCTCTCTTGCGAGCATCTGTACACACACCAAAACTCTTTATCTGGATACACAATCTTTAGAACTGGAGAATTTGTAAGAAACTACTTCAACTTCTCAAAACTTGCTGCATGTACCACTATCCATTCAAATTTATTTCCTTTTCGCTAAAAGGATGTAATAGGATAGGCAATCATGACAAGTTCTTAATGAAACTCTGGTAATAACTTGCTAACCCCATGAATGATTTGACCTCATCCACATTCCTAGGAGCTTCCCATTCCATGATAACTCCAATATTTTCCGAATCCACTGCCATGCCTTCCTTGGAAACATGTCCCAAGTAATGTACCTTTCTATGAAAGAAATTGCATTTAGTAAGCTTGACATACAAATGATGCTTTCTTAATAGTCTTAACATTGTTGCCAGGTGTTTTGCATGCTCTTCCTCATTCTTAGAATATATCAATATGTCATTAATGAATACTATCACAAACTTGTCCAGATAAGGACACAACACACTATTCATCAAATACATGAAAGTAGTTGGAGCATTAGTCAAACCAAAAGGAACCACAACAAACTCACAGTTCACATACCTGGTCTAGAAAGCATTCTTGTAGATGTCCTCATATTTGATGTGTACCTAATGATATCTTAATCTCATATCAATATTTGAGAACATTGCCTCTCCCTGCAATTTATCAAACAAGTCATCGATCCTCGACAACAGATACCTATTCTTGATCATCACCTTGTTCAACTACCTTTAGTAAATGCATAACCTAAGAGTACCATCCTTCTTCTTCACAAACAACATTGGTGCACCCCAAAGCAACACATTTAGCATAATGTATCCCTTGTCAAGAATTTCCTTCAACTACAACTTCAGTTCCACCAACTATGGAGTGTTCATCCTGTAAGGTGCCTTTGATGTTGTTGCTGCTCCGAGCATCAACTCAATGGAAAAGTCCACTTCCCTATGTGGTAACTCCGAAATTTCTATTGGAAATACATCCTAAAACTACTACAAAACTGGATACTTCTTCAAGACTTTGACAACCTCAATATCCTTCCCTTTGTCACTGGAAATATGAACTGCAAACAATACACACCCTTTCCTACTACTACAATTGGCTTGCATATTTTAACCATCCTCACTGATGTAGGCTTCTTCTTACCCTACAATATTCTCCTCTCTCCATCATCATCCAAGCACTCAATAGACTTATCATAACAATCTACCTTAGTCCTATGAATGTACAATCAATCGATACCTAAAAGCATACAATATCATCCCAACATAAGCACATTTAGATGCGTTGATGTAGATACTGTTCAGCTCAAATGCACAAGCTCTTACCCAATGATGAACTCCTTTCTTAGTTCTTGTAGCCAACTGCACTAACCAAGATTCTGCATGCTATTCTTTATTCAAGCAACACTTATCCACCAAGTCAGGACTGAAATACCTATAGTTAGATTTAGGGTCAATCAAAATAGAAACAAATTGATCACAAAGCTTACCTTCCATTTCAATAATAGATGCCTAATGATCAACCTTCCTATTATCCAATGTTTCATAAATATGAGGAATACTTTGTCCAACATCCTCAATTGTTTGTGCCTCCTGAGCACTATAGATTTGCACTCTGCCACCTTGATGTTGTGGAAAATCTCTCCTATGGTTATTCTTGCCACAAGTCCAACACTATAAAGGATTCCTACCATCACCCTTATTCTTCTCCTCAGACTGAAATCTCTGTCCCTTGTTAGCTGCATTAAACCCCTTGTGCGACACCACATTCTCCTTATCATTTGTATCCTCAGGTTTTCCTCTCTTCTTAATTCACTTTCCTTTATTCTTCTCATTACCTTTCCAATCCTGCTTAGATGCAGTCTTGTGCTTCGATTTCTCACAACAGTGCTTCAACATTTTGATGGCTTCCTCCAATGATCTAGGCTCAAACAACTCAATTATGTCTTTGAATGATACCAACAACCCACTGATGAATCTATGAATCTTTGCTTTCTCCTCGTTAAGATAAGGCACATATCTCAACAAATCCAATAATTTGTTGGTATACTCCTCATCGGTCATAGATCCCATATTCAACTCATCTAAATTCTTTGATCTGTCATCGTAATATCTTTCAAATAGATACTTCTTCCTGAAAAGCCTCTCAAACTCACTCCAAGTCATCTCCTCTTCTCAAATGCCTCTGGCATTCTTTACATCTTCGCACCAAATGTATGTTTTTCCTTTAAGACTGAAAGTAGCTATCCCATATTTATATTTTCAGAATAGTCATGCAATCTAAAAAACTTATTCATCTGAAGTAACCAAGCTTCTTCATCTTGTGACTTCTTCATTTCTCCATCAAATGTAGGAGGTTTTGTTTTCTTGAACTCCTCTAGAAAGTACTACTTCTCGCTCCTCTTATACGGATGGTGACGGTGATGAAAATGTTGTCTCTTTGAACCATAACTAGAATAGAACCCATAGTCATTACCCCTATTGTCAGGTGTGTCAAAGAACCTACCATCTTTGATTGTATCATCCCTATAAAACATGCATCCTGATTGAGACGTGCTGCCATATACCCCATTAGTCCTTTCCTCCTATCCATGATTGATCGTAATCAATCCTTGTATCTAAAAATTTCATAGACTCTGAAGGATGACTATGTTAGAGCCTAGATTTGCCTCAGGCTAAAAAGACAAGGTTCTAGGTCCACATCAAACCACGCTCAGCCTCGTAGCTAGCCCTACGAGGACAGGAGAGGGCTCTCTCCGGCTCAATCTCAACAAAAGATAATCAGATAGGGCTTGATATGATTGATTTAACAACTAATCTTAAGCTAGGTCTGAAGTGCAAGGATTTAATTTGAGTTTTTGGGGGTTTTGTTGAAAAAGGGAAAGGCAAATTTTGGGTTTGGGGATGAGGCCTGGTTTTTGCAGAGTTCTGATTGGGGCAAGGAAGGCAATTGTTTTGATGCTTTGGATTGAATGAATGGATGGATTAGGCTGGTGAGGAGCCAAGGAGGGCAAGAGGGTCTCAAGGGTCCTCCTCAAACAGATGAAAACATGAAGAATTAAACAAAACTTCAAGGCAGAGCATAGCAGTCCAATGAATTCTACCTTAATCACTCATTTGTTTAATTGCAGAAGACAAGAGAAGGGAAAATGATACACATAAACATCAGTGAAATTACAAATACATAGAGAAACACACCATCAAAACATAGAGCCACAAGGATCCCAACAAGTGCTGCAAAACCCTGGCCCCCTTTGCCAAAATTGCATAAATGAAATGTACAATAGAGTGCCAAGCAATCCCAAGTGTCCAACCATGCTAATGATTGAAACATCACAAGATATAGGCAAGCCTAACTCCTTCCCATGCCTCTAGGGGTCGAGCTCATCATTCTAGGAGCTGTTTGAACCAATTCTAAACAAGAAACTAAAATTTAGGTAGTCAAACAACTTATCCCTATATGCTAGGAAACTGATTCATTCATTTAATTTTCACTTTTTAGTGAATGAATCCTCTAGAACAAGTAAAAATGTGCCAATATTACATCATGGTTATCAAATCAAATCATGAAAGGTCGGGAGTAACATCAAAAAGCAAAACTGGTCAAAACTGGGCAAATTTTTGAGCTAAACAGTGAAAAATAGGCAAAAATCTTCTATGCGCCGCGCTCGATTCTCTATGCATCGCACCACTTTGGAGCTAATTTTGAGGAACTTACCGAAGTCCAAATTGAGCCCAAGTGTGCTTGTTGGAAATACCTACCTGTCTACTTTCCAACCCAAGTGGAATTTCTGAATTTGGATGTCATTTTCCCCTCCAAAATTTCAATCTCCCAAGACTGCTTCCTGTGTGTCAAAATAGGGGCAATGAGGTCATTTTTTGGGTGTTTTGGCCTCCTAAGGACCCATAACCTGCCCAAATTTCTTGGCCATGCACCAGAAACCATGATTTTTCATGCCAAATATAGAAATGCAAAGTTTTTTCAATTTGAAGCTCCCTAGCAAAAGCGCGCGCCACGTAGCGCGGTGCATAGGGAGAAAAATCCTGTTTTTTGTGCCAGAATTTGTCAAAATGCCAAAAATGCCCCAAATTTCTTGAAATTTGGGCTGGATCTTCTCCATCAAGTGTCATGCTTGGCTAAAGAGGCTTCAGCGAATATCCAAATATGATCATGCTCCTTTTGCCTCTTTTGCTTCCTTATTGCCTTCTTTAATTTTGCCTTTAGATTCCTTATTCGTGCCTTGCAAACCTTGTTCCGCGCCATGTAGTGGAAAGCGATGTGTCTCAACAATGCTTTGTCTCTATCAGCCTTGTCCAGTAGTCCCTCTAAGTGAATGTTGATCCTCTCGAGCCAAGACTCTCGATCATCATTAATCTCTTGCTCCAATGAAGTGAGCTCAATCCTTCTCCTTTGTGCAACTTGGTGATTCTCACGGATGTTTTGTAACTCCACACCGGGTGGAGATAACACTCACTTTGCTACTGCAAACAAATGTCTAGTGCCCCTCAGATATGTGATGAATACCGGCACACTAACGGTCTCATGGCGCTCATACTGATGAGAAGGTCCACCTGTCTCATGCCCAACCTCTGAAAGCCCCTATGAAGCTTTGAAGAAATCATGGGAGATGGAATCATCCCAAGTGATGCCTTGTAATCCAAGCTAATGAACCACCAAAATCTTGATGAGAGAAAAATGATAAAAATTGTTAAGTTGCTGCTGAGGGGTTTTGTGCTGCACAAGGGTGGTCATCCTCTCTATGTTTTGGGAAATGAAATATAGAATGTTCATCATCTGTACCCAGGTGAAATGCATGAGCAACCTGATGTGATAAGCATATAAACGAGAGAACCATCCCTCACAACTGAAATAATTCATGATTAATTTCATTAGTGGAGCATATTCATCTTTAAGATATCAGAATGGAAACACTCTCTTGAGCTGCCTCAAGAAACCGATTTTAATATATGGCTCGTAATGTTGCCAGACAATCTTCTTCCTCTTGTTCCATGGTTCTCCAATGTTGGGTATGCCAGTTGGTAGTGAGATAGATTCTGGTGTAAGTGTGAAGGTGACACCAGCCAAAGTAACCTGATGTCCATGTAAATGTAGTACAAATAGACTAGCCAACTCATGATGAAATTGAACATTAGCCACCTTCTCACAAAACTCATAGCATGACTGATGCTGAAAACAGAAAATGGCTAGAGGGCAGGCCTGTAATTCAGTGAGGGTGATTGGTTCTTCTCTGATATGTCTACCTCCTCTATGAGGCCTTCGGGGTGCATGTTCCTCCATGGGTGAGTCACTTTGGGTTTCCATTCCATAATCTGATGAATGCTCAGATGCCATGACTATTGTACAAAATGCCTTGGAGAAAAAGATGCTAGTGTATGAAGATTGTTTGGACTGCTCTTTTAGTGATGTGCCTAGACTCTGTCACCAAGGGAAAAACAGTGAAACAGGGACTGTTAGGAAAGGGAAAAAATAGTAAGGGATCAGGGGCTATTGGGACAAATTTTGTTAGGGAAATGTAGGAGGGTTTGAGGGGTTTTATGTATAGGGTTGGGAGAGTTTTTGTTGGGTTAGGGTTTAGGGTTTGGAATTTGAGAATTTGGGACAGAGAATTTGGGATAGGGGTTTGATGATTTTAGGGAGTAGGGAAACTTAGGAATGATGACAATAAGGGAGAAATGGGATGGGGGAATGAATTTGGTGAAAACCCTAAACAACGATCTTCATGTGAGGATTTTGACATGGTAGGGTTTGAGTTTTTGTTTAGGCATTCACCAGATCAAACCACATAATATACACCTTAAACTTGGATGGATGAATAGCAAAGGTAGAGCTCAACCTACTTGAAATCAAGAAAATGCATGCGATTTTGGGCAGATGAGTGACAAGACCGTTCTGTCAGAAAATTGATGCTCCTAATGGAAAGCAAATGACTGGACTGAATGAGACACCTAAAAATGAAATGCAACAAAAGAGATTTTGATCACTGATGGAGGGTTGAACAGACCGACTCTAACATTGGCTCCAATGGGGATGGTAGCTCCTTGGAGGTGCCAAGAATGGAAAATATTTGGGTGAGCAGACATTGCCTTCATCCATTGGGCAATGGAGTCAAAAAACTCAAGCTGAAATGCATGATTGAAAACTGATGACTTGACGACACAAATTGACTCTCGCTCAACCAAAAACTGACTGAATACTTAAACACAATTGAAAAACTAGAAAATATGCTCAATGTAGAGCTTATTCATCAAAACCTACTCTAACATTTCTTTTCACTACTCGATCAAGTGAAATGGAACAGCCAATGCAACCATGTAAGCATCCTAGCTGCTATTTGAATTCTCCGCAAGTTCTTGGTTAGGAACAACAAGAGAAAACTACTGAATGGCAACTCCCATGGAAAGTCGGAATCAAGTTGACTGCTGATAGACCTGCAAAGCATGAATTGACTGGATGACTTTAATAATACTGCGAAAGTATATTCATAAACATCGCTATTGATTTCCATTAACACATTACTACTCTGGTCCAAGTAATCTTCATAGCTGGATTTTAAAATTTTCCTCACATATGTGCTGTCTTTCTTTGGTGATTACAGCAAGCTGTCAAAAGGGTCCTGAATTTCGTGAATAACCAAACTCTGTTTCTGATTCCAAACAGAACAAAAGTCTCCTTTATCAATCTCCTCATATGACTGCAAACCTTGGTATGGGTTATGCAATGAGCAATCTGTTAAACAAGACAATGAAGGCGACTTTTGAATAAGATTATTATAAACATTCTTTTCTGGCACATGCTTAGCCAATGGGGAAGAACTTTTACAACAGACATCATCCAACACACAAGCAATAGGATCATCAAAAACTTGAGAAGACTGCTGCGATGTATCTATTGAAATTGTATGACATCCTACTGACTGTTCATCTTTTTCTTTAGAGATATTACAAAGATTCTGCCTTATAAACTTAAATGCTTCGAAACAAAAGGGTACATAATCCTCTTGCATCATTAGATCATGTATTCTGGCTGCCACACCTTCATCTATAATTTGACCTTCAATTGCACTTGGTGGCTGCAAATCTGGTGCTAGGGAGGGTTTGATTTCATCAATCATTGCAAGGGAAGATTTCTCATTAACAACTTGCTCAAGAATTTCGCCATCTGTCTCATCCTCAACATTAATACTGAGAAATTGTTGAATTTCTACAGGCTACTCATTCTAAGATTTACTATGCAATTTACTGTTCAAAAACTGAAATGATTCAAAATAGAAAGGTAGGGAGTCATCTTGTATTATTTGATCATATGTGCTAGCTTCCATGTCTTCATGTGCAACCTGACAATCAATGGCTTTCAGGGACTGCAGAGCTGAATATGCGAAGTCTAGAACAAGGTTTTCATTGCCCTCAAGATGGTCCAAATCAGGACTTGTTGACAGTTGATTTCAGAGTGCATGAATGTTGTCTCTGATGAACTGAAACGAAGAAAAACAAAAATGCAAAGATCCTTCACTTACTTCAAAATTTGATGTACTTTCCTCGTCACTGTCATAGCTGATATGCATCATTTGATCATTGTACTCAAGCTGCTGTAAATGAACTTCCTCCTCCCACCAACTAGTTGTTGGTTTGTCTACAAGATTAGCTTCTGCTTGGAGGACATAATCATCACCATACTGATCAAATTGAGGTAAATCGTCAGTATAAAACACATCATCAAACATACATGTCAAATCAATATATCTCTCTTCTCCAAGATGATCTATAAGACAATCATTATCAGATCTATGACAACTGGGATAAGAAAGAAGATGTTTTGGATCAGCAACTTGTTCTTCTTCAATCAGTGAGCCACGGGCTTGAACATTATTCTCATTCCTTGCATTGATCTTGTCCATCATCTTTTCCACTACACTTACCAAAATGTCAAGCTTTACCTCTAAAGATCTCGATTCCTCCGGATCTATGTTTTTCATCTCTTCTTCTTTCAACCTTGCCCTTCGGATCAGCAGATGAGCCTATACATTTATTGCACTGCTCTGCATCTCTTCAAGTGTTGCAAGGTTTCTTTCTCTTAGCTGAAACTCCATTTCAGGATCAAAGGCACCTGGGTAGTGCAAGAGAGCAGATCTAGGAGGAGGTCTTATATCAATTGGGATCGAATAATAAACTTGGTTAATTCTAGAAAAAAATTGTTGTACTGTCTCCCCTGACTATCTTTTCAGCTGGTTATACTCTTCTAAAATAATGAAAAGGTTCTGTCCCGATCATCCACCTGTTGAGAAAAACTTTGAAGAACTGCTGGAAATCTGAGATGCTCGCATCAGGCAGGGTTTTGAACCAACTCTTGACTTTGCCTTGCAAAGAAAGAGCAAAAAGCCTAATACCAACATCTTCTTCATCAACTTCAAAAAGGTCTAGAAAAGACTCAAAATTCTGCACATGTTGCTCAGCATTGACATTCTTACTTTCACCATCAAACCTCGGCAAGTATAGATCATAGTTTTGGGGGAAAGCATGAAGAACAGAAGGTAAAACAAGAGGTTTATACCTATCTGGGATTATAAAAGGTGTAGGAGTATATACAAGAGTGACGGGATCAAGTTTGTTTTCTTTAGGCTCATCAAGCTGAAGAGAGTCATCATGAGATGTGGGAAAAGTAAGGAGGCCAGGATCAAATGGAAACTCAGTATTTACACTTTTTGAATAGGTCGAGTGAAGAGTTTGATCACCTTCATCATACAACAAATTCTGAAAAACTTTCAGGACAACTTCAAGAACAAAAAAAAAGTAATTTACAAGAAAGCGAACTAGATCCTAAATACCATTCCACTTTGGATACCTGAACTTCGTGTAAGATCCTTCCATTTTCTCAGAGAAAATTTAGTCCTCTAGTGGAGTCTCTACATTGAGTTGGAGTCACCAGGTGAATGATTTCAGCCTTCTTATGTATGATCATTTTCCACCATCAACCATCAGATCTAACTTGATACATGTACTAGGGTGATCGTTTAGATTAGATGTTCAGTTTATAAACTAGACCCGAGATTGACTGAAGTAGCTTTTATCTACTTGCGCTAATGCAAAGAAAAAGCATTTCAAAGGCTACCTGGCTAATCTTCAGGCTCCATCTATAGTCTACAAAGCCAAACAATGAAAATAAACTTTCTTCCCCAGTATGGTCGCCACTATGTTAGGGCCTAGATTTGCCTCAGGCTGAAAAGACAAGGTTCTAGGTCCACATCAAACCACGCTCAACCTCGTAGCTGGCCCTACGAGGATAGTAGAGGGCTCTCTCTGGGACAATCTTAGCAAAATATAATCAGATAGGGCTTGAGATGACTGATTTAACAACTAATCTTAGGCTAGGTATGAAGTGCAAGGATTTAATTTGAGTTTTTTAGGGTTTTGTTGAAAAAAGGGAAAGGCAAATTTTGGGTCCGGGGATGAGGCCTGGTTTTTGCAGAGTTTTGATTGGGGCAAGGAAGGCAATTGTTTTGATGATTTGGATTGAATGAATGGATGGATCAGACCGGTGAGGAGCCAAGGAGGGCAAGAGGGTCTCAAGAGTCCTCCTCAAACAGATGAAAACATGAAGAATTAAACAAAACTTCAAGGCAGAGCATAGCAGTCCAATGAATTCTACTTTAATCACTCATTTGTTTAATTGTAGAAGACAAGAGAAGGGAAAATGATACACATAAACATCAGTGAACTTACAAATACATAGAGAAACACACCATCAAAACATAGAGCCACAAGGATCCCAACAAGTGCTACAAAACCGTGGTCCTTCCTTTGCAAAAATTGCATAAATGAAATGTACAATAGAGTGCCAAGCAATCCCAAGTGTCCAACCATGCTAATTGTCGCACGGAATAAGTCGATCTTGCGGACAAGATAAACCTTCCTAGAATCTAAAGAAGACCTAATGACAAGCAAACCAACCAGACACTATCTTTCTCTAAATATGTTTTAATAAACAATAGAAAACAAGTGTTTTTAGGGCCTACCTTAGGTCCAACGCTAGCTTGTGGATGCCCTTGCTCCTTTGATCCAAATGAGCTCCTTTTCACGAATCTGCAAACACAAACAAGGCAAACAAATTAAACAGCACCTGAAAAGCCAATTGCATAAAACATATTTAACATGAAAATCAAGGAGTCCATGAAACAAATAACATAAGATACTTGTTGAGAAAAATGAGTTTGATTGTATTAACTCAAAAGAAGAAGAACCTTACAACCTTTGCCTTGACATTTTACAAGCTCCTCCCAGGGTCCAGCAAGAAGTCTCCTCTACTTTGACAAGTTTCACTCACTCCCCAATGAAGCCAAAAAGATGTGTGATCTCTCCTCTTAAGCTCAACTAGGAAGTCTTGATTTCACCAGCATTTACCCTAAAAAACGTTCAGCTTCTAACCTCCTTAGCAACCAGCCCAATGCCTGTATTTATAGTACAATGGAGGGAGGTTACTAGGTCCTCCTTCAAAGGGATAAAGCCCTCCTTCAAAGGGATAGCTCCTCTCATCAAGGGATTAGCTCCTTCTCTTTTGGGATGCATGAACCACCTCAGAGCGAACAATCCACATCAAAATTCCTTCTAGAAACCTCTAGAATTAACCCAAAGTGAGTTTTTTAAGATAAAACTTGCGCCTTTTGACTTTCACAGGGGTCCGCACCTACACCGTTAGGGACAGAGTGGGCAGGTCCGCATTTTTTGTACACAGAAGGTGCGGGACTGCAGGTGACCATGAGAGAAAGTGCGGAACCAGAGTTACATTGATTTTTAATGTCTTTCTCTCATTTCCAAAGCTTGATTTGAAGAGCTGAGGTCTGAGACTTGCTTAGGAGGACAGTACAAGTGATGATAGACCCATACTGACTGCAAATAATCATGGTGACGATATTTTTGTGTAACAGATTGCCCCCTAAAGTGTGAAGTCTGTAGTAGATGAGGATTTCTTATCATTTAGGAAGAGTGAAGTACTTTATCATTTCGAGGATCATCTTGTGGAGAACTCGGTTGGAACCTGTAAAAACATTCAATGCAAGATATATATATATGAGATCATATCATCGCTGAGGTAGGCATTCCCATACTCAGATAAAAACTGACTAGAAACTAACTACTGTTCTGATACAGGAATGATCTTGTAAAACATCACAAGTATAGACTCATGTGGACACAGTATGGACGCAGCCATCTGTTTATGAATAGTCCATTATATAATGAATACAAAATTCCTCGCAGCCTGGATTGTGGAAACTAGATCCAGGGTCTTCATTTCTACTTCCCGAAACAGTACGATTCTATCCATGCAAATGAATGTGTTGATGTCGAACATGGTAGAAACCACTTGATTACCAGTCAATGATGTAAACTGTTAACAAGTGTGAGAGAAACCACTAGTGATGTCAATGGCTCTCAAAGTACCCAGTACAATCCATGAGATGCGAATAAATGTGTTGATGTCGAGCATGTCACGGAATCCTTTGATCGAAAGTCAATGATGTAAACTGTCGTCAAAGGCGAGAAACCTGCCATTGATGCATGCAGATCTCAAGGTACTGACGATTCCTAGATCATCTTTCTAGATAATGAGCTGATGTCGATAGAAAGCGATCCGTTGTAGGCAAGCCCACAACACGAAATCATAAATCAAGTTGAAGAAATTTAGTTGCAAGGACTGACTCAGGGATGGTCAAGATGGATGACCGATATTTTGCAAATGAATGGCTTATTGGCAGTGACCTCTTGAACACATAACGACACGACAGATGGCTTGGTGACAATTGACCCAAAGTTAATACCCAGAAACCGGCTGAAGACTTTCAATGTGGTTTGATCAACTGTCAGGCAAAGGATTTCCCAACCCAGGTGAATGAAAGTGTCGTGTTCAAGAGTGGTTACAAAGTATGACAAACAGGCTCATTTTTCTCTCTTTTCCCCCACCATTTCTGGCAAGTACCTCTTTATTTTTGACAAGCTTGAGGAGGATAACATTTGCTTGATTATAAGCTCATCCTTCGGATGAGTCCAACTTAGTTTAAATTCGAACCCTAAGAAGGAGTGGTTCGTTCCTGTTTGTAATTGAACAGGTCCTTTACTGTGAAATTTTAACAAGTCCAGTATAGGAGAAACTCGGCATTTTTCAATTTTAGAGAGTCTGAAAAAACTTAAGAAGACTCCAGGGTTGATATTTTTCGTAAATTTGTGTCTCCCAAGCCCAAAAAAGTATAAAATAATACTTGAGAGAACCGCTTGATCTTTTACGACCAAGGAGTACTTTTCATTATTAGTGCCTTTGACCCGAAAAAGTAAAAAAGCGATCAATGACACATCGTTTTATAACCAATATCGAATTTGAAATGACAAAAATCCGGCAATCTTTTCATGTTTTTACGGTCGAAAAAGAGCTGTAAGTGGACCATCTTTTAATTCCATTTTAACAAGTTTAAAAGAAACACTCAGCAATCTTTTCATGTTTTAGGAGTCAGAAAAGAGCTTAAAGATGACTCTGCATGTTTTTCTGTTGAAAATGATAGATTTCGCCTGAATAATCCTTTATTCTGCACAAAAACACAAACATTACTCATACCTGTTTGAAATGGATAAAAACGTCGCAAAATACCTTTTCAAAGTGAAACATAAACAAATTTGCGATTTATTTACTCAAAAAACTTATAAAAAGGGCCTTTGTCAATTCATTTTTACCGTTTGAGTTTGGGTGAGAAAATAGTGCTTTTGCTCAGAAAACTTCCCGTGAAGATTTCGGAAAATCCAACTGTCAGAATCGAGCGCCGTCTTCTCCAGGTAATCCACATCATCCTACTCTTCATTTTTAACCGTTTAATTTTTGTTTTAGTCCTTTATTTTCATTTTTGGGAGGGTTTTTAGGCACAAAACCTGCACGCGGGGGCCCGCAGGTTTACCATTGCGGGCCTGCGGACCCCGACTTTTTCTCCATTAGGAAAAAGCTCGGGGTCCGCACCTTCCATGTAGACAAAGTGCGGTCCCACGCACTGTGTCTAACCCGGAGGGTGCATACCCCACCGCAAGGGTTTTGAACCCAAAAATTCTCAAAAATGGACCAATCAAAATATTTTCTATCAATTTAATTAATCTTTATACTTGATGCAGAGAGTACATCATGCTAGATTGGCGTGAACGAGAGCATGAGAACGTGGATGCTGCCGCATGGAATCATCAACCTTCACTTGATGCTTTGAGGGCGTGCGGATTGTACAAATTCTGGGCCATTCTTGGCATGAGAGCTCAGGTGGATTTCTTACAGTGGCTGGTTGACAGATGGAGCATACAGGACCAGTGCTTCTTCATTGGCGGCCACCAGCTTGAAATCGAGCCGGCGGACATATATTTCTTGACTGGTTTGCCTAAGAGAGGCGAAGACTTGACTCTGCACGACACTAGGCCAGGTGGCCAGTCTGTCGATAGCCTCCGGCTAGAGTACTGCAACAGCCAGGCTAGAGACAAAGGGATAGACATAAAGACAATATCCCATCCTGAGCTCATGGTGATTGCATTCACTGTCACCAGACTTTATGGAGCTGCCACATTACATATTGCCAACGGATCCCAGATGCGTATGGTAGTTGATTTCTTTCGAGGTACCATCTTCAACTGGTACGATGCCGTGTTGGCCAATGTGAAAGGCCAACTGACCAGGGCCAAGAACGGACGACTAAAGACCTTTGGTTATGGGGCTTTGGTTGTGAGTTTTGGCCTGGAGAGGGTTCCTATGCTGATCCCACAGCACCTTACTATTGGAGCTGGGCTTCCTCGAGAGCCCAAACTGATGCAATGGGTCGCAGTCATGGCCCGTCACCCGGACGAGAGGACAGAGGTTGCTCGATTCAAACCTGAGTATTTCCAATGGCTGGAAAACCAGGTCTTTTCTATTTAGGACTTCCCTTACGTTGGGATAGATTTTTGTGGTGACCCAGACATGGTTCTTCCACCAAGAGAGCAGTGGGACGAGTCAGGTAAAATCCTTTTCAACATTTTTCCTATTTTTTTTTTTTTTATTTTTCCATCGTCTCAAAACTGATAGTAAAAATTTTAAAATGCAGATGTGGGTCCACAACGACCAGCCGCTCTCCAGCCTTTCGAGAGGAGGCAACCAGTTGCACCCGCGCCAGCCCCACAGGACGAATCAGCAGAGGTTTTGGCCGAGTTGGAGGGTCATCTCGAGCGCTTGACAGGAGATATTCCTGAGACCACTATAGACGACATTCCTCGTCGACTTCAGCGCTATGTGATTGGAGTCCTGGGACCTTTTAGGAGGTTCCTTTGCAAGGTGGCCCATGCAGTGGTTTCTTATAGAGATCATCACCAGTGATAGGATGATCGCCTATTGTGGGCACATGTGACATTTTTGTTTTTTGTACTTATCATTTTTGCCCATCATAAGGTGTTTTTCAACCTATGATCGAAGACGATGTATTTTTTGACACACTCCTATATATATATATATATATATATCACTATTACCGGCTTATCTTGTAAATCATGTTATGGAATGGTTTTAAATTTACATGTATGATTATTGCAAATGTCTATTTAACATTCGAGAAGCGATTGCATCTGCTAATGTATTTAAAGATCTCGAAATATGCTGATATTCAATGTAATCAAATTCACGTTCCAAGAGACGCACTTTCAAAAATAATCTTAATAACACTGGATTTCTAATGGCATACACTCTATTAAGCTGTAATAAAACGAGTTCAGAATCTAACCTCACTATCAAACTCCGAATCCCAAATGAAATAGATTCAGACAATAACTCAATCACTGCACTATACTCGGCAATGTTGTTCGTTGTTTGACCAAGGCTTACCCCATGCATAGATACTAACTCGTTAGAGGGCGAATAGATAACCCAAGCTGCGGAAGATATATTCCATGTATTACGACAAGCACCATTAGCGAAACCAATGTATGTTTGGAGAGGCATCAACATCTGCAATATCAAGAGTAAAACCAAGATAAGCAGGAATAATGATGAAAAACACTCTCTAAGCTAAGCACATGTTAAACTAAAACACACCAACTAGAAAGAAAAACTATCCTAACTAAAAATCTCCATACCCATTCTTTTAAGCATAATACCTCTTCAAGTAAAGGCCATTTCTGGGTTTACCCAAAGAGTCCCCATCAAAGTCTACCAATTCATAAGCCCCTTTGGCTAGATTTCGCTTGACAACATAGGGACCATGCCACATAGGAACGAATTTTCCAGCGCCTAATTTATCATTAGCTTGATCATAAACTAAGACTAGATCTCCTTCCAAAAAATTTTGAGGGGTCACATTTCGATCATACTGAGCTTTCATGCATTTTGCGTGAGTCTCGATCGCCAATGCAGCATCACGTCGATTCTCATCTAATTGAGCCAAGTATAACAAACGCTTTTCCTCTTCGGAAGTGGCTGGAAGTAATTCGATGGCCATTTGCAGTGACGGGATTTCGCATTCAATGGGTAACACAGCTTCCAAACCATAGACTAGTTGGAAAGGAGTGAACCCTGTTGATGTTTTTACTGAAGTTCGGTACGCCCAAAGCACTAAAAATAGCATGTTGTGCCAATTCGACTGATGAATCCCAATGATTCGTCGAATCATGATAACTAAAACTTTGTTGATGGACTCAACCAGACCATTCTCTTGTGGATAATAAGGGGTTGAACTATCGTGACGTAAACCAAGCTGGCCTGTAAGTTCGGTCATCATAACATTTTGAAAATGACGTCCATGATCAATGATTATCGCTTGTGGGACACCAAACCTAGTAATTATATGATTGAAAACGAAAATTGCAGCTGTCTTGCTGTCTGCCTCAAATGTAGGCATCGCCTCGGCCCACTTAATAAAATAATCTACCGCAAGGATAATATACGCATGCCCCCCAGCCGAGTGAGGGTTACATGTAATAAAATCGATACCCCATTTGGCAAAAGGACCAATGGCAATTATAGCGTGGAGAGGAGCAGGTGGAGCGCGCATCTTACGATCAAAAATCTGGCAGTTGTGGCATTTTCAGACCGCCGTAATACAATCTTTAAATAAAGACGACGAGAAGTAGCCAGCGCACAATATCTTTTGGGCTGTGGCATACCTAGAGATATGACTGCCACACGCTCCAGAGTGACAGTCATTTAGAACCCTTTCAGCTTCCTCGTGAGTTAAGCAACGTCGAAAAACAGAGTCCACCCCACGGCGCTTCACTGCGATAAACGTAACTGTCGATTAGGATCCCTAAAACTCTGGGTCATGAGACCAGCCCCAGGAGGAGGATATCCAGGATAAATAGGAATAGGAATCACGTTCGGGATATTGTATCCTCCCGGAAAACCAGGATTAACCGGATCGTACTGGGGTTGTTGAGTTTGTTGATAAGTGTACCCAGGATACGGTTGATACTGATAAACTGGCTGCTGGACAGCAGGACCGAATTGATATTGTCCCTGGTACGGTTGATAGGTGAATTGTGGTTGACTTGTGACAACCATACTTAAACCAGGTTGTCCTACAGGCATCTAAACCGAAGTTTGAATCATAGATCTAGACGGTGGTAAAGATGTCTGAGGAGTAGATACAGGAACAGTAGAAACCGGAGCTGTCGATACTCTAGAAGTAGGTGGGGTAGATTGAACAGATGTAGCGGCAGTTGTAGCAGTCGTTTGAGGTGGAGTACGAGGTGTACTGGGCCCAGGCTGAGAAACTACCAAAGGTACATAAGTTTGAATGTTAGACTGGACTGGTTGCTGGGGTGTACCAGAAACTAGGGGTTGTCCAATTTGAGATGACAACTGTACACTTGGCTGCAACATTTGTTGGGTTTGCGATGGACCCACACTATATTCATTCCGGGGTACTGACCCATAACAGGTTGAGAATACTGAGGACCATAACCGAGTTGAGGGTAGGATTGATAATTGAAAGGTACATTTCTTGTTCCTTGAACATACGTTTGACCTTGGGGTGGTTGGAAACCTTGGTTCGAGTATTGACCTTGGGGTTGATACCCTTGAGGCACATACTGATACTGGGGTTGACCTTGAGGTATAAATTGATACTGGGGTTGACCTTGGGGTACATATTGAGTCTGGGGTTGACCTTGAGGAACGTACTGTCCCGTAGGTATGTACTGTCCTTGAGGTTGCCCCCCAAGCGTTAATTGAGGCTACCCCCCAGGCGGTAACTGGCCACCTTGAGGTTGAGGATTGGGAATAGAACCTGACATCATAAGAATGTCTTCTACGCTCAACGGCTTTGTACCATTGTTTCCAGTTAATAACTCTTGCTCAATGGGTTGAGGAGATGCTCCCAAAAAAGTACCAGAAAGAGACTGATACCCGGAGGGAATAGAAGGACCGCCGTACAAAAAGGATTCGGGCGATTGAGTAAACATGGACGACTGTCCTGCCATATTGACGGGAGTATAAAAACCTCTAGGTGTTGAGTGATAAGGAGCACGAGGTGGTGAAAAACTTAACCCTGAGTTTTCTAAATAATTAGTCAAAGAAAGACACCAAGAACTACTCCTAGGTGGACTGTAAAAAATTGATTCACGCTCCCTTAGTTCAATGACAGGTTGATTTTCAGGGATAGGGATGCCTACTTTTTCTTCTTTCGGAGCAAGTTCTTCAATAGAAATAAGTCCAGAAGGAAGATCTTGAGTGATTACTCTTTCTACCCTAGGTGAACCAGGACCACTAAAAGTTGGAGAAACAAACCCTGATGTTGGAGTAGCAGCAAATTCACTTTCAGGCTTGGATATTTCGAGTTCTTCACCTATATCACTAGTAGATGAAAAGCTACCAGCGATTTCGGAGACAGACACTGACTGTGGATTATATTCTGCTACTGGCGTTTGAAAATCAGGATGTACTATCAAAGAAGATTCTCCTTCTTCCGGTGACCCTACTCTACTGTCTCTAGGAGTTACAAGGACTTTTAAGCCTTCAAGTTGGCTCGGTACTGCCTCAGGAGGTTGGCCCTGAAGTCTACGGGACTTCCTCAATAACTCAGCCACATTTATAATCTCAGGAGACTGGCCTCGAAGTCTACGGGACTGTCTTGGTAATTCAGCCACAGTTAAAGACTTTTAACTACTTCACACACAAACAAAGTAAAATCTCAATAAAAAGCACCTAAAGTCTCTAAAGAACCAAACAAATTTGAATCACACGCCTAAAGAATCTAGGAGATCAAACACACACAAACAGTAACTTTCCGGACCGAAAACACTAGTTGGTGATGAAATCCAGCGTCATAGAGTTCAGTACAAAAATGGCGGTTGGAACAGTTACCCCGACAACCTGCTTAATGAATAGACTGGCACAAGTTCCTCCAGTTAACCGTCTCGAGTGAAGTGAATCCCCCAGAAAATCCAAGTGAGTCTAGCCGACGTCTGCTCCAGGTACAGTGGGATCTTCCCACCACTGTCACCTCAGGAAGAGTCCTAAAGAATATGGCCACTAAGGTTACCAACTGAGACAAATACACCTGGGGGAACAGTCTACGATCCGATACGCACGCAAGGGCAGAGTAGCAAGCTCAATCCCCTTGAAGGCTCCTTGACATAATCCAAGGTTTACCAACAAGTGACCCCAGGCTCCTCGACAATGGTTATTCCGAGGTTTACCGTTTTTAATACGTGAATATCTGGCGTCGTTCCCAATGAGGAAGGATTGATTCCCACACTGGTTCGGACACGATCTCGTGCTTCTCCTTTAAGAGGAGCTTTCCCAGAGCATAAATGCAACAATTGGATTTCTTCCCTACCACAAGATACAACTACTTGTTTGTTTTTACTGTCTTGGAGAGTTAATTACTCTCCTACTCCAAGACACTAGCCTAAGCTAAGTTGGTGTATCAGAGCCCTAGAAATAAAAATGTTACTAGGTGAATTTTACTTTAAGCATTAATTTTAGTGGTTTTTGTTTAAGTCCAAAGGTGCGGAGATGAAACTCGTGGTATGAAGACTCGACTCAAAATCACTAAAAATGCACCTAAGATGATCTAAACAATCTTTTTCTCTTCGATGAACTTCTAAACTAAGAAAGAGTTTGAGAATGCAAATACTTTGTAAACACAAATCTTTCTCAATTAAACAAATTAAAAGAAGAGCTTTTCCTTTCCAAAGCACTCAAAACGAGACAACTAATTATTTCACAAAAATTTCCCTTTTTCGTTTCAAAGCATTCAAACACTACAAAAAACAAACTTTTTTCAAAAGAGATTTTTTTTTTTTATATTTTGTAAATAAAACACTCAAAACTAATGAAAATAACTAACCTTGAGAGCTACAAACTATAAAAACCTATTTGAAGTCAAAGCCTACTAAAAGTCCTTTTTGAGGATGTTTTACTCAGCTAGATGCAAGCTAAGGACTAATTTATGCAGAATCACAAATCAGTCAAGAACAACCAATTTCGTTTTCTTTTTGAAAATGAAAATCCAAACTCTCAAACACAAGCTTTTCGAAGTTTTGTAAAGAGAAAACTCAAAGCGGATTCCTCAAACAAGGGGAGATTTCATTAATGGTCAGACTCATAAGAAAGCTGGTAGACACTAAGATGATCTGAAGTCCCTACAGCCTCTATGCTCAGAGCCACTACACAACCAAAACGAAAAACAAACCCAACAAGGAAAACTCCTAGGAATTTCACCTAAAACCCTAACACTAACGAAATCAATCCAAGGAAAGCTTCTGACAAGTTATATGCAGGTCTGGGCAGTGGATAACAATTTCTAAAGACAAACTAAGCTGACTGACAGAGGAAATTTTAGGGTTTTCAAAATTTGGACAGGGTCCGCAGGCCCACAATTGGCATAGGTGCGGTCCCGCTCTGTGCTAAAAGCCAAGCTGCGGGTAAGTATGCACTGTGTCAAACGGCTAGGGTGCGGTCCTCTCCCAAAGCTATGAAAAACGAAAAATAACCCTGGATCTACAAACTCTACCCAATTTTACACACAACAAGCCAAAAACATAAACAAAAATAGAGTTTCTCAAGTCAAAGTAAAAACAAGGAAAACAATCAATTCCCCACCGGAGTCGCCATTTTGTCACACGGAATAAGTCGATCTTGCGGACAAGATAAACCTTCCTAGAATCTAAAGAAGACCTAATGACAAGCAAACCAACCAGACACTATCTTTCTCTAAATATGCTTTAATAAACAATAACAAACAAGTGTTTTTAGGGCCTACCTTAGGTCCAACGCTAGCTTGTGGATGCCCTCGCTCCTTCGATCCAAATGAGCTCCTTTTCGCGAATCTGCAAACACAAACAAGGCAAACAAATTAAATAGCACCTGAAACGCCAATTGCATAAAACATATTTAACATGAAAGTCAAGGAGTCCATGAAACAAATAACATAAGATACTTGTTGAGAAAAATGAGTTTGATTGTATTAATTCAAAAGAAGAAGAACCTTACAACCTTTGCCTTGACGCTGTACAAGCTCCTCCCAGGGTCCAGCAAGAAGTCTCCTCTACTTTGACAAGTTTCACTCACTCCCCAATGAAGCCAAAAAGATGTGTGATCTCTCCTCTTAAGCTCAACTAGGAAGTCTTGATTTCACCAGCATTTACCCTAAAAAATGTTCAGCTTCTAACCTCCTTAGCAACCAGCCCAATGCCTGTATTTATAGTACAATGGAGGGAGGTTACTAGGTCCTCCTTCAAAGGGATAAAGCCCTCCTTCAAAGGGATAGCTCCTCTCATCAAGGGATTAGCTCCTTCTCTTTTGGGATGCATGAACCACCTCAAAGCGAACAATCCACGTCAAATTCCTTCTAGAAACCTCTAGAATTAACCCAAAGTGAGTTTTTTAAGATAAAACTTGCGCCTTTTGACTTTCACAAGGGTCCGCACCTACACCGTTAGGGATAGAGCGGGCAGGTCCGCAGTTTTTGTACACAGAAGGTGCGGGACCGCAGGTGACCATGAGAGAAAGTACGGAACCAGAGTTACATTGATTTTTAATGTCTTTCTCTCATTTCCAAAGCTTGATTTGAAGAGCTGAGGTCTGAGACTTGCTTAGGGGGACAGTGCAAGTGATGATAGACCCATACTGACTGCAAATAATCATGGTGACGATATTTTTGTGTAACACTAATGATTCAAATATCATAAGATATAGGCAAGGCTAACTCCTTCCCATGCCTCTAGGGGTCAAGCTCATCATTCTAGGAGTTGTTTGAACCAATTCTAAACAAGGAACTGAAATCTAGGTAGTCAAATAACTTACCCCTATATGCTAGGAAACTGATTCATTCATTTAATTTTCACTTTTTAGTGAATGAATCCTCTAGAACAAGTAAAAATGTGCCAATATTACATCATGGTTATCAATTTACATCATGAAAGGTCAATAGTAACATCAAAAAGCAAAACTGGTCAAAACTGGGTGAATTTCTGAGCTGAACAGTGAAAAATAGGCAAAAATCCTCTATGCGTCGCGCCACTTTGGAGCTGATTTTGAGGCACTTCCCGAAGTCCAAATTGAGCCCAAGTGTGCTTGTTAGAAATCCCTGCCTGCGTAATTTCCAACCCAAGTGGAATTTATGAATTGGGATGTCATTTTCCCCTCCAAAACTTCAATCTCCCAAGACCTCTTCCTGTGTGTCAAAATAGGGGCAGTGAGGTCATTTTTTTCGTGTTTTTGGCCTCCTGAGGACTCAAAAGCTGCCAAAATTTCTTGGCCATGCACCAAAAACCATGATTTTTCATGCCAAATCTAGAAATACATTTTTTTTGCAATTTGGAGCTACCTAGCAAAAGTGCGCGCCACGTGGCGCGGCGCATAGGGAGAAAAACCCTGTTTTTTGTGCCAAAATTTGTCAAAATGCCAAAAATGCCCCAAATTTCTTGAAATTTGGGCTAGAGCTTCTCCATCAAGTGTCATGCTAGGCTAAAGAGGCTTCGGCCAATATCCAAAGACGATCATGCTCCTTTTGCCTCTTTTGCTTCCTTATTGCCTTCTTTAATTTTGCATTTAGATTCCTTATTCGTGCCTTGCAAGCCTTGTTCCGTGCCATGTAGTGGAAAGCCATGTGTCTCAACAATGCTTTGTCTCTGTCAGCCTTGTCCAGAAGTCCCTCTACGTGAATGTTGATCCTATCGAGCCAAGACTCCTGATCATCATTAATCTCTTGCTCCAATGAAGTGAGCTCAATCCTTCTCCTTTGTGTAGCTTGGCGATTCTCACAGATGTTTTGTAACTCCATGATTGCTTGTTGATCTTCAAGATGTTTGTTCCTCTGCTCCAAGTATTTCGTAGTCCACTTAGCCCTCTCCAAGTCAAGGGATAAGGCTTTGATCTCTGTTTGTTGCTCCTGGATGATTTCCCTAAGTTTGGCACTTTCCGGGCCCATATATGTATCATCATCATGAATGAGAATGAAGTCAGTCTCTTGTTCATGTAAAGGTCCCTCATCCTGCATTGGCCTCTTTCCTTTGTCCTGTGCCTGTGGTGCTGATATCGGAAGTGAGGCCCCTTCCACACCAGGTGGAGATAACACTCGCTTCACTGCTGCAAACAAATGTCTAGTGCCCCTTTGATATGTGATGAATACTAGCACACTAATGGTCTCATGGCGCTCATACTGATGAGAAGGTCCACCTGTCTCATGCCCAACCTTTGAAAGCCCTTGTGAAGCTCTGAAGAAATCACGGGAGATGAAATCATCCCAAGTGATTCCCTGTAATCCAAGCTGATGAACCACCAAAATCTTGATGAGAGCAAAATGATAAACACTGTTAAGTTGCTACTGAAGGGTTTTGTGCTGCACAAGGGTGGTCATGCTCTCTATGTTCCGACAAATGAAATACAGAATGTTCATCATCCGTACCAGGGTGAAATGCATGAGCAACCTGATGTGATAAGCATATAAACGAGAGAACTATCCCTCATAGTTGAAATACTTCATGATTAATTTCATTAGTGGAGCATATTCATCTTTAAGATATCGGAATGGAAACACTCTCTTGAGCTGCCTCAAGAAACCAGTTTTAATATATGGCTCATAATGATGCCGGTCAATCTTCTTCCTCTTGTTCCATGGTTCTCCAATGTTGGGTATGCCAGTTGGTAGTGAGATAGATTTTGGTGTAAGTGTGAAGGTGACACTAGCCAAAGTAACCTGATCTCCATGTAAATGTAGTACAAATAGACGAGCCAACGCATGATGAAATTGAACATTAGCCACCTTCTCACAAAACTCATAGCATGACTGATGCTGAAAACAGAAAATGGCTAGATGACAGGCCTATAATTCAGTGAGGGTGATTGGTTCTTCTCTGATATGTCTGCCTCCTCTATGAGGCCTCTGGGTTGCATGTTCCTCCATGGGTGAGTCACTTTGGGTTTCCATTCCATAATCTGATGAATGCTCAAATGCCATGACTGCTGTATAAAATGCCTTGGAGAAAAAGATGCTAGTGTATGAAGACTGATTGGACTGCTCTTTTAGTGATGTGCCTACACTCTATCACCAAGGGAAAAATAGTGAAACAGGGACTGTTAGGAAAGGGAAAAAATAGTAAGAGATTAGGGGCTATTGGGACAAATTTTGTTAGGGAAATGTAGGAGGGTTTGAGGGGTTTTATGTATAGGGTTGGGTGAGTTTTTGTAGGGTTAGGGTTTAGGGTTTGGAATTTGAGAATTTGGGACAGAGAATTTGGGATAGGGGTTTGATGATTTTAGGGAGTAGGGGAACTTAGGAATGATGACATTAAGGGAGAAATGGGATGGGGGAATGAATTTGGTGAAAACCCTAAACAACAATCTTCATGTGAGGATTTTGACATGGTAGGGTTTGAGTTTTTGTTTAGGAATTCACCACATCAAACCACATAATATACACCTTAAACTTGGATGGATGAATAGCAAAGGTAGATCTCAACCTACTTGAAATCAAGAAAATTCATGCGATTTTGGCAATTGGAGACTGTTCTGGAACTTTTTGGGCCAGGCAGCTGTATGCGCCGTGCAGTTTGCCCAACGTGCCACGCCTTCCCGGTGTGACATGCCCGTGTTAATTTACACTGAATGGTCATGCCCAATGCATCGCGCCTCCCCAGTGCACCGCGCCACCTGCTCTATGCGCCACGCCAACTTTAAACGTAGCTTTGGCTTGAAAATTTACAATTTCGCCCTCTCACCACTAGACTTCGACCCTCTTTTATATCTTGGATGCAAGGGAGATGTTTTAAAACAATGAGAACATCTTATAGTGATGGATTTTGATTTTTGTTTCTCACAAACCCACTTTGTAATGTTTTGACTTAGCATTTTCACATAACTCTGTTTTTGCTTCCACTTTGATTTTTGGTTGAATGATGAAACTCTATCTGTTTTTGCAGGGATGATCGGCATGTAATTTGAATTCTCCGCAAGTGCTTGCTTAGGAACAACAAGAGAAAACTACTGAACGACAACTCTCATGGAAAGTCGAAATCAAGTTGACTACTGATAAACTTGCAAAGCATGAATTGACTGGATGACTTTAAGAATACTGTGAAAGGATCTTCATAAACATCGCTATTGATTTCCATTAACACATTACTTCTCTGGTCCAAGTAATCTTCATAGCTGGATTTTAAAATTTTCCTCACATCTGTGCTGTCTTTCTTTGGTGATTGCAGCAAGCTGTAAAAAGGGTCCTGAATTTTGTGAATAACCAAACTCTGTTGCTGATTCCAAATAGAAAAAAGTCTCCTTTATCAATCTCCTCATATGACTACAAACCTTGGTATGGGCTATGCAATGAGCAATCTGTTAAACAAGACAATGAAGGCGACTTTTGAATAAGATTATTATTGACATTCTTTTCTAGCATATGGTTAGCCAATGGGGAAGAACTTTTATAGCACACATCATCCAACACACGAGTAATAGGATCATCAAAAACTTGAGAAGACTACTGCGATGTATCTATTGAAACTGTATGACATCCTACTAGTTGTTCATCTTTTTCTTTAAAGATATTACGAAGATTCTGCCTTATAAACTGAAATGCTTCGAAACAAAAGGGTACATAATCCTCTTGCATCATTAGATCATGTATTTCGGCTGCCACACCTTCATCTATAATCTGACCTTCAATTGTGTTTGGTGGCTACAAATCTGGTGCTAGGGAGGGTTTGATTTCATCAATCATTTCAAGGGAAGATTTCTCATTAACAACTTGCTCAAGAATTTCGCCATCTGTCTCATCCTCAACATTAAAACTGAGAAATTGTTGACTTTCTACAGGCTGCTCATTCTAAGATTTACTATGAAATTTACCCTTCAAAAACTGAAATGATTCAAAACAGAAAGGTAGGGAGTCATCCTGTATTATTTGATCATATGTGCCAGCTTCCATGTCTTCATGTGCAACTTGACAATCAATGGCTTTCGGGGACTGCAAAGCTGAAAATGTGAAGTCTGGAACAAGGTTTTCATTGCCCTCAAGATGGTCCAAATCAGGACTTGTTGATAGTTGATTTCTAAGTGCATGAATGTTGTCTCTGATGAACTGAAATGAAGCAAAACAAAAAGGCAAAGATCCTTCACTTACTTCAAAATTTGTTGTACTTTCCTCATCATGTCATAGCTGATATGCATCATTTGATCATTGCACTCGAGCTGCTGTAAATGAACTTCCTCCTCCCACAAACTAGCTGTTGGTTTGTCTACAAGATTAGTTTCTGCTTGGAGGACATAATCATCACCATACTGATCAAACTGAGGCAAATCGTCAGTATAAAACACATCATCAAACATACATGTCAAATCAACAGATCTCTCTTCTCCAAGATGATCTATATGACAATCATTATCAGATCTATGACAACTGGGATAAGAAAGAAGATGTTTTGGATCAACAACTTGTTCTTCTTCAATCAGTGAGCCACGGGCTTGAACATTATTCTCATTCCTTGTGTTGATCTTGTCCATCATCTTTTCCACTTCACTTACCAAAATGTCAAGCTTTACCTCCAAAGATCTCGATTCCTCGGATCTATGTTTTTCATCTCTTCTTCTTTCAACCTTGCCCTTCGAATCAGCAGATGAGCCTCTACATTTACTGCATTGTTCTGCATCTCTTCAAGTTTTGCAAGGTTTCTTTCTCTTAGCTGAAACTCCATTTCCGGATTAAAGGCACCTGGGTAGTGCAAGAGAGAAGTTATAGGAGGAGGTCTTATATCAATTGGGATCGAATAATAAACTTGGTTAAATCTAGCTGAAAATTGTTGTACTGTCTCCCCTGACTGTCTTTTGAGCTGGTTATAGTCTTCTAAAATAAGGAAAAGGTTCTGTCCGATCATCTACCTGTCGAGAAAAACTTTGACGAACTGCTGGAAATCTGAGATTCTCGCATCAGGCAGGGTTTTGAACCAACTCTTGACTTTGCCTTGCAAAGAAAGAGCAAAAATCCTAATACTAACATCTTCTTCATCAACTTCAATAAGGTCTAGAAAAGACTCAAAATTCTAAATATGTTGCTAAGCATTGACATTCTTACTTTCACCATCAAACCTCGGCAAGTATAGATCATAGTTTTTGGGGAAAGCATGAAGAACAGAAGGTAAAACAAGAGGTTTATACCTATTTGGGATTATAAAAGGTGTAGGAGTATATACAAGAGTGACGGGATCAAGTTTGTTTTCTTTAGGCTCATCACGCTGAAGAGAGTCATCATGAGATGTGGGAAAAGTAAGGAGGCTAGGATCAAAGGGAAACACAGTATTTACACTTTTTGAATAGGTCGAGTGAAGAGTTTGATCACCTTCATCATACAACAAATTCTGAAAAACTTTTAGGACAGCTTCAAGAACAACAAAGAAGTAATTTACAAGAAAGCGAACTAGATCCTGAATACCATTCCACTTTGGATACCCAAACTTTGTGTAAGATCCTTCCATTTTCTTAGAGAAATGTTAGTCCTCCAATGGAGTCTCTACATTGAGTTGGAGTCACCAGTTGAATGATTTCAACCTTCTTATGTCTGATCGTTGTCCACCATCAACCATCAGATCTAGCTTGATACATGTATTGGTGTGATCGTTTAGATCAGATGTTCAGTTTATAAACTAGACCGGAGATTGACTGAAGTAGCTTTTATCTACTTGCGCTAATGCAAAGAAAAAGAGTTTCGAAGGCTACCTGGCTAATCTTCAGGCTTCGTCTGTAGTCTACAAAGCCAAATAGTGAAAATAAACTTTATTCCCCAGTATGGTCGCCACTATGTTAGGGCCTAGATTTTCCTCAGGCTGAAAAGACAAGGTTCTAGGTCCACATCAAACCACGCTCAGCCTCGTAGCTAGCCCTACGAGGACAGGAGAGGGCTCTCTCCGGGTCAATCTCAGCAAAAGATAATCAGATAGGGCTTGATATGACTGATTTAACAACTAATCTTAGGCTAGGTATGAAGTGAAAGGATTTAATTTGAGTTTTTGGGGGTTTTGTTGAAAAAAGGGAAAGGCAAATTTTGGGTCCAGGGATGAGGCCTGGTTTTCGCAGAGTTCTGATTGGGGCAAGGAAGGCAATCATTTTGATGCTTTGGATTGAATGAATGGATGGATTAGACCGGTGAGGAGCCAAGGAGGGCAAGAGGGTCTCAATATTCCTCCTCAAACAGATGAAAACATGAAGAATTAAACAAAACTTCAAGGCAGATCATATCAGTCCAACGAATTCTACCTTAATCACTCATTTGTTCAATTGAAGAAGAAAAGAGAAGGGAAAATGATACACATAAATATCAGTGAACTTACAAATACATAGAGAAACACACCATCAAAACATAGAGCCACAAGGATCTCAACAAGTGCTGTAAAACCTTGGTCCTTCCTTTGCCAAAACTGCAGAAATGAAATGTACAATAGAGTGCCAAGCAATCCCAAGTGGCCAACCATGCTAATTATTGAAATATCATAAGATATAGGCAAGCCTAACTCCTTCCCATGCCTCTAGGGATCGAGCTCATCATTCTAGGAGTTGTTTGAACCAATTCTAAACAAGGAACTGAAATCTAGGTAGTCAAACAACTTACCCCTATATGCTAGGAAACTGATTCATTCATTTAATTTTCACTTTTTAGTGAATGAATCTTCTAGAACAAGTAAAAATGTACCAATATTACATCATGGTTATCAAATTACATCATGAAAGGTGAAGAGTAACATCAAAAATCAAAACTGGTCAAAATTGGGCGAATTTCTGAGCTGAATAGTGAAAAATAGGCAAAAATCCTCTATGCGTCGCGCCAATTTAGATCTGATTTTCAGGCACTTCCCGAAGTCCAAATTGAGCCCAAGTGTGATTTTTGGAAATACCTACCTGTCTACCTTCCAACTCAAGTGGAATTTCTAAATTTTGATGTCATTTGCCCCTCCAAAACTTCAATCTCCCAAGACTGCTTCCTGTGTGTCAAAATAGGGGTAGTGAGGTCATTTTTTGGGTGTTTTTGGCCTCATGAGGACTCAAAACCTACCCAAATTTCTTGGCCATGCACCAGAAACCATGATTTTTCATGAAAAATCAAGAAATGAAAATTTTTTGCAATTTTTAGCTCCCTAGCAAAAGCGCGCGCCACTTGGCGCGGCGCATAGGGAGAAAAACCATGTTTTTTGTGCCAAAATTTGTCAAAATGGCAAAAATGCCCCAAATTTCTTGAAATTTGGGCTGGAGCTTCTCCATCAAGTGTCATGCTAAGCTAAAGAGGCTTTGGCCAATATCCAAGGATGATCATGCTCCTTTTGCCTCTTTTTCTTCCTTATTGCCTTCTTTAATTTTGCCTTTAGATTCCTTATTCGTGCCTTGCAAACCTTGTTCTGCGCCATGTGGCTGTGTCTCAAAAATGCTTTCTCTCTATCATCCTTGTCCAGCAGTCCCTCTAAATGAATTTTGATCCTCTCGAGCCAAGACTCCCGATCCTCATTAATCTCTTGCTCCAATGAAGTGAGCTCAATCCTTCTCCTTTGTGCAGCTTGGCGATTCTCACGGATGTTTTATAACTCCATGATTGCTTGCTGATCTTCAAGATGTTTGTTCCTCTGCTCCAAGTATTTCATAGTCCACTTAGCCCTCTCCAAGTCAAGTGATAATGCTTTGATCTCTGTTTGCTACTCCTGGATGATCTCCCTAAGTTTGGCACTTTCCGGGCCCACATCTATATCATCATCATGAATGAGAATGAAGTCAATCTCTTGTTCACCTGAAGGCCCCTCATCGTGCATTGGCCTATTACCTTTGTCCTATACCTGTGGTGCTGATGTCGGAAGCGAGGCCCCTTCCACACCGGGTGGAGATAACACTCTCTTCGTTGCCGCAAACAAATGTCTAGTGCCCCTCTGATATGTGATGAATACCGGCACACTAACGATCTCATGGCGCTAATACTGATGAGAAGGTCCACCTGTCTCATGCCCAACCTCTGAAAGCCCCTGTGAATCTCTGAAGAAATCACGGGAGATGAAATCATCCCAAGTGATGCCCTGTAATCCAAGTTGATGAACCACCAAAATCTTGATGAGAGCAAAATGATAAACACTGTTAAGTTGCTGCTGAGGGGTTTTGTGCTGCACAAGGGTTTTCATCCTCTCTATGTTCCGCAAATGAAATACATAATGTTCATCATCCGTACCTGGGTGAAATGAATGAGAAACCTGATGTGATAAGCATATAAACGAGAGAACCATCCCTCACAGATAAAAACTTCATGATTTATTTCATTAGTGGAGCATATTCATCTTTAAGATATCAGAATGGAAACACTCTCTTGAGCTACCTCAAGAAACTGGTTTTAATATCTGGCTCGTAATGCTGCCGGTCAATCTTCTTCCTCTTGTTCCATGGTTCTCCAATGTTGGGTATGCCGGTTGCCAGTGAGATAGATTATGGTGTAAGTGTGAAGGTGACACCAGCCAAAGTAACTTATCTCCATGTAAATGTAGTACAAAGAGACGAGCCAACTCATGATGAAATTGAACATTAGCCACCTTCTCACAAAACTCATAGCATGACTGATGCTAAAAACAGAAAATGGCTAGAGGGCAGGCCTGTAATTTAGTGAGGGTGATTGGTTCTTCTCTGATATGTCTGCCTCCTCTATGAGGCCTCCGGGTTGCATGTTCCTCCATGGGTGTGTCACTTTGGGTTTCCATTCCATAATCTGATGAATGCTCAGATGCCATGATTGTTGTACAAAATGCCTTGGAGAAAAAAATGTTGGTGTATGAAGACTGTTTGGACTGCTCTTTTAGTGATGTGCCTAGACTCTGTCACCAAGGGAAAAACAGTGAAACAGGGACTGTTAGGAAAGGGAAAAAATAGTAAGGGATTAGGGGCTATTGGGATAAATTTTGTTAGGGAAATGTAGGAGGTTTTGAGGGGTTTTATGTATAGGGTTGGGATAGTTTTTGTAGGGTTAGGGTTTAGGATTTGGGATTTTAGAATTTGGGACAAAGAATTTGGGATAGGGGTTTGATGATTTTAGGGAGTAGGGAAACTTAGGAGTGATGAAAATAAGGGAGAAATGGGATGGGGGAATGAATTTGGTGAAAACCCTAAACAACGATCTTCATGTGAGGATTTTGACATGGTAGGGTTTGAGTTTTTGTTTAGGAATTCACCACATCAAACCACATAATATACACCTTAAACTTGGATGTATGAACAGCAAAGGTAGAGCTCAACCTACTTGAAATCAAGAAAATGCATGCGATTTTGGCAATTGGAGACTGTTCTGGAACTTTTTGGGCTAGGCAGCTGTATGGGTTGCGTAGTTTGCCCAACGAGCCGCGCCTTCCCGGTGGGCCACGCCTGTGTTAATTTACACTGAATGGTCACGCCCAATGCGCCGCGCCTCCCTAGTGCGCCGCGCCACCTGCTCTATGCGCCGCGCCGGCTTTAAACGCAGCTTTGGCTTGAAAATTTACAATTTCGCCCTCTCACCACTAGACTTCGACCCTCTTTGATCTCTTGGATGCAAATGAATGTTTTAAAACAATGAGAACATCTTATTTTTGTTTCTCACAAACCCACTTTGTAATGTTTTGACTTGGCATTTTCACATAACTTTGTTTTTGCTTCCACTTTGATTTTTGGTTGAATGATGAAACTCTGCCTGTTTTTGCAGGGATGATCGGCATGTAATTTTGGAAAAGGATGACCAGGGCTGTGCCTGAAGTACCTCATGACTGAAAAATTTTAAAAATTACATATTTATTACAAACCATAAATTTAATGATTTCTTCTTCAAAATAGAGGTTTGAAGAAGAATCATGATCAAACATATTGACGATGAAATTTTGCAATGAAAACTGATTTTGAACCTCCCTCATGTGCCTGTGGACATTATTAGACTTTTTGAAGACGAAACCCTAGACCTAATGACTAAAATGATCCTTTTGCTGACCAAGAGACCAAATAGGACTGTGAATGACTTTAAAATTGATTTTGATGTATATACATGGACCAACAGATACATGACATGAGGGAGATAAGTGACAAGACCGTTCTGTCAGAAAATCGATGCTCCTAATGGAAAGCAAATGACTGGACTGAATGAGACACCTAAAAATGAAATGCAACAAAAGAGATTTTGATCACTGACGGAGGGCTGAACAGACTGACTCTAATAGACTGAATTAACTTTTTTTTTCTTTTCATGTGCCCCATCAAGTCTTTCTGATGACTGAATGATCTATCATTATCTTCCTTACAAAATCTGAACTCTTCTTTCAAACTTCTCAATGTATATGTTATGTCAGGGGAGTACTCATCACCATGTTATTCATCTAATCTATAGGGAGAATCACGTGAACTATAGTGCACCATTTTTCTTTTCATCTTGATCTTCTACTTCCTACAAACATACCATGTCTGATAAAACAAATATAAACATGATCAAACATAGCTCAGTGAAGTTCATGGGAGGCTATCTTATCTGCAAAATCAATCTGGATTAGCAGAACATATATATATATATAATGAAGTCAACATACCAATATTCTCAACATCAACATCATCAACTTCTACATGACGGCACTACTACAACAATGACTATGACAATGCATGAATAACAAACACATAGACAACAAACATGCATGCATGATAAACACATTCCACCCATCTAGTCCAAGTGCTTGAACTTGAAAGCTATGCTACCAACCTGTAACCACCCCTCCCACATTTATCCAATTTCACTAGTATGATAGGGTAAACATGAGACATAGAGCTATTATGACATGACCCAACCTCCTAGATCCGCTTAAGGAAGTGGGGCCAACAAACTTATCACATACTGAACACTCACCTCATTCGTCGAGGCTACAAGACACTTAAGGGCCAAAGAACCATCTCGGGTGACCAAACCCTAATTTGGGGATCCCTGTCACACACTTTAACCCCCAATTGCATGCATGACAAGGCCTCCATGACGTTATAGACCTCTAACCACGTGCACAATCTTTCCTGGGTGCAGTCGTGACCCAAATTGTCTAGTTCAGAGGGTGCAATCCCGAGATCTGAGCCTAAATTCCAAGTCAGCCTTCGTACCACTACATAGAATTGCTTGAAACCTTTTAGAATCATTAATTACATGAAAACAAGGATAAATAGACAACTTGAAGGTAGAACTTGACCTAGACTACCTAGAACATAATAGACATTTCATCAAACACATGGAAAACATGTAAGCTATAGGTCATGAATGCATATCTAATCACAAAAGTTTGAGATTCATCGGAGAATCACCGAGAAGGAACTATGCCCTCTCCAAATAATATGAAACAACACTTATTATTCCATACATTCATCAACTGATCAATAAATAAATAATTCGTGACAAGAGAAATAGGAGATACACATAATATGAACAACATATAACTAGAAAATAACCAACATATAAACCATGACAACCCAACCATAATATCACCAACACATCGCCAACAAATATACAAGAATGAAAATAGAATAATAGATCTTATTAACATATGAAGATACCAACCAAGTAAGTGATTTCCACGTACCACCCGACCATAGATTGTGCTGAACCAAATCTTTCTTTCATCCAATCACCCCCAAGCCATATTCCAACCATGAATGTGGGATCTCATGGAAAAAACCAAGACAAACCAAACCAGGGCTTCCAAAGGCCAAACCACCTCAACCCTAACCAATGATTACACCTCATGGTCAGACATCACTAACACCAACCAGATTGGTCTCTACCCAAGTTGTTCAGGGCTCCAAGAACTAGTAACTCAACCCATAGCCTTCCAGGGCTCCAATTCATTTGTCCAACTCAGATCTAGGGACTAATAACTCAACCCAAGGTGTTCTAGGGCTTCCAGAGTATTTTTTCCAACCCACATCCATAAGAAATTATGAGCACCAATCAACAAAAAAACAAAAAATTGGAAAAAAACCACAACACCATGGCTATCTAGGAAATGGCAAGGAAAGGCTAAAAACCACTATCAATCTAGGAAAATCTCCATTCCAATGATAACACATAGCCAAATAATCATGTGCATATACCATGCATCCATAAATCAATAAGGAAAATGCACATGCAATCTGAAACCTGCAAAGCAATCCAGCTGTAGTTGTTGATCCACATGTTCCCTTATACTTTCTTGCTTTCCTTTGCCTTATTTTTCCAATTCCAAGTGAATGATAAAGTGCTCCAAGTATGCTCCAAGAATTCTCCGATATTTCTCTAAGTGTGCAAGAGTATGAGAGAGTGAAAGAATATAAGAGAGCTCCAAGATAAAATTTACAAAAGGTTGTGAGTTGATCCTCATAAGCCTTTGTATCGTTGAGGTCTCTATTTTTTTCATTTTCCCTTCAATTTTTTGTCATGCAATTATGTGACCTTTCACCTTCCTTTTCTCCTAATTTCCATTATTTCATAAATAAAATACCAATTATTGCCACTTTTTCTTTGCCAATGCCTTTGCTAATTTCCATAACCATAAATTAATCACTAGTGATAGACATCACTATATTTTGCCCAACATTCAGCTTGGAATATGTGTCCCATGACCTTGGTTATATTTTATTTTTACATAGGAAATCAACTAAGGGTTGTTACATTACTCCACCTCCACTCTTCAGCAACAAAAGTGAATCCAAAGGCTACTTTACCTCCACCCTTAAAGAATTACCCTAAGTGGCTCCACCCTAACCAAGAATCTAGAACACACTGAGAATGAACCCATAACTTGACCACCAATACTTTGAGTGGATCCACGACAAATTGGGAATCTAGAGCACAACAAAGTAGTTGTTAAGCCTTAAAAAAAGCATACCTAACACTCCTTGACGAGAAATCTAAATATTGTAGTCTCCACCCACTAGCTATCAAGGAATCTAGAGGTTTCCTTGCCTCCACCCTTTATCTGAAACGAGCAATCTAGAGACTACTACCTGTCACTTGAGAGGTACCCAACCAACACTTCCATTGCTCAACCAAATGAGAAATCCCCTCCAACATTCTATTGAAGGCACATTGTTGTTGCTTCCATCTCCCACAAATCTCTTATTTTCTTCACACATAACACTTCTCATTCATGCATTCTCTTTTATCTGAGATTGTCATCACAGAACAAATTTTTTCCATATTGTTTTATGTCTTCTTGTTATGTCCCACTCTCTCATAGTTATTACCATTATTCTTTGCAATACTCCCCCACGTTTCTTTTGCAACTGTCTAATTTTCCATGTTCTTTTGTGTGTGTTCCTAGACTAATAACTCCCATGGCCAATGTATCCCACTCTCTCCTTTAATTTATTGTCCTTGAAAATTCATCCAAGAAAGCATGGGTTTTTCCTCCTTGGAGAGACCCATTCACTTCTTCCAACTCAATTTAATTTTCAATGAGCCTCATTTAAATCCAAAAATAGTTAGCATACCATTTTCATTAAATGGGTTACTTCCTCCAAGTTCCCAGCAACTTCCTTACTCAAGCTTTGGAATTTGTGTCCCTTCATCTAACCAGTTAATTGTGATTAAATTTACAATAATAATTACAAGGAAAATATTTACAATGTTCACAAGAGGGAATTTTCCAAATGGGTTGTTACATACCCCACCCTCTTGGAGGAACATTCACAACAATGCTTTAAACCAGGCACAACAGACCATTGTGAGATTTATATACACAAAAATTTACAATCATATATACATTTTCTTAACTGGAAAACAAAAATGGATATGTTGCTTGCATATGATCAGTCATCTCTCATGTGGCTTCCTCGAGCCCAAAGTGCCGCCACTACACCTTGAATTTCTTGATAAATCGATTACAAAGCATAATTTTCCTCTGATATAAGATGCACAAAGGTTTTGGTTGGAAGTCTCCCTTTGGTTCTACCTATTGCACCGACCAACCAATCACATAATTAGCATCTTGTATATACTTTTTAAGCAAAGAAACATTAAAAACATCATGAAATTTTATAGTAGGAGGTAAGTCCAATCTATATGCCATCAACCCCACTCTCTTTAAGATCTGGAATGGACCACAAACTGTGGTGCCAATTTGGCACAAGACCCAATTATCAAGGAACTCTTCATAGATTTAACTCATAGGTAGACATGCTCTCCTACTCTTAATTCTTTATAAACATTGTGATGGTCTGCATAGCACTCCTGCCTATCTTGAGCCACTTTTAAATTATCCTGGATGGTTATCATTTCTTGCTCCATCTATTTTAACATATCAGGTAAAATATGAACCCTATTCAATGGATCACTCCAGCCAATAGGAGTATTACACTTTCTCCCATAAAGAGCCTTAGATGGAATCATCTTCAATGATTCCTAGTACTCATTATCGTAAGAAAATTCAACTAGTGGAAGAAACTCCTCCCACTTCCTTGGCTGGTGCATGAAATACATTCAAACCATGTCCTTTAATTTTCCCGTATCCTATTTCTCTCTGCCCCATCCATTAGTGGATAGTATGTTATGCTAAAGGCCAATTCCATCCCTAAGCCAGCAAATAATTATTTCCGAAAGTTAGAAGTGAATTTTGCATCTATATATGAGATAATTTTCTTAGGCATTCCATGCAATCTTACAACCTCAACCTCTCTCATGAAAAATTTGTCCACGTCACTAGTTGTATAAGTCGAGTTAACAACTACAAAGTGAGCAACCTTGCCCATTTTCTCTACCACAACCATGGTTGTATGTGGAAGCCTTGTGATGACTTCTATTGAAATTACTTCCCATTTCCATTCTGGAATAGGGATGGGTTGTAATAAACCATATGAGTGTTTGCACTCAACCTTTACTTGTTGACATTTAATACATTTAAAAATAAAATGATCCACCTCTCTTTTTAAATTGAGCCAATAATAAAACTTCTTAATGGTTAAGGTCGTTTGATAACCTGGGTGGCCTGAATATGGATTTGCATGAAACCCTTTCAATATGAGCCTCTTCAAACTACTTTTGTTTGTCACATAAATCCTATTTTTAAATATGATCATTCCATCATCTGTGAAATAAAATCACTTGTCTTTATCACCTTGAAGCTCTTGTTGTAGCCTTTTCTTTAACTACTAGTATTTTTCATCTTGTTGTCCCAAAACTTTAACTCTTTCCCTAATAGCAATTCTGCAGGAGATAATAGCTACTATGTGAGCCAATTGAACTCACATACTGAATGCATCAACAACTCAGTTCTCCTTTCCTTTGATATATTTAATTTTGAAATCAAACTCACTAATTAAGGTCAGCCATCTTGCTTGGCTAGCATTTAATTTTGGTTGGCCAAATAGATATTTCATACCCCCATGGTCTGTCATGAATATAAACCTTCTTCCCAGGAGATAATGTATCCACATTTTTAGAGCATGAACAATGGCGGAAAGTTCCAAATTGCCAGTCATGTAGTTTTTTCCGTGCTCATTCAATTTTCATGATTCAAAACAAATAACCTTTCCCTCTTGCATGAGGACACTGCCAGTCATTATTTGCACGCATCCGTGCATACTAGAAATTCTTTTCCTACATCAACAATTCAAAGAATTGATGCATGGGTGATTAAACACTTTAGCTACTCAAAAATAGTAGTGCACTTAGATGTCTACAAGAATTTCTTCCCCTTTCTCTACAACATTGTGATAGGATGACCAATATTAGAGAAATTTCTAATAAATCTCCTGTAATAACTTGCCAAACCCATGAATGATCTAACCTCAACCACATTATTCAGTTTTGGCCGTTCCATAATGGATTTAATTTTCTTTGGATCAACTGTTACGCCCTCCTTTGGGACCACATGTTCTAAATATTGAATTTGGGACTAAAAGAATTCATACTTGCTTATTTTTGCTTAGATCTTATGCTCTCTCAACAATTGTAGACCATATTAAAAGTGCTTCTCATGCTCCTATTTATATTTTTAATAAACTAAGATATCATCAACAAACACTAACACATATTTGTCCAAAAACAGACTCAACAGATTGTTCATCAGGCACATGAAGGTTGTAGGTGCATTGGTAAGTCCAAAAGTTACTACCATGAATTCATAATGGCCATACCCTGTCCAAAATCTTGTCTTATGAATTGCTTCATCTTTCACCCACACCTAGTGGTATCCAAACCCCAAACCATTTTTGAGAACATTATTGTTCCCTACAATTGATCGAATAAGTCAAAGATTCATAGAATTAGGTATATGTTCTTTATGGTAGCTTTATTAAGTTTCCTATGGCCTATAATAGTTTAAGTTTTTTTCTTTCTTCTTTACAAATAAAACTAGTGCACCACATGGTGAGACACTTGCCTTAATGTATCCTTTCTATAGAATTTCCTTGAGTTATAGCTTTAGCTCCATGATGTTTGCAGTACTCATCTAATACGGATTTTTATACTATAGTGTTTTCCATGCAAATAATTCTATGGAGAAGTCCACTTCCCTATGTGAAGGTAATGTAGGGATCTCTTCTATAAAAACATCCTAATATTGGTTTAAAACTGGGTGTTCCAATTAATTACTTCCACTATTATTCTCATATTTTTTGCTAAATTTCACAGCAAATAACTCACAACCTTGCATCAACTTCGTTTGACCTAAATGGTTGTCATCAAGCACATTGATGTAGGCTTTCTTTTAGTTTGCAATATTATTCTTTCACCTTTATTGTTGAGACATTTGATTTATTTCTCAAATCAGTCAATCTCGGCCTTATGTTGGGCTAACCAATCCATTCCCAACAAGGCATTATATGCCCCCAATGGAAAAAAATTAAAATCAATTGTTGTATCCATTCCTTTTAGCAACAAGGGACATCATCTGATAATATACGCCTCTACTTTTGGTTTTTGTGGCTAGCTGAACCATCCACGACTCCTTGTGTGCTTCTCTAATCAATTTTCACTTTTCCCAAATTGTTGGACTAATATAACTATGATTTGAACCAGGGTCAATCAAATTCAAAACACTTTGACCACAGAGTTTTCCTTCCATTTCTATAATTGTTACATGGTGGTTAGATTGATGGTTATCCACTGCTGCATAAATTTTGGGCATGCTCTAGGCCACGTCCTTAACTATATTAGCCTCTTCTGCACTATAAATGCATTGGCCAACATTATTTTTTTGAGGGAAATCCCTCTTTCTGTGGTTGTCTCCACATATCCAACACCTTAGGGGTTCCCTTCAGAAACACTTATTTTCTTCTCCTGTCACATAAGAAAATCACCCTTTGTTAGCAATTCTAAGCTTCTATTGACTATCTCAATTAACTGGGGTAGTTTTCACTCCTTTAACTTCTCTCTCTCCTTTTCCTCTAAATTTGATGTTTTTGATTTCCAAGATATTATATAATCAAGCATGCACCTAGCTTGCTCATAGTAGTGCTTCATTTTTCTGATTGCATCTTCAAGGGTTTGTGGTCATCAAAATCAATTTGATATTTAAATACTTGTGGTAGCCCACTGATAAATCTTTGGAATTTTTCTTTTCCATCTCTAAGGTAGGGAACAAACTCAACAACTCTAAAAATTTGGTGATGCATTCTTCATTAGATATTTTCCCCATCCCGAGTTCATAGAATTCCTTGGCCTTACTATACAAATACCTATCATACATATACTTTCCCTTGAAATATCTCTCAAATTACTTCTTGGATAGCTCTTCCTCCTTTATGTTCTTTAAATATTCCCACCACATATTGGTCATTCCCTTCAAACTTAAGGTAGCTACCTTTTCCTTCGTGTTCTCATAGTAGTTGTGGACTCTTAAGAACTTCCTTATCCCAAGAAGCCATGTTTCTACATCATATACACTCTTCAATTCACCATCAAATGTAGGAGATTTAGCTTTCTTGAACTCTTCTAGTATATATTCCTCTCCCCTTATTCTAATATGATGATGATGATTTATTTTGTGAGTAGCATTGGGGTGTTGCCCATGGGTGCTTGTTCTTTTTTTTGGAGTACTCAATGGAGTACATCACTTTGTTGTGTCTTCACTTGATGGTTTGTGCCTTTTCCTAGATATACTTCCATATGTCCATTAGTTATTTCTTCTTGTTTTCTTTGCCTTGAGAAGCTCTTCCTAATCATATGGCTAGCTCACAACTCATATTGTTTTTTACTCTCTAAGTATGAAATACTTTACAGTATGAGTGCATTCACTTCGTCATTCTCCCCTTGTGCCTTGACAAACTCTTCTTGTGATGTAATGATATTCTCATTATCAACTATGTAGCTCCTTATTTAGGCCCTTAAACTTCTCAATGTTTCCATCTAATTAGGAGAGCCTACTTCTCCTCTCTTCTCAACCAATTCTTCCTCTTTATGTCCATACTATGACCTATCAATATTATACTACACCATCCTACTACTCATTCCTTTTTATCCCTTAGTGTATTTATATGTGTTTTCATACACACAAAATTGTTAGCACATTAATAGATCAAACAAATCCATTTGCCATTACCTTGGACGTTGTGCCATCAACACATCGTCATTAGTATTTGAAATGTGGATTTCTACTAGTTCCCAAGAAACATAAATATCAAAAAATAATCCATAGCTCAATGCCACAACAACGTAAAATAGGAGTCACATATAAACATTCCATTAATAATTTTCCCCCTGGAATCTCATACCAAGGCCTTGAATCAACTTCCAAAGGTCCAATGATGAACCTTCTTTCCTTGAAAATCTATAGAAAAACTTCCATTCTATTCCCAAAGTCCAATGTTTAAACCTTGGACTTTGATACCATATTGTAACACACACCCCTTCACCACCCATAACCCATACTAGGGGTAGAGGAGTGCATTACTATCATAGACCCAACCTTCATAGTCAAATCATGGAAATGGAGTCATAAAATTTCCTCATCCTTCAATTTCTTCAAAACTAGAAACAAATGTCACCATCACATTCACTTGGTTAAGACCTTTATGGTGATATAAATTTTTACCTTAATCTGACTTACTAATCAGAAGATATAACCATTCAAATGTTTACTCCTTTACTTCCTAGCCATGCCAATGAGGAACCACCATGTGGTGCCCTCATGGTGACCTCACCCCACTAGTGGTCCTCCTCAGCTCTATGCCACCGTGGCATATTCCATGTCATCAGGGGAAAGTCCCCCCTCCCATTAAGAAAGTCAAGGTCAACCTCTACGAGAGAAATCCCCTCATGCACACTTCCAAGGTCCCAACTCCCAACCTCCAACCTTACCCAGAGCCAACTACTAACACTCGATCTAGTGGCCCAACTCAATTACATCAAATAATCCTAACTCATCTGACCCCTGACCTATGGATCCCCACAGAGAGTTTTCAACCTATTTTGCAATATTTTATACTTAGAAACTTTTCGCAAACTTCCTTTCGATTTCACACAGGCCCAAACCATTCCTGATCTGGCTTTTTGTAAGGAGATAGACTTGTTTTCTACGAGATTAGGATTGAAATCCAAAATTTCCCAAACCCTTACTAGTGTATGTAGACCATGGAAGCCATAGTTCATTATACCCATGCTATCAACTAAACTATGTTGAAGCGCACAAAATGCTTACTTCCAAAATTGGCTAGGACAATAATAAACTTGGACCATTAACGAGCCTAGATAAAACAAAGATGTGCATCTGAGTGAACTTCACTAGTTTTACAAGGAACCTAACCATCTCCCAATCACATCTTAAATATGTATTTCCTTCGCTCCATTTAGTTCACATGCTTATCGCATATAATATAATCAATAGAAAAACATTCCAGCCAACCATACATGTCAATTTGAATGAATTCAGCTTAGAGATTCACCATCTCATTTGGATTATAAAATCACTGAAATTCAAGCTCATAAAATACATGCATGAATTCAACCCTTCCTTAGTAAAATAATATGAGAACCAACATTCCACATTCACATAGGAATTTCCTATTCCTCACTATCAACCTAAGCATGTAACCAGTACAATAAACATGTACATATCATTCAAACATATGAAATAAATTAAATACTTATCTTATGTAGCAAAATAAACTAGCAATTGAGATTGCGACTTCAAATCTCCACCCAACCTTAGAGGATCCACAACCAATCTTTCTTGTAGTTGTCACCCCGAAGCGATATTTCAGAGCTTGAGGAGCAGTGTAGAAATTCCCACTGTAGATCACCAGATAATGCAATATACTAAAGAAAAATACTTTATCTACTTCTACAAACAAACTTGTGGAAGCTTAATCGATTTTGAGTAAGATCAAATAGAACACATATAAAAGAGAATGAGAAAGCAATCACACATGAACTAGAAGAATACTCTAGGGAAAGCCTCAACTAAAAACCCTGATCTCTGTATTATCATACGAGTGGAAATATGTCTGAATTACACAAAACTTTAGCTCACAAGCTATCCAGCTCTCAGTACAATCCCTCAATGCTGCTCATAGACAGAATAGACAACATCTGTGCCTTCCTTCAGTCCTCCAAGTCTCCTATTTCCTTGCGCAGTTTCTCCTAGGTCCTCTGGTTGTCACTTGTGTGAATTGACCTCTCACACAACTCACCAAACTCAGAAGTAATTGTGCAATCTCCAAGGAATGAATTCCTTCTTCATGCAAGAGATATCCTCAATAGAATATTCCTGCAACTGATAGTACACTGTCCCATCATCTGATCTCAACTGAGTCTCTGACTGAACTGACATGCATGAGTTATTTATGAGAGAATATTCAGTTATCTGAAGTGTAGTAGTTACATGCATGCATGCATTAACTAACTGAACTCACAATCAATTCAACAAATTGTTGGAACTAATCTAACTATACTTAACTTAGTTAATTGAGCTAACTAATTAAAAATAAAAGTACAACTCATCCTGATCTCCTAATCAAGGGATAACTTCCTCAATCAAAGGGGAAATTGTTGCATGTCTTCACATAGACTTCATGTTTGATTTTCTCCAACTAATTAACTCAAGATGAATTAACTAATTATTTTTCAAACACTTGCTAAAATCAAATTCGAATTTTAATTCCCAATTTTAGTTCAGGGACTCACTAAAATTGGAATGTATCCTGAAATGCTATTTATAGTAATGCTATTTTTAGCACTTATATATTTAACATTTCTTGTTGCTATTTTCAACACTCCCTCTTAACAAGAAAGGGATTATCAGTCACCCCAATCCTGTCTCTGTGGAACTCGAACTTGTATTTTGACAATGCTTTAGTCAAAATATCTACATCTTGTTCCTCAATCGAAACATACAGCAACAACATGATCATCTTCACCACACAGTCTCGAAGATGATGATACTGGATATTGATGTTCTTGGACCTGTCATGAAATACTGGATTCTCAGAGAGTTTGATACAAATCTGATTATCGCAATAGATCATAGTTGGATCCATCCTCTAACCAAACAATCCAACTAGAATCTTCAGCATCCAAATGGCCTCACATGCTGCCTCACTAGTAGCCATGTATTCAGCCTCTGCTGAGCTAAGTGCAACTAACCTCTATTTCCTGTTGTACCAAGAAACTGCAGCTGAACCAAGGTTGAAGATTCCTCCTGAAGTTCTCTTCCAGTTTGATGGACTCCCTGCCCAATCTACATCTGTGAAGCCCTGAAGCTTCACTCCCTCTATCCGTCTGTACCACAATCCATACTGAGATGTGCCTTTGAGGTATCTCAGCACAGGCTTCGCTGCTTTCCAAAACAACTTGGTAGGCTAAACCATAGCTTGACTCAGCTGGTTCACCGCAAAGCACAAATCTGGTCATGTGTTCACTAGATACATCAATGAACACTGAAGTAGCATCCTCCTTCCTCCAGTTACTGACTAGAGGAGTCTGCATGGGATTGCACTTCTCCATGTGGAATCTCTTGAGTATCTCATTGGCATACTTGCCTTAAGACACAAACACTTCCCCATCCTTCTGCCACACTTCCATGCCTATAAAGTAGTGCATAAGACCCATGTCTTTCATCTCGAACTCTCTTGCAAGGTCCTCCTTGCAAGACTTGATCAACTGATCACCACCTGTCAATATCAAATTATCAACATAAAGAAAAATGATCAATGGCTTACCTTCTACCATGATGTGGTAAAGGTTCGCATCTACTTCACTCTTGGTGAAGCCCAACCTGGTGACATAGATGTCGATCCTGGTGTACCAAGCACGAGGTGCTTGCTTCAGCCAGTACAAAGCCCTCTTGAGTCGACACACATGCGACTCATGATCGAAGGTCTCAAAACATTTTGGCTGCTCAATGCACACATCTTCCTCAATCTTCCCATTGAGGAACGCAGTCTTCACATCCATTTAATGGATCTTCCAACCCATCTGAGCTGATAGTGCCAACATCAATCTGATAAATGAGTACCTTGCTACAAGAGCAAAAGTCTCATCGTAGTCAATCCCCTCGACCTGTGAGAAACCACAAGCAAAAAACCTTACCTTATTTTTCTCGACACCGCCATCAGTTGCTTGCTTTACCTTGTAAAGCCATCAGGAACTCACCACTGACTTGTCCTCCGGTCTTGGGACAACATCCCAAACACAGTTCCGAATGATGGAGTCATACTCCTCCACCATTGCATCAACCCAGACTAGTTGCTGCACTGCTTCCTTGAAAGAAGAAGGTTTGGTCTCTACACACTCCCCAACCAGGGCGATGTAACCAGTGTACTGCTCGGGCAACCTCCTCTATCTGCGCTAAGAAGATGGTTTTCCCACATTCTCTCTCGCATCCAGCATCAAACTGTTAGCTTTCCTTGAGTGTTTCCTCCCATCTCTAGAAGACTATGCATGAGTGGATGTCTCCACTCCCGGATCCTCTACATGAGGCTACTCCGCAATAGTCTGAGGCTCCTCCTCCTTAGGAACTAAAGGTTCCTCCTCTGCATGCAACTTGAGCTCCCTCTCAAGTGATACTTGCATGGCTTTCTACTCATCGAAATTCAGATCTCTGCGTACCACTGTCCTCTGACTGATAGGCAAGAACACCCGATAGTTGTGGGGTGTATCAGTGTACCCCACAAGTATCCCCAACCCAGCTGTTGGATCTAGCTTCTTCCAGGCATCATTAGTCACATGGCAACAAACTAATGATCCAAAGATCCTGAAGTGACTCACATCTGGTCTCTTCCCGGTAAAGGCCTCCATTGGTGTCTTCATTCCCAGTATATGATGCAAGCTTATATTTTGTGAGTATACTATTGTATTACATGCCTCAACCCACAAATTAAGTGGTATGCTTTGTGTAGGTTTTAACCCCATATAGAAATTACCTGCATATGAGTTCTAAAACACATAAAATAAACAATGTGAGAGCATAACACATAAAACACATATACACAGAGATTTTCCCCTGGATCCCAAAACCAGGACTACCAGCTTGATTTTTCGTTTTGTTCCTTTCAATGTTACAATATATATTTATACATGCCGAAGCATCCAATACTATGGACCGAAAACCATCACGTCTAATACCATGGACCGAAAACCATCACGTCCAAAAAACATGTGCGAAAATCATGCACAAAACCATAGGTGGGTTTGCCCAACCTAACATAGCGTCCAAAACCAAAATTTTCCGGGGCGCTGCCTCGGACCCCATAAAGTGGGGTTACAGGTGCCCTTCAAACCCCCTATTAACTACGTGGAAAGAATATAACACAACCCAACATTCTCCCACTTCTTGTTTTCTTTCCACAGGGGGCCATAAGAGAGCTTAGTCATTTTTCCAGCCCTGAAATGCCCATTGTCTCTCTACACCAAGAGAACTTCTCAGAGCTCACAGATTTTGTCAATGCATCTGCAATATTCTTCAAAGTGTCCACCTTTACCAGAACACATGCTCACTCAAGATTTAAAAATTTTACATTATGTTTTGCAAGTATGTGAGAATCCTGTCTTAGAGTTGGCTCAAGGTTATTGTCCTTGCTCTCCAAGAAGTACCTGTTCAACATTGTCAAATTCATCATCCGTAGATGGATTAGTGAGAAATGGGGGGTTTAAAATAAAAACTAAATTTAAATTAACTAGGTGTGAAAATAAAAATGCTCCAAACTTTGAACTCCTTTATGAACCTGCTGTCACCAAGTTCCACAAATTAGTCCATAAAAAAAATGCATAAAATAATTACTAAATCCTTCTAGTTGCACTTCCCCAGCAACGACGCCAAAATGTTTGTTCCAATTGATGATGTCAATTAGAGTTTAATTTAATGTCAACCTAGGAAGGTAAACTTAGAAGCGCTTATCTAAAATATATAGATTTAGAAGGATTCCTAATTTGTCCAAGATCTTAAAGTCCCCTTACAAGAACATATTCATTAAGACCTCTTTCAATAACTAATCAAACCTAGATCTAACAATTGTCTGAGATCTATGGTTCTATTACAAGAACATATTCTACAAGATCTCTTCCAACATTAGAACATCTAATAAGATTTTAAAAGCCTAGATCTAATAATTGTTTGAAATCTTACGGTTCTCTTACAAGAACACTTTCAAATAAGACTCTTCCAATATTAGAACATTTAACAAAAACTTGAAAACTGAAATCAAACAAAAACATAAAATAAATTATACCTAAAATAAAAAAATAAGCATGCAAGTGAGGCCATGGGGGCCCTCCATAACTCCACAAGCACACCACTTCAATGGAGACTCAGGTGTAGAAGAAAAATTGAAGTATGATCCTTTATTTCAAGATCTCCATTACAAACCAACTCTAAGATTACAACTCTAAGCTTCTAAGATTACATACTCCAAAATTCTAAGATTACAAAAACTTCAAGATTAAAAATGGAGGAGATTGTACTCCTATTTATATAATGGGATGAGTAAGAAACTCATAATGATCATCCACTAATCTCTCTTTAGTTCCATAAATCTCTCAACCATCTAGACACATAACCCCCTTTTGTCCTTGATCTTCTCCATGAGGTTTATCTCTTCAAATTCGAATTTGATCATTCAAGGCCACATAAAGGTGTCTTGGAAGCTTCCTTGGCACCTACACATGTCACAAAAACAACCCACTTTCCATATATAAAGTAAAATAGATTATTTTCTAATATTTAATCAAAAATTTCTCTTAAAAATGCTTAAAAATAAATAATATTTGGAAAATATAAATGAGACCCATTAATGGTGAATAATAGGGAAAATGAAGTGACATGGTGGTGAATAATGGGTGATATAATGGAAACATAGGTGAAAAATGTATGGTAATGAGTGATATTTGTATGACATTTTGAAGCCCAAACATACTCCCCAATTGAAGCTCTTGCATGTCCTCATGCAAGCTTCTATAATAACTTATTTGATTTATTTCGTAGATGAGCTTCCTTTTACAAGATGTTTGGTTCTTGTGTAACAAACATCTTTCAATCATGGACTTCCTTTTAACTTTGCACATCTTTGGATAACTTTTATTTTTTTGCAAAGCATTTGCATCTTTTAATGACTGGTTCTTGTGTTACAATCATTATTTATTTTGTTGAGATCAATCATTTTAAGAAGTCATTTAATATGCTCATCATTTTGTAGTAGTTTTTATTGTGGGAAGACTATGTGGGTTAAGATGTAATATGAATGAGGGAAAAAATGAAGTGTGAAATTCCCCCCTCCCCAACTGATGGTTTTTGGCAATTTTTAATGAGAAAGGGAATAGTGAAATAGTGGAATATTTTCCAAATATCATCATTTTAGCATCTAAAAAGAATTTCAAGATTAAAGGTTAGAAAACATCATACCTTACTTACCTACAAAAGTGGATGAATCATGCATGTTCAGCTGCTACAATTCTGATCTGAAGCTTCTTCTGCAAGTTGTGGATGAAAGATGGATCTGTATTGTCGTATCTGCTACTGGATAGTCTGATGAATCTGATGAGTCTGCTGAATATGGCTGAAAATCTATAAGGCTTGGAAGGTATACAAAATATATAAGTTACATTTTCCTCCTCCCAACCTTATTTATTGACTTGTCCTCAAGTCATGACAAACTGAAAAACAATGAAAGGAAATCTGCTTCATCTACTACAAAATATGGGTCTTCAAGTCTTCAACAGTCGATGGCACAAATCTTACTATGTGATTAAACGTGCTGGTGTTGAACATAGTAAGAATTTGTTGACTTAGTGGCCATTAATGAATGCCACTAGCCAACACGAGAGCTCCCACCATTGATTCCAATGGGAGTCAAGATGCCTAACACATCTTTGTAGGTACGAATGAATTTTTCGTGGTTGAGTCACCTACAAGATCCAATGAACAAGGGATATTAATGTACTCCCATTGTCCATTAGCAAGAGTACTTGCCATTAAGGCATGCAAGCCTCTAGGTGTTTTTACTAGCAATATTCTTCAAAGTGTCAGCCTTTACTAGCAACACCTTTTTTTTTCTATCATATCCCTCACAAAGTGATACTGAACATCAATGTGCTTTGTCTTTGAATGATATGCGGGGTTCTTTGCCACAAAAATTGCACTTTGGCTATCACAGTCTATCCTTATAGCTCCCTGTACTAACCCCATACTTGAACACAATCTCTACAACCAAACTGCTTCCTTGCTTGCATGAGTGGCTGCCATGTATTCTACCTCTATAGTTGATAGTGCCACTACAGATTTTTTCTACTCATCCAACTTACTGCACCTCCAAATAGGTTAAACACATACCCACTTGTAGATCTTCTCTAATCCATATCTCCAGCCCAGTCCGCATCAACAAAGCCATGAATATCCAACACTATGTCCAATCCTGGTCTTCCTTGGTAGCACAAACCATAATCACTAGTTCCATGCAAATACCTGAAAACTGGCTTCACTGCTGTCCATTGCTCCTTTCCTGGTTTTGACATAAACCTGCTCAATACTCCCACATCATGTGCAATGTCTGGTCTAGTACAGACCATTGCATACATTAGGCTACCGACTGCACTTGCATATGGAACACGGGACATGTCCTCTTCCTCTTCTTGTGTCTTGGGACACTATTCAGCAGATAACCTCACACCTACAGGAATAGGAACCTTCACCGGTTTACTATCCTGCATATTAAACCTTTGCAGTATTGTCTCGACATACTTCCTCTGGTTTAACTAGAGCTTCCTCTTTGCCCGATCTCTTTTAATTTCCATGCCCAAAATATAGTTTACAGCACCAAGATCTTTCATGTCAAATTTGGAGGACAATTGGGTCTTCAAATCCTGGATAATTTCTTTGTCATTTCCAACCAGCAACATATCATCCACATACAAGACCAGATAAATAACATAGTCACCAATTAATTTAAAATACACACAGTGATCTGCTTTGCTTCTAGTGAAGCCAAGTCCCCATATAAACGTATCAAATTTCTGATACCACATCCTTGGTGACTGTTTTAACCCATACAAAGACTTCTTTAACTTGCACTCCAGTTCTTTCTTACCCTTCGCTGCAAAGCCTTCAGGTTGCTTCATGTAGATTTCCTCTTCCAGATCCCCGTGAAGAAATGTTGTCTTCACATCCATCTGTTCTACCTCAAAATCAAAAGTAGCGACAACAGATAAAAGTAATCTAATAGAATTTACCTTGGCAACAGGAGAAAAAATATCACCAAAATCAATTCTCGGCACCTAGGAATAACCTTTTGCTACCAATCGAGCTTTGTATTTCTCCACTTTTCCTTTTGCATTTGTATTCTTTTTGAACACCCATTTGCTGCCAATGGGTTTCCTTCTAGCCGACAACTCCACCAGATCCCAAGCCTCATTTTTGTGCAAAGATGCCATTTCATCAACCATGGCCTCTTTCCAGAGTTTTCCATCCTCTGAATCTACTGCTTCCTTCACAGTTATGGGATCATCATCAGTAATAGATAAAGAAAAATTTGAACAGAAAGAAGATGGACTATACCTTTCAGGCTGCCTTCTTTCTCGAACCGATCTTCTCACAGTCAAATTTTGTGGCTCTTCATATTCTGATTCCTCCTCTGCTATAAAGTCTGATTCTTTCTCCTTTAGCTCAAACTCTATCTTCTCAGGCTCCTTTCATTGGATTTCATGTTTAATAACAGTTTCACCTCTCTGAACACCACATCTCGGTTGTACACAACCTTCCATGTGACTGGGTTCCAAAGCTTATAACCCTTTAAACCATCCTTATACCCAATAAAGATGCACTTTCCAAATTTACTATCCAACTTGGTTCATTTCTCCTTTGGAACATGTACATATGCATCACATCCAAATACCCTTAGATGTGAAAGAGAGGGTTTCTTACTAGTCCATACCTCTTGTGGAGTCTTATCCTCCAACGCTGATGAAGGTGACCTGTTGACCAGGTAACATGCACTATCCACCACCTCTGCCCAGAATTCCTGTCCTAACCTGGCACCAATGAGCATGCATCTTGCCCTTTCCATCAACGTCTTGTTCATTCTTTCTGCAACTCAATTTTGCTTGTCTATGGAGTAGTTTTCTGTCGTGATATACCACACTTCTTACAGAATTCTTCAAATTCCTTGCTGCAAAACTCTCCACCATTATCTGTCCTCAGCACCTTTATCTTCTTCTCTGTCTGATTTTCCACAAAAGCCTTAAATTCTTTAAACCTGTCAAAGAATTTAGGTTTCTTCTTAAGGAAATATATCCATGTATTCCTTGAGAAGTCATCTATAAATGATACATTGTACACAAAATTACCCAGTGATGGAACCTTCATAGGTCCAAACACATCATTGTGCACAAGCTCTAATATCTGTTTCGCCCTCTTACTACCAGAGGGGAAAATCACCCAATTCTGCTTCCCATATACACAATTTTTACAAAAATCAAAATCCAGAGAGCTATTACTCATACCTTCTACCATACCTTTACCATGAAGTATTTGAAGGCCCTTCTCTCCAATATGTCAAAGCCTTTGATGCCGCAGCATGGTCTTCTTCCAGAGACCATTAGATTTTTACTCCACTTTCAGGAACCAGAGAACTATTGCACCCATCAATAATAGTGCTACCTTGCAGCTTGTACAGAGTTCCAATCCGAACTCCCCACATCAATACCAGTGCTCCCCGAACCATCTTGTAGGTATCCTTCTTGAACACTGTTTTTACACATGCATCATCCAGCTTGCTAATAGAAATCTGATTTCTGGCTAATGCAGGAATATGTAGAACACCTGGAAGCGTTCTAAACCTTCCACCTTGCAATTTCAACTTTAATTTTCCGCGACCAATGATTCTAGCCTTCCTATCATCCCCCAAGAAGACATCACCACCATCATATTTCTTATACTCACAGAACCACTCTCTATGGGGAGTGAAGTGAAAGGATGCACCTGAGTCAATCAACCATGCCTCGTGATCTACATGTGTACTTGAAGAAGCCAAGTATACATCCCCACCTTCATCTAAGGTGGTTTTCGCCTTTGCAGAAGGAGCCTCATCAGATTCCTTTCCTTTGTCAGGAGCCTTAGATTTACAGTCCCTTTTGTAGTGCCCTTCCTTTCCACATTTCCAGCATGCCACCTTTACAGGTTTTCCTGGAGATTTAGATCTCCCTTTAGATTTAGATCTCCCACTCGATGACTTATTTTTGTTTCTGTTCTGGGTCCACCCTCGTACAGACAAGGCATCACCATTTTGGCTCTCCATATTTTTCTGTCTCATCTCCTCCGTCAGCAAGGATGAGACTATTTCATCAAAATGTAAGGCAGTTGCATTGCTACCTATTGCAATAACCAAACTATCCCACGAATCTAGTAGAGAACACAACAAACTGATGCACTTATCTTCATCTAAAATTTTATTATCAATAGATTCTAACTGACTTACCACAGTATTAAATGCATTCAGATGTTCTGTCACCAAGTCTCCATCTTTCATCCTCAGGTTATACAGCTTTTTCCGCAGGAACAGTTTATTCACCAGAGACTTAGATTGGTACAAAGTCCCCAACTTGTCCCACCAAGCCTTCACTATAGCTTCCCCTGATACATTTAGCAATACTGAATCTGAGACACACAATCGTATTGTGCTCTTTCCCTTCCGATCCAACTTCTTCCATTCTTCATTGGACACTCCTATTGGTTTAGTACCCGGATCTACCGCGATCCACTGATCTTTATCCACCAACGGATCCTCCATCTTGAGTTTCCACAACTCAAAACTCTGACCATTAAATTTCTCGATCTCTATCTTTCCACTGCTCACCATCTTCTTTCACCACCAAAATTGATCTCACAGATCTCCCATTGAACAAGGTCTACCACAAGTCCGAGCGAAACCCCTCAGCAACAAAGGCGTCCCCTTGAAACCAAAACGGCTATGATATCAAATGTAGGTTTTAACCCCGTACAGAAATTACCTACATACAAGTTATAAAACACATAAAATAAACAATGCAAGAGCATAACACATAAAACACATATACACAGAGATTTTCCCCTAGATCCCAAAACCGGGACTACCAGCTTGATTTTTCATTATGTCCCTTTCAATGTTACAATACATATTTATACATGCCGAAGCATCCAATACCATGGACCAAAAACCATCGTGTCCAATACCATGGACCGAAAACCATCGCGTCCAAAAAACATGTGCGAAATCATGCACAAAACCATAGATGGGTCCGCCCAACCTAACATAGGGTCCAAAACAAAAAAAAATTGGGGCGCTACCCCGAACCCCATAAAGTGGGGTTACGGGTGCCCTTAAAACCCATTGTTAACTACTTGGAAAGAATATAACACAACCCAACACTTTGGTCATGCAGCGTCGCTCGAGCTGCTCCCACAATCAATATGTTCTTCCTTTCGGCCACCCCATTCTGCTGTGGGTTATGGGGTGTTGTCAACTCCCGTTTAATTCCTTCTGTTGCACAGAAGTCCTTAAACTGTTGGGAGACATACTCTCCACCATTGTCGCTACACAAGGCCCTTATTTTCTTTCCAGATTCTTTCTCTACCAAAGCTTTAAAATCACAAAACCTTGAGAGGGTTTGATCCTTCTTCTGCATAAAGTAGATCCAACATCTACGAAAAAAATCATCAATAAAAATAACATAGTACCTTTTTTTAGCGGTGGAGGGTGTAGAGAATGGTCCACACAAATCTATATGAACTCACTCTAGGATTTCTCCAGCTCTGTTGTCTCGATCCTGAAAGGAAGATTTCACATACTTACCCAAGGTACAACCTTTTCATGTATCCATTTGCTCCAGTTCTCCCTTGGGAAGTCCAGTAGAAATCTGCTGCATGATCTTAAAGGCCCCATGGTACAAGTGCCCCAATCTTCTATGCCATAGCTCACCAACATCTTGGCTCTGCACCAACTCTGCTTTGGAACTCAATGCAACACAGTTGTCTATCTCTAGCTTGTAGAGATTCTTTACTCGAACCCCAATCCTCTTGGTTTGTCCAATGCCGATATGCCTCAGGAATGCCTTTCCTTTGCTAAAGACTACATCATAGCCTTTGTCTTCCAGCATAGCGATGGACACAAGATTCTTCTTCAGACCCAGCACATACTTTACATCAGTCAGGGTGAGAGGAGCTCCATGCTCCCTTTGAAACACAATCGTACTTTCACCTGAAACATGGTACTTTCCATCATCGCCCATCTTGATCTGCATCTGGAGGTCCTTCTCCTCCAAGGTACTGAAAATATTCTTGTCGCTGGTCATGTGGAATGAAGCTCCACTATCCAGGTACCAAACACACACCACCATCAATGAAACCATACATGCAATGAGGGTGAAATCCAATTCGAACCATGAGGCTAGTGCCTCACCATCTGATACCTTCGAGGATCCTTTCTTGGATTTCTTCTGTGGAAAATTCATAGCATAATGGCCCACCTCATGACAATGAAAGCATCTCACTTTCGATTTGTCAATATTCTTCCCACCATGGGAAGAACTGGATTTGGAATGGGACACCTTCCCTTTCCCTTTCCTTGCCTTACTCGCTAAGGCTAGATTTTCTTCATCATCTTGTTTTGATGAAGATCCATCTCTGGTGCTTCGCCTTATCTCCTCCTGCATCAGATCTGACCAAAGTCATTCCTAATTTGGCAGTTTCTCTCTTCCATTTACCAAGTCTTGGTAGCTATGCCAGCTCTTAGGAAGACCGAGGAGAGCAAGACTCACCATGTCATCATCGGCTGTCATGATCCCTACACTTCTAAGCTCATCCCTGTAGGTGGTGAGCTTGTTCAGATATGTAGAGATTGTGTCACCCTTTTCACACTTGATTTTCCGAAGCTTTTCTTTCAGCACCAACTTCCTCTGATCATTGCTATTCTGATATAGATCCTTCAATGTTTTCCACATTGAAAATGGTGTCTCCTTCCCATGGAGACTCAAGACTATGTGGTCTCGAACTCCCTCCAGAAGAATCCTCCTCGCTCTAGCGACACATTTCTTCCATTCCGCCAATTCTTAGGCATTAGCAACTACTGGCTTGGGGACTTCTTGATCAATGAAGTCCTTCAAACCATTGTCCTCTAATACCGATTCCATGCAATCCTTCCAGGCTATATAATTCGAGCTGCCATCAAGGGCATACTCGAGTCTCAAAAAGTTGAATGCCATTGGTGAAATTTGAGATGTGATAAGAATTCGAATTCTATAATCATGAAATTTAAACTTCAAACTTCTCCCTTCTTTGTACATTGTTCTTTACTTTGATCACTTTTGCTCCGATACCATGTAGAAATTACCACTGTAGATCACCAGATAATGCAATATAATAAAGAAAAATACTTGATCTACTTCTACAAACAAACTTGCGGAAGCTTAATCGATTTTGAGTAAGATGAAATAAAACACATATAACAGAGAATGAGAAATCAATCACACATGAACACAGAAGAATACTCTCGGGAAAGCCTCGGCTAAAAACCTCGATCTCTGTATTATCATACAAGTGGAAATGTGTCCGGATTACACAAAGCTTTAGCTCACAAGCTATCCATCTCTTAGTACAATACCTCAATGTTGCGTATAGACAGAATAGACAACACCTATGCCTTCCTTCAGTCCTACAAGCCTCCTATTTCCTTGTGCATTTTCTCCTAGGTCCTTTGGTTGCCACCTGTATAAATTGACCTCTCACACAACTCACCAAACTCATAAGTAACTGCACAATCTCCAAGGAATGAATTCCTTCTGCATGCAAGAGATATCCTCAATGGAATATTCCTACAACTGATAGTACACTGTCCCATCATCTAATCTCAACTGGATCTCTGACTGAACTGACATGCATGAGTTATTTATGAGAGAATATTCAGTTATCTAAAGTGCAGTAGTTACATGCATGCATGCATTAACTAACTGAACTCACAATTACTTCCACAAACTATTGGAACTAATCTAACTGGACTTAACTCAGTTAACTGAGCTAAGTAATTACAACTCAAAGTACAACTCATCTTGATCTCCTTAATCAAGGGATAAATTCCTCAATCAAAGGGGAAACTGTTGCATGTCTTCACATGGACTTCATGTTTGATTTTCTCCAACTAATTAACTCAAGATGAATTAATTAATTATTTTTCAAACAGCTGCTAAAATCAATAGTTCGGGGACTAACTAAAATTGGAATGTATCCCGAAATGCTATTTATAGCAATGCTATTTTTAGCACTTCTATATTTAGAATTTCTTGTTGCTATTTTCAACGAGAAGTTCTTTAGGGAAGAACCAAAGCTTCTCACAACACCAGGGAATCCAAAGATAACACCATATCCGCCCCTGTCAAACCAACTATACTAGGGAATCCAATGGCTAATTTACCTCCACCCTTCAACAATACAAGGGAATCTAGAGACTACTCCACCTCCACCTCCACCCTTCAGCAATATAATGGAATCCATAGGCTAATCCACCTCCACACTTAAATAACTGCCCTGAATGGCTCCACCCTAACAGGGAATCTGAAACACACTTATAATGAATCCATAACCAATCCAATAATGCTTTGAGTGGATCCACCCTAACCGACGAATCCAGAGCACACCAAAGTAGTTTTTAAGCATGAAAACAAGCAATGGAAGTTAAATGGACACTCCTTGACTTGGAATCCAAAGAGTGTAGTCTCCACCCCCCAGCTATTAGGAAAACCATTGACTATCCCGCCTCCACCCTTCAGTTGAAACAGGGGATCCAGATACAACTACCCTTCACCTGAGATGTGCACAACCAACACTTCCATTGCTCAACCAAATGAGAAATCCCCTCTAGATTTTGTTAAAGGACCTTTGAACATTTTTGTCACTTCTAGCTCCCATGTAGCTCTTCTTTTCTTGATGTTGGTTGCTTCCCATTGTTGTGTTCTCTTTCACATGGAGACCATCGTCCCAAAACGAATTGTTCCCTTTTTTTTTGTCTTCTTGCTACATCCTCCTCTCTCCTAGCTATTACCATTTCTCTCTGCAAGACTCCTCCAACGTCATTTTTACAACCGTATAATTTTCCACATCATTCTATGTGCCCACCCAGACCAATAACTCCCTTAGCCAGCACAACCCACTCTCCTTTAATTTCTTATCCTTTCTTTCTTGTAAAATTATCCAATAAAGTATGGCCCTCTCCTCCTTGAAGAGACCCGTTCACTTCTTCTAGCTCCATTTAATTTTCAGTCAACTTCATTTAAAGCCAAAATTAGTCAGTCCGCCGTTTCATTAAATGGGATACTTCCTCTAAGTTCCCAGTAACTTCCTCAACTCAAACTCTGGAATCAATGTCCATTTCTCTTAGTTAAATAATTTTGATTACATTTCCAATAATAATTACAAGAAAATATTTGCAATGTTTAGAAGAGGGAGTTTGCAAAATTGTTTGTTAAAAATATAATGTTCCAACTACCAACATTCATGGACAAAAATGTAATTCTCTTTTTCATATTTTTAATAATTTTGAATCATGCAAACATTGTCTTTCTATGATTGACCAAAACATATCCTCGTTGCATGCTAAACTCACCAAGTAATTTGAGGCGTTTGTGTTTATTTTGAAGGTTTTCTAGATCTAAAGGAATCAAGCCGAGCATTATGAATAGGTGACACTTCAAATCTTGGAATTAGTGTTATTGCTTCACATCCATGAAAAAAATTCTTTGGCTCCACCTTTAGTCACCTTGCTCAAGGGCCAATTAATGTGGCAGAAGTTCAAAATTAACATGTGGCAAAAGTTATTCATTAGAGAAATTTTGAGGTCAAAAATAGGGCTCAAAACAAAAATTTACAACCAAAATCAACTTTACAAGAACCAATAGGATTCAACATGATGAAGTCAACCATGGGGGTGACTCAGCATTTTTGGAGTAAAAAAGTAAAAACATTAAAAAATAAAATAAAAAATAAAAATAAAACTATTTTTCAACTCGTATTTTCATCTTACCTCCCTACGGTTTGATCAAATTTCGAGCAAGAACACTCTTTGGATTCAAAATTTAATTCCTCATCCAAGGAATACCTATGTTGCATACTTTCAATGGACCCTAGTACACGAAAATTGAGAAATACATGAAAAACATGATTACGATCATGTTTTTCATGTATTTCTCATTTTTCATCTACGAGGGTCCATCAAAAGTGTGAAAAACGAGTACTCCTTGGAGGAATTAAATTTCACATCCAATGGGTGCTCCCACTCGAATTTGAGTAGTAGGGAGATAAGTTGAAAAAATAGTTTTTTCCTTTTTCGCTCTAAATTTTGATGATTTAACCTAATATTCTTTTATTATTTCCATTAATATTTTATAATATTCCTTAGGAGGCTCATTTTAGGCCTCAAAATTTCTCTAATGAAGCCGTAGAACATGTGAAGCTCTATTTGTGTCTTTATGGCTATCTAACCATGAATGAATATAATCTTAGTTTGGTATGGATGCACACCATACTCATCCACAATGTACCATTTATATTGAATTCTCAACATGCAAAATGATCACTTTACTAAGTTAGCATATAGCTTGTGATGGCACATAACATTTAATACACAATAAAATGTGATTAAAATGATCTCACTTCTACTAACTTTGATGATCTTGTTAAGGTATATGACCTAAAAAATGTTGGAGAATGGTCATAGAGTGTATTTCCTCATCCTTCTGACCATCTCTAGTGCTTTAATCAAGCCTAAAGGAATCATTACAAACTTGAATATAGCTTCCAAATTGAATGTTTCCTTCCACATATATGTTTTCTCAATTGACACTTGGTTATAGCTTGATTTAAGATCAATGTTACTAAAACTATTTGGATCATTTGAGATGATCATGCATATCATAAGTATAACGGATGGGGAATGAGTTCCTGACTATGTTTTTTGATCAAGGCTACATATTGAATATGAGGTCACCATGTTCTATCCTTATTTTGAACCACCACAATAGTGTTCCTACAAGGTGAGGATCTTGGTCAAATTAGACTTTCTAGATAATTCTTAAATATGATGTTTTATCTCCACATTATCTAAAAGACATTATTTATATGTAAGACCATTTGATAGATGGACACCTGATGTCAAATCAATTAATGATTTACCCAACAACATAGAATTACACCTATAGGTGTAGTCAATATGCCTCTATATTCTTCCACCAACAAATATTTATCTTTGTATGTGTGTGTGTGTGTGTTTATATATATATACTCCCTACAAAGGCCCTAGTAGGATGATGGGTTTCTTTACTTTTAATCAAATCATGAAGAGGAAAAATATCCCAATTTCAAATATATTATATTCCTATACTACTTAGTAGTGATAATAAAGAGTATGGAAGTTGAGGCTACCTCTAACATCTTAATGAGTAGATATCTTAAGGTGAAAATGACCATATGGTGCCTAAACTAGTAAACAACATGGAACTTCCATAAATATGGTTTTCTAAAGTAACATCAAAAACTTCAACTAGGAAACTTCATGAAATATGTCCTCTTTGAAGGAATTTATTTAATATTGCAAGAAGAATTCTTAAATGACGTAGATGTGTCATCCATGGCTTGTCCAACTAATGGTATATGATTGGAGGTGTGACACCATTAGTAGCTTCATATTCTAAATAATATATACTAATATGAAGTTCTTGTTGGTTCCATTTTCAATAATAAAATGTACTTTGTCTCCTCCATTTACATCGAAAAAGTGCTCAACTTCGTCATTATCCTCTAGATCGCTTATCTAGAGCATTGCAATGGTGATTACAATAGTGAATTCCATGTTAATGATTTATTTTTTTCTATTCATTAAATATTGTGGTGTCAAGGAAAATAAAATAGTGTTCAAGGATTTCATCTCAAAAAATAATGACTATATGAAGTAACATTCTTCACTATTGTGACATGGAATTGTGTAGTAGAAACATTGTTAGGTCTCCATAATACTAGTGTAACCCCCATATTGTTATTTTTGTGCCCCATAGAAATCCACTATTGTTATTATTGATCACTTACATTATTATAGTTATGTAGGCCCAAAATATATTTTGACCCTTTAGACTCCCCTATATACCAAGGAGGTATTTCTGTTTGAATCATCGAAGAATTTTTCATTTATGTGATGTAAAGGGAATTTCTCCCCTCAAAGTGGCTTATTATCTAGTTACTGATCTATTTTTTCTTATGTTTCTATGCTACTTTGATAGTTTTACATAACATTTGGTATCAAAGCTCTTGGTTCTAGGGTTTCACTGCTTCTAATGGGTCATCCTGGAATTTTCGTTGTAACTTTTTTCTATGAATCTTTAGACCATGAAATCATTACCACGTTGAGAATACATTTTCATGAACATCTAGTTACAATTTGAGAGCTTGTTTTACTGTATTTTCAAAGATATGGTCCAAGGAAGTTAGGGTTTCTATATACTCTAGAATTTAGTCTCAAACAGGGGTCCTAGGCAAAATCATCATAACTTTCTCCTCGAGCATTGGATTTAAATTCCATAATAAGTGAATAAAATTGGATGGACTTTAGTTTTTCAAGTATGAGTTTCAAGGTCGAAGGTTGAAATAGTGAAACATGGCATCCCTTACAAGTTGAGTCTACTAAATTAGTCCATAATCAAGTCATCATGGTAGATTTGGCATAACTTTATGTTGAAGAATCTAATATTGGTCTACTTTTGGAGTTAGAAACAATATGTAGAGGGATTCCCTATGACAAAATTTCAAACCTTGGGAGGTTGAAATCATAGAGATACCATAGTTTTAAGTTCATCCTTATTAACAAGTTCAAAATCAAGCTCTTAAAAGGTGTGTATTTTTAAATTTTCTTAACTTTTGTTTGAAGTGATTCAAAGGGCATAATGAAACATAAATATCATTAAATGGTTACAAAATGCCTCCATAAACCAAAAAAATATACACCTGTTAAGCTCTTAGAAATATCTAATAAGACGCATGTGTAGAAATTCCCACTGTAGATCACCTGATAATGCAATATACTAAAGCAAAATACTAGATCTACTTCTACAATCAAACTTTCAGGAAGCTTAATCAATTTTAGCTAGATCAATCAGAACACATATAATAGAGAAGAAGAAATCATACACATGAAACACAGAATAATACTCTGGGGAAAGCCTCAGCTAAAAACCCCGATCTCTGTATTATCATACAAGTGGAAATATGTTTGGATTACACAAAGCTTTAGCTCACAAGCTATCCATCTCTTAGTACAATCCCTCTGCTGCTTATAAACAATCAAAGGCTTTCATAAACCTTCTCCTCTTCCCTCCAAGCCTCCTATTTCCTTGTGTAGTTTCTCCTAGGTCCTCTAGTTGCAACCTATGTGAATAATCATCTCACACACAACACTGACCTCTAAAATAATTGCGCAATGTTGAAGGAGATAATTTCTTCTACATGGATGAGTTTCCTTTATAGGAAAATTCCTCCAACTAGGAGTACACTGTCCCTTCCTTTAATCTCAACTGGTTCTTTCTCTGAACTGAAATGCATGAGTTATTTATGAGAGAATATTCAATTATCTAGAGAACACTAGTTGTATGCATGCATGCATTAACTGACTGAACTCACAATTAGTTCCTCCAACTGTTTGGAACTAATTTAACTGGACTTAACTCAGTTAACTGAGCTAACTAATTACAATTCAAATACAACTCATCCTTATCTCCTTAATTAAGGGATAACTTCCTCAATCAAAGGGATAACTATTGCATGTCTTCACATAGACTTCATGTTTGATTTTCTCCAACTAATTAACTCAAGATGAATTAATTAATTATTTTTCAAATAGCTAGTGAGACTAAATTCGAATTTTAATTCTCAATTTTAATTCAGGGACTAATTAAAATTGGAATTTATCCTGAAATGCTATTTATAACAATGCTATTTTTAACATTTCTATTTTTAGCATTTATTGTTGCCATTTTCAACAACATGAAGAAGAGTAAGAAATGCAACATGATATATCAAAATTATAGGAACAAGTACAATAATTTTCGTTATCAAAAAGAGAAACAGAAAATGAATTGGAAGCTAAGATGGATGGATTGGAAGAAAAAATGGAAGGTTTAAAAGCATGCATAAAAGAACACATAAAAGGGGACATGGAAGGTTTAAAATTAGATATGGAAGTTTTGACAAATTTGCTACAAGAAAGGCTTCCTAGTGTGACAAGGTAGTCCGTGAAAATCACGATGAGAACAAAAAGAATGTGAATCATTGTTTTCGAGACTCTAAATTTGGGTTGAAGACCAACCATATTCCAAATATAAATATGAGTAAGTTTTACGGCGAGGATCTGGTATCATGGATACCACCAATGGAGTACTTCTTTGATCTATACGATGTTCAACACACACAAAAGGTATGCATTACATCTTTATATTTAGAACCCAACAAGTTTGTGTGGTATCAATGGATTTTTTCTTGTAAATCACTTGTCACTTGGGCAATTTTTATGGAGGAATTTATAGCACACTATGAAGATACAAAGAGAAATACCTTCTTTAGCCAATTGATAAATCCCGAACAAAAGGGTTCAGTTGTGGAGCACATTGATGACTTCCAAAGAGTGAATATCAAGGTAATTGATATTCTATAGGAGCATTTTATTGATGCCTTCCTAGGGACTTTAAATGATAACATCCAACATTATGTTTGCCTTTGAGAACCTAAGTCATTGGAGAATGCATTCAAGGTGACAAGAAAAGTAGAAAGAAAAATTATGGACACAACGAGGTATACCACTCATAACTATAAATATGGAAGTGTTGTTGCTCCTAGCCTCCCACAACCTATAATGCTTACACCACAAGAACTAGAGAAAAAAATATCAAAAGGTCTTTGTTATAGTTGTGATGGAAAATACACTAAAGCTCATAAGTGTTCTACGAAAAATTATTTTACATAGATTGTGAAGAGGAGGAAGAAAAGGAAAAACAAAAAACAAAAGAAGAAGATACACATCATGAACCAACCCAGGGGTTAAAAAATAAGAAATGAATCCAACCATATCTTGTAATGCATTGGTGAGAATTACCACTCCTCAAACTCTCAATATAGAAGGACATATCAAGAAGAAAAAGGTAATAGTGTTGATTGATTTAGGTAATACCCAAAATTTTATTCATTGTAAGATAGTCAAGGATTTGAATTGCTTTCTATATCCAACACCATAGTGTCAAGTGATTGTTTCAAATGGAGGAAATATAAAATGCTTGGGGAAGTGTCATAATATCAATATAACTGTGGGGGAATGTGTATTGAATATTTCGATTCTTTCCATTCCAATGGGTGGTGTCGATGTTGTATTAGGAGTATAGTGGTTACAATATTTGGGGACAATATATTTTAATTTTCAAGAACTTTTCTTGAAAAAAAATTGGGAAGGAAACGAAATTGAATTAAGGGGTATCACAAGGAAACCTGGGAAGATAATCAGCTCTAATGACATGACAAAACTTTTGAAGAAGTAACAACGATGGGTAATTGCATAATTATGCTCACTAGATGTTAAAACATCTAAGTTATCCATTTCTCCATATCTCCAAAGAGTCCTTGACAATTATTCCAAGGTATTTGAGACTCACAAAGGTCTCCCACGTATTTGTGATCATGATCATGCTACTCACTTGATTCCAGGATGTGTTCCTCCAAAAATCGGACCTTACAGATATCCTTATGCCTAGAAGAGTGAAATTGAATGTATGGTTGCAGAAATGCTACAGGAAGGTACAATTAAACCTAGCCAAATTTCTTTCTCTTCTCTAGTAGTAATGGTGCACAAGAAGGATCGATCATGGCATATGTGTTCAAATTATAGAGAGATCAATAAGCTCACTATTAAAGATAAATTTCTCATTCATGTCATTGATGAATTTTTGATGAACTACAAGGAGAAATTTACTTCACCAAGATGGATCTTCATTCAGGATATCATCAAATTAGAATAAAGAGAAAAGACATTCCAAAAATAGCATTCAGAACTCATGAAGGTCATTATGAAATTTTGGTCATGCATTTTGGATTTACAAATTCACCTTACACATTTCAAGTTTTGATGAATTCCATTTTCAAGCCCTTATAAAATTTGTGTTAGTATTATTTGATGTTACAATAATCTACATTAAGTCTTGAAAATATCATGTTTGACATGTTGATAGGGTTTCGAAACTATTGAAGGAGAAACAATTGTATGAAAAACCCTCCAAATGTTTATTTGGGATAAGGAAGTGTAATATTTGGGTCATATTGTTTCTCATGATGGTGTTAAGGTAGACCCTGACAAATTAAAGCAATAAAGGAATGCAAAATCCCCACAAACGTAAGGAATGTTTGAGTATTTCTCTAGTCTACAAGGTATTATTGCAAGTTTGTTAAGAATTATGGGAATATATTAGCACCACTAACAAAATTACTGAAGAAAGATGCATTTTTTGGACTCCGAAAGCAACTAAAGCCTTTGAGAATCTTAAAGAGGAAATGTGTCGAGCTCCAGTCATAACTGCACCAGACTTCACAAAAACCTTTATTATGGAATGTGATGTCTCAGGAAATGGAATTAGTGTTGTTTCAATGAAAGAAGAAAGACCCATTGCTTTTGAAAGTCATCCAATCAAGGGAAAGTATTTACACAAACCTATTTATGAGAAGGAAAATTTGGAAATACTACCTGCTCTGAAGAAATGGCACCCTTACCTAATGGGAAGCCACTTCAAGGTAAAAAAAAATCATGATAGTCTTAAATACTTCTTGGAACAAAGACTATCTTCAGAAGAGAAACAAATATGGGTCACAAATATGTTGGGTTATGAATTTGAAAACATCTACAAAAAACAGAAGCAACATGTTGTTGCAAATGCACTCTAAAGAATGGATGAGGATGTGTAAGAATTTCTCTGTGTCATTTCTATTATCCAACCTGATTGGATAAATGAAGAAAGGGATGAATGGAAGAATGAAAAAGAGGTGTGGACACTCATTCAAAAGTTATAGCAAGATCCCAGTGCATGTGATAGATTTATCTAAGAAAATGATTCATTATGGTACAAAGATCACTTATATCTATGTCAGAACTCCCAACTTGAACAAAAATTTGTTTTGGAATTTCACACCTCTCCTATAGGAGGGCACTTTGGATTTTTAAAAACTTACCATAGGGTCAAGAAGGAATTTTTTTGGGATGGCCTTAAATCTGACATTTAGAAGTTTGTGGAAGAATTTTTGGTTTTCCAACAAAATAAAGGTGATACAATTAAGACACTAGATATTTAATAACCATTAGACATTCCAAGTCGGTGTTGAGAAGAGGTTAATGGAGTTTACCATAGGTTTACCCAAGCCCGAAGGAAATGGTGTCATCATGGTGATAGTTGATAGACTTACCAAGTATGCACAATGTTTTGCATGATCTCATCCTTTCAAAGGCAATACATTCGCTAATGCATTTATGGAAACAATTCAAAGGCTACATGGAAACCCAGAGATTATTGTAAGTGACAAAGATCCTATTTTCACTGGAATTTTTTGGAAAAAAAAATTTTCTTGTCTTGGTACTCAATAAGCTCATAACTCATCTTATCATCCTCAATCTGATGGACAAACTGAGATAGTGAACAAATGTCTGGAACAATATATTCGTTTCTTTGTATATGATAAACAAACATAATGGGTCAAGTGGTTACCCCTAGAAAAATGGTGGTATAACACTTCCTTCGACACTACAACAAAAATGACCCCATTTATGGTGTTTTATGGATATCATCCATTGTCCATCACATCATCTTAAGAAACAATTCTAAGGTTTAGCTAGTGTAATATCACATTGAGCATCAAAAACAAGTTCTCCAACTCTTGAAGGATAACCTAACTCTGGCACATAATCGAATGAAACAATAGTCAGATCAGCACTACAATGAAAGAAGTTTTGATGTGGGTCATTGGGCATTTTTATGGCTACAAACATATAAATAAATGTCCCTCAAGCAAGCTAAGAAGGATTATAAATGATCACCCAAGTACTATGGCCCTTACAAGGTGTTGTAAAATATTAGCACTATGGCATACAAATTGGAGTTGTCTGCATCTTCGCGAGTATACCTAGTTTTCCATGTTTCATGCTTAAATAAGGTTATAGGTGACAAACTCCCAGTTCAAATATATTTCCAGAACTTGGAAAGGAAGGAAAAATCATATCGGGGCCTGAAGAAATCACGGAAACAAGAATTTGGCAACTATGAAATCAATCAATTTCATAGTATCTCATTAAGTGGAAGAACTTACCTACCAAATATTCCACATGGGGGGATGGGTATTTCATATAGAAGCATCTAGAACTACTCAAGCGTTGAGGAAAACACTTTTTTGAATGAAAGGGGCATGTTGGGTATCTACATTTCTAGTGTAGTCCCCATATTGTTATTGTTGTGCCCCATAGAAACTTGCTAGTGTCATTGTTGAGCCCTTACAGTATTATAGTTATATAGGCCCTAGTTATATTTTGACCCTTTAGACACCTATATATATCAAGGAGGTTTTTCATTTGAATCATCCAAGAATTGTTCATTTATGTGATTTAAAGAGAGGTTTCCCCCTCGAAGTGGCTTATTATCTAGTCTTTGATCTATTTTTTCTTACGTTTCTATGCTATTTTGATCTAGTTACATAAAAAACACCACTTTCCTATCTCTTTTTTCAACTTCTACTTATTCTTCATTACATGTAGATTTGACTTGTTGTCTTAAGGTTGATTATCATTAATGTTTTATTTATTATAAAATTTAGGGTTAGATTTATAGTTGTTTTTTTATGGAAAATTTCTAGTCCCAAACTCCCTATCCTTATACTGAAATTTTTACTCAATCTTGATGGCATAATACTAATAAGTAACCCCTAGTGAAGACATGTCAAGAAAACACATTTCTATTTTGATACATCTATGTAGTTTGATTTTTTTAATAGTATTAGAAAAATGGTGTCAATGCACAAATAAAGTACCTTCATAGTATCATCAAGCAAGATGCAACATAATAATTTTTAACTAAATAAGTTTGAGAATGATAGTTATTTCTCTATCCTACTACATGTTTCCATAAAGAAACTATAAAGATACAATTTATAATAGAGGCCTCAAATGTAATAGCAGTTTGCAAAAATTCATCAAAATTGGTATAAAATTGGATTCGTAGTCATCTATAATGATCAAAATATTTATTGATGCTACTCGAATGAGGTAGGAAAATATGGTTGAAGTGGGATGGGATGAATTAGCCAAGGGAACTCATTGATCATGTCCATAAGCTTCTCCCTACTACATGGCTTGGATAATCAAAAACTGAGGTTGAAGGCAGTGAATTTCCATAATCGCATCATGAATTCTGTGTTGATGGAAGGAAAAATTATTCGTTAATTCTTCCACCTAAGCCTTCAAAAAATATACATGTCTACCCAACACCATAATATCCACTAAAATTTCCTTGTCTTTCCCCTGCTCAACCTGTCCTCCACTATATCTCTTTCCTTTTTTGATGTCCATGCTTCCTGGGATATAACTATATTGATATTGCTTCCAATATCTATCTATTTGACCTATTTATCCCTTGTTACAGTTTGTGTTAATGACATTAGTTTCCATAGAGTTTTCAATCTAGATTGAAAATTGACACTGATGACTTATATTAGACTGGAACCCTATAATAAATATCACCTTGAACGTATTAAATCCCACACTAAGCATCACACGAGGGGGAGTGGTAATTGAAACTATACAGAATTTGAGTTTCCTTAATTTTGACATCTCAGTCTGTATCTTCGCTAAAAAATTCCTACATTCATCTTGCATGGGATGGGTTAAATATCAAGCATACAAAACCTAGATAACCAAGTCCATTTACATGACAACCTCCTCCTCGTCACCTGATAAGGAATTATTGTCCCAAACTTGATTAAATAACACCTCTTGCAAATATCTGAATCTTTGAATTGCATACCACTACATTTGCTTCCCACAAGCTAGAAACTCACTTAAATCCAACTTTGGTTTCCCAAGGTTGTTTATGAGTGCCACATTCTGTGAATATGGAACACATTTCCTCCCTTGTTATTAATTTATTACACATTACCAATGTATTTTGGAATCACTCCCTTTGTAATTGTTCCTTTAATACTCATAGTTCTATGCTCTAGAGACAAAGCTTTATTGGCCAACTTATATACTATGGTGTTGAGGTCTCATAAAAAATGTTTTACTTGTGTGGTTGGGAATGCTAACAAAATTTCTAGGATTATTGTGTGGATTTGACACAATTTTGAGACTGTGTTATATGTTCCCAATTCAATATAACAAATTGTGTTATTTGAATATCCAATTACAATGAGAGACCTTATGAGAGAGAAGAAACCAATATGATTCCTTGAAGGATACCAAAAATTTCGTATTTTTGTGGGAAAATTTCCTTAGGCTCCATGAGAAGTCCAATTCACTTTTTCTTGTAGAGTTGAAAAATACCACCCCCACTGTCCTCATTCCTAACATCCCTATCTATGTAGTTTGTTGTATGTAAGGTATGAAAGGATTAATTATACTCTAACATAGTTTGAAATTTACCTTAGAGAAATATTGTCCATCATATGCATGTTTCTTCATAGTTTACAATAGGTAGATACTCCTTTCCTGAGAGCATTGATAAATTCATGCAAGTGGATTATTTTACATATAATTTAAAATATATAGCATGTTTCAAATCGTAACTATTCCACCAATATTTGACATGAGAAAGGACATTTAGGAGAGAAAAATAATATTTTAAATATTGAAAAGTTTTAAATGATGAAATAATTTCCTACTAGATTGAACCATCTCTTGGAAGCTTCTATAACTATTTTTCCTTCAAAACGAAGGATACCAAAATTAACTTGTACCTTGATGTGTGTCATTTCTCTAAGCTAACTACTTGGTAAAGGTTCCTTAGTGTGGATTTAAGGGTTCCTAAAATGGTGGCTTCATGTGGGGTATCCACTTAATCATCCTATGTCATAGTTCCTAAATTCATGGAATATTAAAGATACCTCTAATACCACCATATAATTATAAAAACCTCGAAAAATCCTTTAGTTTAACCACCCCTCCCAATGTTAGACATAGTGTTGTCATTGATGACAACTAGTGTCATTAATGTCAAAACATAAGTCAAAGGAAGAAGATTGTCGAGTATGATAACTTGATGACTTGAAAGATCACATCAAATGATGACAAAGTGTCTCAAAGTTTAGTGAGTTTTTATTGAAAATATTGTTAGAAACTAGGACAAAACTGAGAGAGGCGGGGGGGGTGGTGGGGAGTGAATTAGTATTGTAGAAATTTTAATATTTTTTTTTTCATTTGCAATGATCCTATGACACCTAGAAAAATTCCAACAATTATTTCACATGAACATGGAAATAAATAACATAAGTAACACAAAGAGTACACACAAATTCTTCAAAATTTTCTTCAATTTACTTCACAAGGGCAAGCTTCTACTTGTTACAAAGTTCTTTAGCTACAACCAGAAGGAAGTGACTACTCCTTGATTTATTAGCTACAACTTGGAAGGATCTACAACCCCTACCTTGCAAGCTACAACTTGCTTGACCTCGATGATTCATCTTTCATACCATTTTCAAATTCAAATCATGAAGGCCACTTCCTTTCCTAAACAAATATTTGTTGACTTCAAACTCTCACCACCAACACCATAAACATCACCTTTAGAATCCCTGATCACTCATCAATCCACCTCTTTCAACATACACTAGTAATCAATTCATCATCACTTTGTAAATTTGCTTTTGTTTTTATAGAAATTCGAGCTGATATTTTTAGTTATTGATATTTTAGTTAACTTCCACTCAATACCATGCATAAATATCTATTTTTATTCATATACCACTTTTTTCACATCTTCTAAATATGATTTTTAAGTATTCTAACTCTCCTCTCCTGTCCCTATAAGAAAAACTGAGTTAAACTTCTCAAAAATGCAATTGTGGAATTTTTACATGTTTTAACTATGACTATCTATATTTGGCTAACTCCAAATTTAGTAAAATTACTATATTTGAAACCAAATATATACATGGTACTGCTAAAACATCTCCAACTACTAGATCACTTGAACACCAACACTTTCACCATATGACCTCGACACTATGACCAAATCACTATAAGGTCGAGGCGAAATGAGGTCATAACTCTTGCATATTCCATTCCCTGTTGACTACTCGGAGGTATGACTTACCCCGAACCCTTTGAATTTTCTGCTAAATTTTATAACATTGCAAAATGCTGCAAAAATGAGATCTTGGAACAAACTTCGTTGTAGGTTGAAGATCAGAGGTCAGGGTCTATTCCTTGCTACTTCCACCTCCGACTTGCTCCAAGGCTCAACTAGCCCAAGGTCCTGACCTTCAGTTCTATTTTATTTATTTTTACCGAAAATAAAATAAACAAAAAAATATCACAAAACAAATCCCCTGGAACGAACTTAAGGATTTCCTATGTCACCTTGCTAATGTCATATGTGTCATGTGGTGGCTTCTAAGTGGTGCCATGCGTCACTTGGATTTGGCTCACATGGCCACCCAAAAATGTTGAATCTTGCATGCCACATGTCACTCTATCATTGGTGCCACATCACTGCTGATGTCATGCTAACATCATCATCCAATTGTGCATCCTCATCATTTATGTCCCCCAATCACAAACTACCATGTGTCATCCATGCTATAAGTTCATACAGATGAAAAGGGTCCTAGAAACTCAGTTTTCTAATGAATTTTATTTATAAATTTAATTAGTCATAATAGTTAAATGCATAGTCAGGGGTCAATACATTTTCCTATCTACACACCTAGACCAGTTCTCAGTCTCCAACTCTCTTGGAAGCTTGACTAAGTCCCACAAGGTTGAGGATTTGGAGTCAGAATGATTACCTATTGGCTTCCACCACACATGATACAAATTTTGACAAAGTTAAATGCATGACTAGGTCAGGGATCGAGGCATATCCAGGCCCAACTCAAAACCTTGTTGACTAGAACCTTGTCCTTCTTTAACTTTTCTCCTCTTACAAATTTTTAAATTTGAACTGCAATAAATTTTGATCTGAGAAATCTTTTTCAGACTTCATATACCATTGGAAAGCTCTTTCAAAGCTCTATCCATCTAAGTGGGTCCCAAGTAAACTTGATATTTTATACTAAACAAAAAATGGCTTCAAAGTATCTGCACCTTTACCACCTTTTCCTTTCATATACATGAGCTTATCTTGTTCATTTCTCATTATTTTTGCAATCATATCTACCTCTACCATCATGTTTTATTCATTTGCCCTCAATGAAAACATATTTATAACATTCTTTCCCTTTGGCATTGATGGAAACACCATAAAAAAACAAAAAAATCATCACAACTAAGAAAAAGTGTACCTCATACTCTTCTTTCTTTTATTTTCCTCTTGTGGATGTTGCTCCCCCTATGATGCACTTATCCTTTGATGTACTTCTACTCTAGTGTACTTATGCTCTTTTGCTCTAGTGTTTCAACTACCCATTTCTTTTGTTTGAGGTACTTCTCTTCTATTATTTTTGTTGTTTGAGATAATTCTCCCCCTTTGACATCAATGGAAAAGAAACTAATATGTTCTGCCTGCAACCTTTCTCCCCCTGTCTTGATGATCTTGTGGACCTGGCATCTTTCTTTTGATATGGTGAGTGATTTTCTAGCTTCCTTTCTTTCTCTTCAGGAAGATCTAGTGGAGGGAGTCAAGAGGAACTACTCCCATTATTTTACTTAAATACTCAAATTGATCCCTTGGGAGAGGTTTGGTGAATATATCAGCTACTTACTCTTTGGAAGGTACATACTCTAGCTTGACAATCTGATTTACTACTTTCTCTCTTAAGAAATGGTACTTGACTGGAATATGTTTTTTCTTTGAATGAAAAAAAAGATTCTTGGACATGTTGATGGAAATTGTATTATCACATATATAGGAATCGGCTGATCATATAATACTTGTACATCCTCTAAAGTTTGCTTCATCCATAAGAGTTGAGTGTGACACGAAGTTGTTGCTATATATTATGCTTTAGCAGTAAAGAGAGAGATTGAAGCTTTCTTCTTACTCAACCATGAAACTAGGCATTCACCAAGAAAGAAAGAACCACCACTAGTTTTATTCTGACCATGTACATCACCTGCCCAGTTAGCATTAGTGAAAAAGGATAATGAAAAATTTCTACCTCTTGGGTACCAAAGTCCATAGTCCATCATGTCTCTCAAATATTTGAGAATCCTTTTGGCTACTAGAAGATGTCTATTATTATAGCATTCTTGAAATATTCCAACAATACCAACTACTTGTATGATGTCTTGTCTTGAGACTATCAAATATAAGATGCTACCAATAATAGAGCTATATAAAGTTTGATCCACTTTTGGTGACTCATTAGTATTGTGGAGCTTGCAACCTATAACCATTGGAGTGCTTACCAAAGAACATTCCTCCATGCCAAATTTCTTCAATACTTCCTTGAGATACTTGCTTTGTGAGATAAAGATTCCTTTGGAAGATTGTGCAATCTGTAAACCAAGGAAATAAGAGAGTTCTCCAAGGGCAGACATCTCAAATTCAACTTTCATTAGTTGCAAACTGGAAATTTAGTTTATCTAAATCACTAGAAAAAATAATATCATCAACATATAAAACCACCACTAATAATTTTCCATCATTAGATTTAACATATAAATTACTATCAATTTTTCCTCTTTTAAAACCACACTTGAGCAAGTAACTGTCCAACTTGGATTACCAATCCCTTGGGGTTTGCTTGAGACCATAAAAGGCATTCTTTTATCTTGCAAACATAATCAGGCTTATCTAACAACTAAAAACCATATTGTTATTCAATGTAAACTTCATCCTGCAATTCCCCATTTAGAAAAATAGATTTGACATCCACCCGGTATATCTTAAATTTCTTGAAACAAGTATATGTCAAAAACATTCTAATCGCTTATAATCAAGAAGCAGGAGCAAAGGTTTCATCAAAGTTAAAACCTTCAATTTGTGCATAACCTTCACAAACTAAAATTTCCTTGTTTCTTATCACTTTACCACACTCATTCAATTTGTTCCTTAAGAACCACTTTGTGCCAATAACATTCTTGTTTGTTGGTGTAGGAACAAGTTTCGAAGTCATTTCTTTCTCGATCTGATCAAGCTCTTCATTCATGGATTTTAACCAATTATCATCTTGGTTAGCCTAAGAAAAAGCCTTTGTTTCCATCATCGATAGAAATTATACATACGCTTGAGTAGGGATATTCAACATCTTTCTTCTTGTATGTAAACTTGTGTTTAAATCACCAATGACTTGGTTAGTTGGGTGGTGGTTTTTAACATACCTTGAAGGATCCTTGGATTGAGGAATGAGATATTCTTCATTGTCTTCATCTGAAATTGGCTCATCATCCTTCTCATCATAGTTGACTATATCATCGGAACTGATATTCAGTAGATGATTGCCTTCAACATCAATATGTTCATCAACTTTAATATCAATACAATCAAGTATCCTCTTTGTATTCTTGTTGTAGCATCTATAGCCCTTGTTACTATATGAGTATCCAAGAAAAATACATTCATCAACCCTTGCATCAAACTTACCAAGATTTTCATCATTCCTTTTGAGAGAGCACTTACTTCCAAACACCTTGAAATGATCAATTATTGTAGGTCCACCATACCAAAACTCATATGAAGTCTTGTCATTGCTTGGTCTAAAATGAGATTTGTTTAGAATCAACACAATTGTGTGAATGGCTTTAGCCCAAAATATTTGTTGAACGTTACTTTATCCCATCATGGCTCTGGATAATTGTTGAATTAATATATTGGCTCTCTCAACTACACCATTCTATTGTGGAGTTTTTTCTATGGGAAATTTCCTTTTGATGCCATGTTTCTTGCAAAAATAATAAAGTTATTTTGAAGTAAACTCACCTCCATTATCACTTATGCTTTTGATTTTACAGTCAGACTCATTTTCATCCATGGCTTTAAAATATTTAAAATTTTCAAAGGCTTTTGATTTTTCTTTTAAAAATTCTACCCACGTCATTTTGTTGAGATCATCAATGATAAACATAAATATATAATTTACCTATGGTTGTATAAGCTCTTGAGGGTCCACATAAGTTCATATGAACTAATTGCAATGGCCTAACTGATGAATTCTCCTTGGAATTTAATGGAACTTAAACTTGCTTTCCCAACTGATAAGACTTGCAAATAGAATTTTCTAGCTTTGAAAGCTTTCGAAGATCTTTCACAAAATTATTTGCCCAATCTGATTATCTGATCAAAGTTCACATATCAAAGTCATCTATGCCATATTAAAATTTCATCATTCTTTGATAAGAAACATATCTATGTCTTTTCCTTTAGGGCATAGATATTACTATTTGTTCTTATAGGTTCAATTACTACTTTGTAGTGCTTGCAAACTTTATTTGACAATATTTAGCCTTGAAAATCACATCATAAACTTGGTCACACATATGAGACACACTAAGTAAATTATGATTTTGCCCATCAACATACAACACATTCTTAGATTTAACTCTAACATTTCATAGATTGACAACTCCTTTACCAATAATCTTACTAGGTGCATTATTTCCAAAGGTCACATTACCTTTCTCAACTATTTTCCATGATATGAACTTACTTTTGTCTCTGGACATGTGCCTGGAACAACCACTATCAACATATTAATGACTACCTTTATTCTGTCATACAAAACAATATTACAAATTTTTGTATTTTCTTTTTCTTTTTAGACTTTGGACTCTTGTCTTGTTTTCTCAATAACTGGATCAAGCCTTTTATTATTAAGTCTACAACCAGTTTCTCTATGCCCAAAATTTTGATAGTTATAGGATTGAATCAAATTCTTCAGAGGAGTAAATGGATTAATGTACCTGGGTTTTCTCATGTTCTATCTCATTGACGTATTAATTTGCTAATAATTTCTTCTTGGTAGCCTAAACTATCTATAAGATAAATTCACCCTATAATTGGTTGCTTGTGCCCATAATTTGTGCAAGTAAAACAATATCCAGGAAAAAATCCTTCATACCTGGGAGAAAATCAACTTCTAACATTGGTTGGGTTTCCCTCTATGTATTTGTATTTTCTTCTCCAATGGTTTTTGAATTTTTCTTAATGAAATTCCTCCTCTTATTGCATTTTTTTTATTTGTCTCTAGTTGGCTATTGGGATGTGTGCTACCTGTGTATTTTTGTTGTTGCAATAGCCCATTACTTCTTATTGTCACATTGTTGGCTACATGTACAAAGTTAATTGACTTCCTTCCCTTCAATTCTACATTTGAACTTGACTTGACCTCAAATCCAACACCATTTCAATCAGTGGAGCAGCTCATTTAGATTTTAATTCCCCTTTGCAAACTTATTATTAGAACTCAGTTGATTTTTTTCCTTTTCCAATTATTTCCTTAGCAAAACAACTTCTCTTTCAAGCCTCTCACATGCTTGATTTTTCTCACTAAGCTAATTTAAAGTCTCTTTAATCTTCTTTCCTTATTCAATATGTAAGAGAAGAGGTACAATGGCTTCAACTATTTCCCTGATCAACAATTCTTTTTGGGTTCTATTTTTCTTCCTTAACCTTTCAATCTCTCAAGAGCACTAACCAACTCTCCTTCTAAGTTAAATTCAATACCTTTACCATCAGAATGAATATCTTCTATTTCCAGATTGTCTATGGCCGCGAGAATAAATTCCCTTGGACTTTCAACATCTATGTCCTCATCTAAAGCTTGGTTGTATTCACTTTCAGATGAGTTAGAATCTTGAGTGTAGAAGCTCTTCTTCTTAACCTTCTTCCTTTCCTTTTGAATTTTCCTGAACTTCTCTCTAGGATCATATTTCTTCTTCTTCTTTTCAAGACACTTGGAAGCATAGTGACCAACTTTACAACAATTAAAGAACTTGAACGGTAACATACCTTTGTAATTTCCTAAGCCCCTCTTGAGATTCCTCACAAACTTTGCTTCCTCTTCATCAGATTCACAACATGAATCATCATGTTCTTCCTTAGGCTTCTTATCTGCTTTGAAGATTGACTCCTTTGCTATAGTATTTCCATTTGAAATTCTCATCTCATAAGTAGTGAGACTACCAAGTAATTGGTCCAAAGTGAGAGTCTTCAACTTTGTCATCTCCTCAATGGTTCAAACCTTGCGGCTAAATCTCTTAGGAACAGATCTCAACACCTTTTGAACTACTATAGGTTCTTCTAAATTTTCATCAAGACCTCTTATAGTGTTCACGACCTCATCAATCCTTAGGAAGTACTTTGTAATATCATCATCATTATGCATCTTCAAAGACTCAAATTGCATTCTAAAACCTTTAAGTTTTCCTTGTTTTACCTTGTTGTCTCCTTCATAGTAGTGGTTCATCTTGTCGAAAATATCTTTGGAAGTAGATAAATCCATGACCTTGACTAGCTCAGATTTAGTTAAGTGAGAAATTATGGCATTCATAGCTTTAGCATTACATCTAAACTCCATCTTCTGATCTTTAGTAATCACCATTGGAGGCCTTTGATATTATTCTTCCACTACATCCCATACATCAACTCCAAGTGATGGAATAGAGGTCTTCATCCTTACTTTCCAAAACAGATAGTTTGTTCCATTGAACATAGGTTCCTGTTGATGGTGGTGGAAATACATCAACCAAGGGGGTCTCCCCAATGTGAAGTCACAATTAGACCTCACACTGTTTGGAATATGAGCCCCATCTGGGATATTGGCCTAGTTTCCATGTATTTTATAAGTTTTCCTTGGCTAAAAATAGGAGATTTATGCACAGGTAATCTTGCATCAACAAGTGAGGATGTCTAGTGAGTGCTTGGTTGTATGTGTGTCAAGATTATTCTACTGTGGAGGGAAAGGAAAGTGAGCCTCTAGGAGAGAGGTAATAGTACCACCCTAGTAGACACACACACACACAAATTATTTGTCTAACATCCAGGGGCATAGTCCACAAATATCCGAAGGCCATTGCAACCATTATAAACTAGAAATATTTGTTTAATATTCTGTGGAATAGTCCACAAGGATGTGATAGCAATAACAACCATTACAACACATTCTCAATATGATAAGTACTAAAATAACCAAAATAGTTCAACTACTTTAGCACAAATGAAAGCAAACATGAATTACAAACATCCACATAATAGTCTTACAAATATTCACAATCCATGCATGAAGAACGTGTTTCCCATGAGGCTTCTAATATTAATTAAAATTCCTAAGAAACATGTATACAATGAACACTACTAGCTCCAATAATGCAGTGTTGGAGCCACTCCTTTCTCCCCAAACGAACTAGCTTGTCCCTCTAATGCCTTGCGGGAGGAGCCAAGGTGAAAATTATTTTTCTCATACAATGAGGGTGTATTTATAACAAAGAGGTGATGCTTCACCTTCCTCGTTGTTATCGCCTAAATTGACCTCAGGCTGAAAAGAGGCAATTCTAGGGTAACCACAAACCATGTTTAACTTGGTAGCTAGCCCTACCAGGCCGGGAGAGGGCTCTCTCCTTATGAATCTCAGTCAAGATCGCTGGATCAGGAACAAGATTTTATGCTAGGTATAATAGCTCAAGGGTTTTGATTGAATTTTTTGGTATTTGTGGATCAGATGGAACTAGGAAATTTTAGGTCCTGGGAAATTAGGTAAGAATGTAGGGTGTTCTATGGGGCAAGGTAGGTATAGGATTTAACACTTGAAATTGAGTGAAGTGAGATGTCTAAGACTGGTGAGGAGCTGAGGAGGGCATGTAATGATCATGTTTCCTTCTCAAACAACAGAAACCACAGAATACTGAATGTTTTCCCAAGGTAGAGCACTGCAAACAATGAATTCTACCTATCTATCTTGATATCATTCAGTTAGAAGCAGTGAAATAGATGATGACATACATAAAACATGTAAACAACTAATAAAAAAATAAGAAACTATGCAAAAGCACCATACCATGGGAATCCCATAAAAATAGCTGCAACTCCTATTAATTTCCTTGCCAAACTACTTACTATGATGTACAATATAGTTCAGAGCCTCCAAGTGAATCCAACCCTTGCCAATGACAAAGAAAATACATAATATAGACATAAAAACCACTCATCCTGACCATCAAGGGTCAAATCCATGAGAATAGGGGCAGTTTCAACCATTTCCCAACTAAGAACTAGAATATAGGCAATTAAACAACTTACCCCTATAAGTAGGGAAACAGATTCATTAGCCTCAAAGCCACCTCTAACTAATGAATCTACCTTATAAGACTATTTACCATTACATTTACATGCAATGTTATTAATTACATCAGTGAAAACATCCATGAGGAGAAAGAAAGTGAAAGTTCAGTGAAAATAGGCGAAATTTGGATTTTTTGGGCAAATAGGTCAAAAGCGCAGCGCCACTGGTCAAAAGCGCAGCGCCATTTTCCACCTATTTTTGGAGGCCTTCCCCTTAACCAAATTAAGCCCAAGATAGCTCATTAGAAAGGCCTTCAAATCTAGTTTCTAGAACAACTTTAATTTTTGAATTTGGAGATCATTTTCCCCCTCAAAACTTGAATCTCCTAAGACTGCTTTTGTGTTTCCAAAATGAGGCAAAAAGGTCATTTTTTGGTATTTTTTGGACCTTTTGGTGACCCAGATTTGCTCCAAAACTTCTGAAACTTTCCAAGGTGTATGTTCTCATCATGTTGAATCCAAAAATACAATTTTTTTCTCCATCTGATGCTCTAGTAAAAGGCGCAGTGCTGGTGGAACTGTGCTTTTGGGCCAGTTTTCTGTGTTGAAAATTTCAAAATTTGAAAAATGCAAAAAATCTCCAAAACTTGCCCAAATTTGGCATGGGACACCACCATCAGCTACTTTGATGGGCTAGTGAGGGTTCAACTAATATTTTCAATCTATCTTGCTCTTTTCCTTTCAAAGCTCTCCTTACCCTAGCCTTTAACTTTCGAATTCTCATCTTACAAATTTTGTTGCGGGTCATGTAATGATAGGCCATGTGTCGGAGCATCTTCTTATCCCTGTTGGCCTTCTCAATCAGTGCTTCAAGATGTATGTTGACCCTCTCAAACCAAGTTTCCCTATCATTTTCAATGTCTTGCTTAATAAGAGTCAATGTGACATGAGCCTCTTTGGCCAGTTACCTGTTTGCTTTGATCATTTGCAGCTCCATGAGGACTTGCTTGTCACTCAATTGTTTGTTTTCCTACTCTAAATATTTCATGATGAACTTGGCTCTTTCTAAGTTGTCCGCCAAAGATTGTATTTGAACTTCCCTTTCTTGAATGATGATGTCTTTGACAGTTTCCTGATCCTGAGCGTCCAAGTCAATGATGCCAATTCCATGATGAGTAAAGTGTTGATGTGGCTCCTCATGCTCAATCAGATCAAAATCTCTTTCCTCCTCATCACCAAGATCTTCCTCTTACACTTTTTCCTTGCCTTTGCCCAACTTCTCAACCTGTACCTATTTTTTCGATGACGAAGGCAAAGCCCCTTCCACACCTTGTGGAGCAAACATTTTCCTGTGGACTGATGACGAAGGCAAGGCCCCTTCCACACCTTGTGGAGAAAGCACTTGCCTATGTAAGTTTTAACCCCGTACAGAAATTACCTGCATACGAATTCTAAAACACAGAAAATAAATAATGCGAGAGTAGAACACATAAAACACATATACATAGAGATTTTCCCCTGGATCCCAAAACTGGGACTACCAGCTTGATTTTTTCATTATGTTCCTTTCAATGTTATAATACATATTTATACATGCCGAAGCATCCAATACCATGGACCGAAAACCATCGCGTTCAATACCATGGACCGAAAACCATCACGTCCAAAAAACATTTGCGAAAATCATGCACAAAACCATAGGTGGGTCTGCCCAACCTAACATAGGGTCCAAAACCAAAATTTTCTGGGGCACTGCCCCGAACCCCATAAAGTGGGGTTACGGGTGCCCCTCAAACCCCCTGTTAACTACGTGGAAAGAATATAACACAACCCAACATTCTCCCACTTGTTGTTTTCTTTCCACAGGGGGCCACAAGAGAGCTTAGTCATTTTTCCAGCCTTGAAATGCCAATTGTCTCTCTACACCAAGAGAACTTCTCAAAGGTCACAAATTTTTTCAATGCATCTATTATCTCAAAATCAGATCCTGATAGGCTGCTGGTCAGGTTGATTCTAAGTAACTATTTCAAACCTACTTTAGGCTGAGGCTTAGCCTCCTCAACCTGAGAGGGCTCTCTCTAGATGGGTTAATGATTTTGATTAAGATAAGATGGCTAACTCTTGTGAAACAACTGTAACAAATATGAATGCTGGAAACATATTAAACAACTATCCATTGGGCCTATGGAGTCAACAACACCTCAACATAACAAAGATCTTGACCTTACATGGAAGTCAGGGCATTCAGCATTTGAATATTCAGAACATACACTCATATAGAACCACACAGTTTATAGATGCATACAGGAAATCAGAGCACATTCAGTGAATTCTGAGTGATTATACATCCATACCACTGTAAACAAAACTAAGGAAAGGACAGCATCACACATTCTGAATATAAGAAATCCTTCATGAATCCTGAGAAGTAAAATCAAAATTATATTACTGAAATGAGTCTTTACATAAGCCAAATACAAGTTGTGTCATAAAATTTTCCAACCCTGATTACATTGTTGTTTCAGCTATATATAGAGTTTTTATTCTAACTGATCGAGATTCCTCCTCCAGCATGAGGGGAATTCGAAAACTACTTCTAATGACACCTATCAACCATTTAACTAACTAATAAATACAACAAAGTGCTGACTGGAGTTTTTTTTAGAGTTCTAAATCCACTATGACTCTAACTCCATATTACATGCATGATGGCTTCTCCTCGTTCTTTGACACCTGGTCCTCTTTCAGTTTGGCTGAGCTGTGATGTTTAATGCTCCATGTTGACCTTGAATGCTGAATCTTTTTAACTGCTCAGAAATATTAGGAGACTACCCTTGCTTCTCGGCTTCAGTTTTCCCCATTATATTCGAATGCACAGAAGCATGTCCTTTAGCCTTTAATTACCCAAAATGTGGAAGACTGCCACGTTCTTGATGCGTTGTAAGCTTTGTCCATGAACATGTGTGCAAGCAAAAGTTTCTTACAGGCAACCCGTTTGATATATCTTGAACGGTGATAAAGGGGCTTTACGCCAAAAATTTAGAATTGGATTTGAATATTCAACCTTTTTAAGCATCCACTGTCTTGACCTGATTGACTGTTGACAGCTCCAGATGATGTCTTGCATACCCTTTAGACGTTTCCTTTCAAAATTCCCGCTCATAATTCAAACTGCTTGAATTGCGTAAAAATCAACACCTACACCAAAAACTCCTTTATTCTTTCCACATGTTGAATAGGAATTTATATTTCCTCAGAAAGACAAAATCAAGCAAATTTGTCAAAACTTTAAAACAAAATCTTACTTGAAATGAAAACTTATTTAGCAGATAGCTGATTTAACTGTGCTTTTAGATCTTCAATTTGTTTCCTCATAGCCTTATTCCCAGCTCTCAATTGCATATTGATCCTTCTTATGTATTTGGCTTCTTTAATTGCTGGTATTGTCCATGTGTAAAATTGTGAATGGCCATCAACCACTGAATTCAGCTGAGATTCTACAACAACATTTCCTTCCCATAAAGTTTTATAATACTTTGCATGGATAGTTGCATGTTTTCTAGCGGCTTTCTTTAATTTGGCAATTTCATATTTAGCTGATTCCAATTGTCTCTGTATGGCTGCTATATTATCTTCTTGAGATGCAATGACTGTTTTGGCCGTGTCTTTTTGTGTCTCTTCCCCTGTTTCCTCTGTTCTTGGCAGTGCCTCCTGTACTTGCTGGAACCTCCTTGTCATAGGTCTTCTAGGTTTGAAAACGAACTCTTCAGCTGGCACATCAAATCTAAGCCTTTTTGAGGCCTTGGATTTCTTGGTGCTTTCCTGTTCTGGCTGCATCAATTCGATTTGAACTGGTAGAGACTGCTCAATTTCAATAGCCTGCAATAAATCATTTAAACTTGCCTTGGACATTGGACTTTCTTCAACTGCTATAGCTTTACCTTTTTCCTTATTTATTTGACTTCTTGTTCTTACCCTTGAAACTGCTTCAGATGTGCTTGTTTCAGGTACAGTCTTTTTACCCTGAGCCTTTTCCTTAGTTGATTGCTGAGGTTGATCTTGGATGATAAGGGGCTTCACCTGTTTTCTTACTTGTGACTTTACTTGTGACTTTGGAACTCTTTTAGCCCTTGCTTCTGTTTGGAGCTCAGCTATTGTAAAATCCCTGGCAGGTTGGGGAGTGAGGCCAGTCTGGCTTTTGAAGCCAGCCATAAAAATGAATGAATTCCAATCCCTGTCTATCTTTTGGAGCCCATCTAAAACCAGTAATTTGATCAAACCATGATGAAACAAAGAGGTTTCAGAATCCTCTTTTCTCAGCTGTACCTTATCACACATCTTACTCAAACTACGGAAAAGATAAAACGGTAGGTCTATGGAGACCTTCCCGGTGAAATGCAAAAGTAGTTTGAAATGGTAAGAATAAACCTTGTTATACCTTCCTTCACAAGTCAAATATTTCTGTATGCAGGTGAGTAAGAGAGCATAATGTTCTTTGACATAATTCCTGGGCACTCCCCTACTTAAATCTTCATTTACATAATCATCCTTCAAAAACTCCTTGCAAGGATTCATGTCAAATTTAAAATTTTTGAACCATTCCTCTTGTCCTCTTGGGATCTCTGTCACAGCAGATATCACTTCTGGGGAGCATTTCTAACATGGCTACCTTTGAATTCAAACCAGTGAAGTTAAGTGCAAATTCCTTAGTTACCTGTGCATGTCCTCCTTGTAACTTTTTGCAAAAGTTCCAGCACCCGGCCTTTTTAAACGCTTTCTTCACCTCTTCATTTCTCAGCGTTATATCCAGGCCTTCAGGTTCAGTCCTTAGAGGTTTACCGGATCTGTGCTCTTTTTTCTCCATTGATTCTTTCAAATCTTCGCACACAAAGACTACCAGCTCCGGTTGGAATTGTGATTCAGCCTCGCTTGAATTTTCAGCCTCGCTTGAATTTTAAACTTCGCTTGAATTTTAAACTCTTTCGTTTAAAACCTTTCAAGATACAATCTTGCAGATTTGTCATTCATGCAGGACTTACGGCCATCATTATGGTTTATGCACGGTAAAATTTCTTGGGAATAATAACTTGTGCATATCAACAGATGTAGTGGTGGTGATAGTGGCAATGAGCGTTAAAATGTGATAAGAAAGGTATATGAGCTGACATGAGAAGACATGGCTGATGACTCACCTAACGGACTTGACATTTCGGGAAAGATTCACTGTGGAATGTACGAATCCATGATTTCGCAGTGCTGTTAGTTTTGAATTTTAATGATGCGCTGCGAAACTGCCTAATCATGAAGCGCTGTGAAATTGGCTAGTTATGATTGCGCTACGAAATTGGCGAATTGGAATAGCGCTGCGAAATCACGAAAAGGCACAGTGACTCACATAAGACAAGAGGTGGCTATAGAACAATGATGGGTAGAGGGGAACCAATGGGAGTTGATAACAACTTGAGTTAAAAACTCTTTTAAAAACTCCAAATCCTACGGGAAGAAAATTAAAAATGAAAACATGAAATTAAACTAGCACAGACCTTTATCATCGGGCTAGGATAGAAAATTACATGTATCAATTTTTTAGTTCTAAGTGATAACAGCATCTATAGTATTCTTCAAAGTGTCCACCTTTACCAGCAACACCTTTTTTTCTTCTATCATATCCCTCACAAAGTGATACTAAACATCAATGTGCTTTGTCTTTGAATGATATGCGGGGTTCTTTGCCAAGAAAATTTCACTTTGGCTATCACAATCTATCCTTATAGCTTCCTGTCCTAACCCCATACTTGAACAAAATCTCTACAACCAAACTGCTTCCTTTCTTGCATGAGTGGCTGCCATGTATTCTGCCTTTGTAGTTGACAGTGCCACTACAGATTGTTTCTTACTCATCCAACTGACTGCACCTCTAAATAGGTTAAACACATGCCCACTTGTAGATCTTCTCTGATCCAGATCTAGCCCAGTCTGCATCAACAAAACCATGAATATCCAACACTCTGTCCAATCCTGGTCTACCTTGGTAGCACAAACCATAATCACTAGTGCCATGCAAATACCTAAAAACCCGCTTCACTGTTGTCCAGTGCTCCTTCCCTGGTTTTGACATAAACCTGCTCAATACTGCCACTGCATGTGCAATGTCTTGTCTAGTACATACCATTTCATACATCAAGCTACTGACTGCACTTGCATATGGAACACTGGACATGTCCTCTTCCTCTTCTTGTGTCTTGGGACACTGTTCAACAGATAACCTCACACCTAGAGGAATAGGAACCTTCACTGGTTTACTATCGTGCATATTAAACCTTTGCAATATTGTCTCGACATACTTCCTCTGGTTTAACTAGAGCTTCCTCTTTGCCCGATCTCTTTTAATTTCCATGCCCAAAATATAGTTTGCAGCACCGAGATCTTTCATGTCGAATTTGGAGGAAAATTAGGTCTTCAAATCCTGGATAACTTCTTTGTCATTTCCAACCAACAACATCTCATCCACATACAAGACCAGATAAATAACACGGTCACCAATTAATTTAAAATACACACAGTGATTTGCTTTGCTTCTGGTGAAGCCAAGTCCCCGTATAAATGTATCAAATTTCTGATACCACATCCTTTGTGACTGTTTTAACCCATATAAAGACTTCTTTAACTTACATACCATTTCTTTCTTACCCTTCACCGCAAAGCCTTCAAGTTGCATCATGTAGATCTCCTCTTCCAGATCCCCATGAAGAAATGTTGTCTTCACATCCATCTGTTCTACCTCAAAATCAAAAGCAGCAACAACAAATAAAAGTAATCTAATAGAAGTTACCTTGGCAATAGGAGAAAAAATATCACCAAAATCAATTCCCGGCACCTGGGAATAACCTTTGCCTACCAATCGAGCTTTGTATTTCTCCACTTTTCCTTTTGCATTTGTCTTCTTTTTGAACACCCATTTGTTGCCAATGGGTTTCCTTCTAGCTGGCAACTCCACCAGATCCCAAGCCTCATTTTTGTGTAAAGATGCCATTTCATCAACCATGGCCTCTTTCCATAGTTTTCCATCCTCTGAATCCACTGCTTCCTTCATAGTTCCGGGATCATCATCAGTGATAGACAAAGCAAAATTTGAACAAAAAATAGATGGACTATACCTTTATGGCTGCCTTCTTTCTCAAACTGATCTTCTCACAGCCGGAGTTTGTGGCTCTTCATCTTTTGATTCCTCCTCTACTGTAGAGTCTGATTCTTCCTCCTTTAGCTCAAACTCTATCTTCTCAAGTTCCTTTGGTTGGACTTCATGTTTAATAACATCTTTCACCTCTCTGAATACCACATTTCGGCTGTACATAACCTCCCTTGTTACTAGGTTCCAAATCTTATAACCCTTTAAACCATCCTTATACCCAATAAAGATGCACTTTTCAGATTTACTATCCAACTTTGTTCTTTTCTCCTTTGGAACATGTACATATGCATCACATCCAAATACCCTCAGATGTGAAAGAGAGGGTTTCTTACCATTCCATACCTCTTGTGGAGTCTTATCCTCCAAGACTGATGAAGGTGACCTGTTGACTAGGTAAGATGCAGTATCCACCGCCTCTGCCCAGAATTCTTGTCCTAACCCGGCACCACTGAGCATGCTTCTTGCCCTTTCCATCAACGTCTTGTTCATTCTTTCTGCAGCTCCATTTTTCTGAGGTTTATATGGAGTAGTCTTTTGCCATGCTATACCACACTTCTTGCAGAATTCTTCAAATTCCTTACTGCAAATCTCTCCACCATTACCTGTCCTCAACACCTTTATCTTCTTCTCTATTTGGTTTCCACTAGAGCCTTAAATTCTTTAAACCTATCAAAGATTTCAGATTTCTTCTTAAGGAAATATATCCATGTATTCCTTGAGAAGTCATCTATAAATGATACATAGTACATAGACTTCCCCAGTGATGGAACCTTCACAGGTCCAAACACATCACTGTGCACAAGCTCTAATATATGTTTCGCCCTCTTACCACCAGAGGGGAAACTCACCCGATTCTACTTCTGTATACACAATTTTCACAAAAATCAAAATCCAGAGAGCTATTACTCATACCTTGTACCATACCTTTACCATGAAGTATTCGAAGGCCCTTCTCTCCAATATGTCCAAGCCTTTGATGCCACAACATGGTCTTTTCTCCAGAGACCACTAGATTTTCTGCTCCACTTTCAGGAACCATGGAACTGTTGCACCCATCAACAACAATGCTACCTTGCAGCTTGTACAGAGTTCCAATCCGAACTCCCTGCATCAATACCAGTGCTCCCCGTACCATATTGCAGGTATCCTTCTCGAACACCATTTTTACACCTGCATCATCCAGCTTACTAACAGAAATCAGATTTCTGGCTAATGCAGGAATATGTAGAACACCCGGAAGTGTTCTAACCCTTCCACCTTGCAGCTTCAGCTTTACTTTTCCATGACCAATGATTATAGCCTTCTTGTCATCCCCCAAGAAGACATCACCACCATCATATTTCTCATACTCAGAGAACCACTCTCTATGGGGAGTGAAGTGAAAGGATGCACCTGAGTCAATCAACCATGCCTCATGATCTACATGTGTACTTGAAGAAGCCAAGTACACATCCCCACCTTCATCTGAGGTGGTTTTGCCTCTGCAGAAGGAGCCTCATCAGTCCCTTTCCTTTGTCAGGAGCTTTAGATTTACAGTCCCTTTTGAAGTGGCCTTCCTTTCCGCATTTCCAGCACACCATCTTTACAGGTTTTCCTGGAGATTTAGATCTCCCTCTAGATTGAGATCTCCCACTCAATGACTTATTTTTGTTTCTATTCTGGGACTGTCCTCATACATAAAAGGCATCACCATTTTGGCTCTCCATATTTTTCCATCTCATCTCCTCTGTCAGCAAGGCTGAGACTATTTCATCAAACTGCAAGGCACTTGCATTGCTACCTATTGCAATAACTAGACTATCCCATGAATCTGGTAGAGAACACAACAAACTGATGCACTTATCTTCATCTAAAATTTTAATATCAATAGATGCTAACTGACTTACCACAGTATTAAATGCATTCAGATTCTCTGTCACCGAGTCTCCATCTTTCATCCTCAGGTTATATAGCTTTTTCCACAGGAACAGTTTATTCACCAGAGACTTAGATTGGTACAAAGTCCCTAACTTGTCCCACAACTTCTTTGTTGTAGCTTCCCCTGATACATTTAGCAATAATAAATCTAAGACACACAATCGTATTGTGCTCTTTGCCTTCCAATCCAACTTCTTCCATTCTTCATCGGACACTCCCGTTGGTTTAGTACCCAGATCTACCGCGATCCCCTGATCTTTATCCACCAACAGATCCTCCATCTTGAGTTTCCACAACTCAAAACTCTGACCATTAAATTTCTTGATCTCTATCTTTCCACTGCTTGCCATCTTCTTTCACCACTAGAATCGATCTCGCAGATCTCCCACTGAACAGGGTCTACCACAGGCCCGAGTGAAACCCCTCAGCAACATAGGCATCCCCTTGAAGCCAAATATGCTCTGATACCAAATGTAGGTTTTAATCCCATACAGAAATTACCTGCATACAAATTCTAAAACACAGAAAATAAATAATGCGAGAACAAAACACATAAAACACATATACACAGAGATTTTCCCTCAAATCCCAAAACTGGGACTACCAACTTGATTTTTTCATTATGTTCCTTTCAATGTTATAATACATATTTATACATGCCGAAGCATCCAATACCATGGACCGAAAACCATCGCGTCCAATACCATGGACTGAAAACCATCGCATCCAAAAAACATGTGCGAAAGTCATGCACAAAACCATAGGTGGGTCCACCCAACCTAACATAGGGTCCAAAACCAAAATTTTCTGGGGCGCTGCCCCGGACCCCATAAAGTGGGGTTACGGGTGCCCCTCAAACCCCCTGTTAACTACGTGGAAAGAATATAACACATTCCAATAGCCTAGCAGCTGCAAAAAGTCTCCTTGTGCCTCTCTATGGAGCTGTCACTAAGTGTCTCTTCTTCATACTCATAATCACTATCTCTTTCCATTGTTTTCCTTTGGCTTTGAACAATATGGTTATATATGGATAGTTGTGGATAATTGATGTGGAGGAATGGAATGGGCAGAGTGTATGGATGAAGGAGGGAAAATGTGTGTATGAATAGGGTTTAGGGAGAATGTATGTGGGAGTGGGGTTTAGGGAAAGTGTGAGTGGAGTTTAGGGAAAAATAAAAAGTGGATAGAGTAGGAAAACAATAGTAGAGTGAGGATTTCAATTCATGAGACAGTTTGTAGGAAAACTAGGGTTTTTCCCTAGAAACTAGGGTTTTGATTTTGGGGGTGAAAAATCACAAAAACTTGATGTAAAAACCCTAAACCACAAGAGATTTTGATGTACTTACTTGCAAAAGAGGTAAACTTGGCAATTTGAGGTGAAATTTGGCATTTTGAGGTGATTTGGGGCTCTACTGGGCAAAGCGCAGTGCCACCTACAAGAGCGCATCGCCGGCCTCAAAGTGCAGCGCCTGTGTATTTTTACACTGCAAAAATTCTCTAGAAGCACAGCGCCACTTTCCTGAAGTGAAGCACCGCTTTAGGATGACTTTTTACTGCCTTCCTAATGTCCAAATTGGGCATGTGATAGCTTGTTGGAAATCTTGTCGAGTCTACTTTCCAGAACATCTTGAATTTTTCAATTTGGGGTTCATTTTCCTTGTCAAAATCTCAATCTCTCAAGACTGGTCAAAATGTGCAGAATGAGGCTGCCAAAATGCATAGTGTTGTTGCAGTCAACTTTTGGAGGTCTTCCTCAACTCCAAATTGAGATCATGATAGATCATTGGAAATATATTGGTGTATAGTTATCAGCTGACTCATTAGTCAATTCATTTGGTCATTCCATCTAGGAGAAAAACTGATTTTACCAAGGTCACTCCAGAGGTGCATTAACCCTCCTCAGGCAAATGATGTTTTTGACATTTCTCCCAAACCATGAAACCTGTGTAAAAACTGAAAGAGATTTTTCTTCTTGGGTCAATGATGGACAAAAAAATTTCTCACTTTTTTCAAATTCATCTTTTCTTGCTCAAAAACACAGTTTGAAGAAAAATCGTCCCTTATGTGTGGTGAATGGCTTGTTCCTTGGAATGACTTATTCACAAATGATGGAGACCTGATGTTTGATGATATGAAATGGCCTCATACCTTCTGATATCCCTTATGCCTCCTCTGCTCAAATATCTCTAATCCCATAGCCAACCCTAGCTCAGTGGGAGAGGAATTTAGGGTTTTAGTGTTTGTTTCTCTTTTGCTTTTGCAGGTGAATTGGTACTCATGATGACTTGATTTTTGTAATGGTAGGTTCTTGGAAACATCATCAGATGCTTAGGAGAAGCTGGGAACCAATATTACATATGAAAACATAAAATTACATCATTAATGGAGATAAAAACAAAATACCTTGTTTTCACCTCAAAACAAGTTTTGAGGTGAGAACTACATTAGGCTTTCAAAATGATAAATTATGGCTTTTCTAATCATTATTGGCATGTAACCATCAAATTTTACTATGATGAAAACCCTAAAACCTAATGATACCAAACCCTAAGACCTAATGAAATGAATTTCAAAGTGATCATGAGCCATGACTGAAATATATGAAAGAGGATCAGCTAGTACAAATCATGAGGAAAAATTTGAAGAAAACCTTACCATCAGTGAATCCATGACCTAATGGAATGCAAACTCATTAGTATGGGACTCCTACTATGAAATGAAAAAAGAGAAAATTTTGATCACTGATGGCAGTGTGAAACTCTGACACTAACACTCGTGACTCTTTGACTTACCCCATGATCGTTTGACTTCCTATGACTTTTTGACTTTACATGACTCTTCATATTCTGAATGTATCCTTTAGACTTCAACTTTACAATACATTTTGAATAGATAATTACATAATCCACAATAATGATGTGGCATATGATGACTCTTGACAGGGCATGCCATGGCATTAATGACATGGACTGCATCATGATGTGGCAGTGCCAAGTTGTCCTTTTGCTACTTCTTTATTTTTGTCTTCAATAAGAGATGTGGCCAATGCTTCCTCTTCATGAGAGATATGTTTTGTTCTTCATATCTACCCTTCAAAGGTTTATGAATCATATGGACTCTTCATGCAGTCCTTATCTTTGGTCTTCTCTAGTAATCCAATGTTCCTTCGTCTTCATTTATGAAGATCATCTTATCTCCTCAGCTCCTTAGGTGTCTTCTAGCATGTATTCCTTCTCCATCTCCTTATTCATCATCTTGTCATAGCATGATAGAGTTCCTGCATTTTCAATTCACTCATGACAAGATGGCATCAGTCCAATAAACCCCTAGTCTAAGATGTTACATGATGATACACTAACTGAGCCAGAACTAGGTGGTAGGCTGAGGGAGAGGATCAATGACTACGCAGTTGCACAACTCAAACAGTCAAGGGTAAGGATTGAGTGCTGAGACTGCACAATGTGAACTTCAGGTTTGGACTGAGCAAAAATATTGTGCGTTTGGGGAGCTTAGGGAGCCAATTTGAGGGATTGAACAAATATTTTTCCCATTACCCAGTTCTGGAAGACATAGGAGCACATGTGATTACTCAATTACACAATTCAAGAGCTCATGTCTTAGGCTTGAGCCTTGAGATTGCGTAATGTGAATTTTAGACTGGACTGTGTAGGTAGATTGTGCATTTTTTAGGCTCAGTGAGTCAGGTTGCAAGGTTTTTCACTATTTCTATCAATTGCATAGTTCTCTGAGGTAGATCAGACCTAGTGACTACACAATGGCATATTTTAAGAGCTCAAGGTTGAGGCTTGAGCTCATATACTACATAGTGCATAGTTGGGGCTAGGTTGGACAACTGAATTGCGTAATTTTGGAGGCAAAGGCTCGGGCTTGTGCACTAAAACTGCGTAGTGCATAGTCCTGGAAGGTAGAAACTATGCATTGCATAGTTTCAAAAGGTAGGGTTGTATCATGAGGGTTGGCACTACGCAATTCGCAGTTCAGGAAGATCAGATGAGGCTAAGTTTCTCGGAACTTTCCAAAATTTGGCTGTGTGTGGGATCAGTGAAACTGATGTGAATTGTGATAGGACTTGACTGTGATCACACATTTAGAGTGTTTTAAAACACAACATAGATCATCCATAACACATTAACGACATACTTCCCTTAGTGAAACAACCTTTACGACAATTTGTGACAAGTGCGACACTAAAGATACACTTTGTGACGACCATGACAACACTTGTGTGATAGTTCTTAAAACTTTGGAAAGCAGTGTGACAGAGGTTTACATGGTAATATCGACTCATTTACATAAGGAGAACCTCTTGAAACCACCAAAACAAGCTTATGTACATTGTCTGACACTCAACATGCTAAAATATGACAAGTGTTAAATTGTGAACGACACTTATGATATGCGAATGACAGTGAAAGAAACACATGCTAGAGTGATATAACATGAAAATGAAACTAATTAGAGTGAAAGAAAGCAAAAGAAACAACCAAAAACATGAAAATGACTCTCGCGAAAATAAAGGTACGTGAAAGAAATAGTTTTCAAAACTCACTGAAATAGAAGTACAAACACAGCTAGAAGTGAGAAAATGTCGATGTCATTGCACACTGATTGTCGACATGGATTGGACATCTCAAAGGCATAGTCTTGATGGACCATTCTATGCTTTTTCAATCTCGCTTAAAAGAATGTGATCATAAACTTGTTGCAGATTGATCACGTGTGAGAAAGTACCCTTGATACTTCTAATCCAAGAAGGGATCTCAAAAGCATCAACTAACTAAGAAGTGACTACGAAATGAATGATCACATGATCCACAATAGGCTCCAAAATTCGAGTGTAGGAAAAATTTTGGAAGATGTTTGTTACACTGACACACTGGTAGAACTCCAGCTTCTTTGCCTTGATCAATTATTTCATGTAGGGTATATTTCCTCAGGAAGTATTGATTCATCGCTCAAATTACCATGGCTTCCCCACTTACCCTATTCATAAACATAGTCCCCTTCATTCCTTTACTTGGTTAAACACAAACATAAGATCAACAATCACATAATGTTTCGAATCAGGATAGGGTAATGAATTTCACGAGCTTTAGATTTTCATAGTATAGTTTTTCAGCTCTAGTGTTTCTTCGCTACTAGCAGGCCAGGAAATTACCGCAGTTCAGTCACTACATGAACAAAAACATTTCTCCACTACCAATGAGCCTGGAAAATACTCCGAAGAATTTTCTTGCTTCACCTTTCTGTGCATGAAGCCTTTCTCTTCTTTCGCCTTTATTTGTATATTTAAATAGTACTATGCATAGGGACTTATTCATTTTCTGAGCAGAAGGGGGATCCTGCTTTATTGAGAGCAGAAGAGGTTGTGCGTTTAGAGAAGCATATATAAGACCTCAGATATTGGTTTTCTTGTCCATATTCCCCCTTGTCCTTCTCTACTTGGTTGGATCAACTTGAAAACACTGAAACATAAAGACACGAGTGTAGGCATGATGTTTCCATAATAGACATGGAGATCATGGTTCGACACAAGGATTTCCTAATTCAAGAATCGTATTTCCTATCAAAACATGATCAACCAAAAGGTGTGACCAAGAAAAGGAACAAGGACAAAGAGTTAGCAAAATTTTGTAGTGTCACAAAGTCCTTCTATCTTTTTCCACATTGTCTTTCCATCCTGAATAGTACACCTTTCATGGAATGTCTTATCAACAAAACGAAAATGAAAAGATATGACACGACAAGAAAGCAAAACCAAAGCATAAACCAAAGGAGGCTAAACCAAGCATTATGAGAGACATAAGTATGAAAATACAATAAAGACTAAAGAGAACAAGTGCAGAATGAGTGTAAGATAGGGGAAACTAGAATGCAACGAATCTGACTCCTAACCTAATAGCTAGAAGGTCAGGGTCACATATAATGAAATTTCCAATGTAACCACTGTAGTTTTTCCCAACTTGCATCCACAAAGATACAAGAAATTAAAGCATATATAAAGTAATAAGAACTTGAATAGATTGAAAAAAATTTGAAGGTCTTATCTATCAGCAGAAAGATAGTCCATAGCCACTACTTCTAATGAGTTTACAATCTTACCTTTTTTATGAAAACCATCAATCAACAAACCTTGGAAGCTTCATACAAATGTATCTCTATCTGCACCAAATTCCTTAGCAAGCGCAAGGAAAGATTGAAACTTGTTATTTGTGAGAGAGATTGACAGGTAAGATTGCTCCATCCATTTAATGATTGGATAGTAAAATTCCTGACAATCCTCTTGAAAACCTTGAAATATTTGAAACGATGCATGTTAAATTAGAGGCATGGGATTATGGTGAGAATCATGTGAGGGGAAATAAATATGATCATATTCAGCAGGCATGTTAAGACAATGAAGACTTGAAATAACCATCGATAAGTTCAGAGGTGCCTTAACAGCTTTACAAGTGCCTAGATGGTGAGATGTTAAACCATATAAATCAATGGATGTAAAACAAATGTCATTGGATGTGCTTATGGGAAAATAGTAAGTTGAATGACAATCATCTTGACATAATCATGATCATATAGGTTGATTAAAGCATCACGTTCACATTTTATAATTGACAAAGATAAACCAATTTTAATAGCTCTGTAAATGTTCTAAACAATAGAATCTACTTCCTCACATGCCGAATGTAGCAAACCATTTTCCTGTAATTGGTGACAAACTGTACAGGCATCATAATCATCGAAAAAAATTAAAAAAAATTCCATCACATAAACACATGAAACGAGTTAGGACATAGTGAATGAGGAAGAATTTGATTCGCACAATAACTCGTGCATTCATTCACACTCAAGAGGATTGCAGGTGCGATGAAGAATAAGATTCATGATATGATGTTCACAAGAAAAACCAAGAGTTGTTCATCCTGAAATAAATTTGATAGATATGATTCCTTTGGCCATAGATAATATTTGAAATGATCAACTTCACAGTTCCATGGCTTTATGAGAGATGCACATTCCGAACTCGAGTTTGATGCAAGAGATTTTCATGAAGATGAATCAACTAAAGAAAATTCTTGAATCAGATTAGAAGTAAAATCTTGAAAATTTGAAAGATTATATTTGAAATACAAAACATCATTCAAAAATAATTTTATGTCGAGTGAAACCATGCAAAGAGAAGGATTGTGTGAGAGAAATTGGGTCTGACTTAGTTCGAGGGGCTTGCTAGAGTCGTGAGATACTAACATAACCATCAACAAAAGTTGAATTGCCTCGACTGCCTGGAAAGTCCTAAAACTTTCAAGGATTGTAAAATCTCATCCTAGAGATTGAACTAGATTGTGCATGGTGTGAGGATAGCTTCTACCACTGGTTTCAATAAGACCATGGCTCACCAGATGTCAACCATCTCTTTCACTAACTTGACCATATTTTTCAACTTCAATAACTAGATTAATCAAGTTGAAATATTCATATGATTGCAAACCAAAAGATGTATGAATTACAGAAATCTCATGAGCAAGCCGATTTGGAGATTTGTATTCATGCAAGAGAAGATATTATGAGGGATGGAAAGAGTACTCAATGATTTGATTGTTTTCATTTTCATCATGGATAATCTCACTGCCTTGTGTCAATTAAGAAGTTAACTCATCAGATGAAGAACTTGAAGAGCATGGAGTATCTTAGGTGCAAGTAGTATTAGAAAATCGGAAAGGTAGAAAATATTTTCTTGATCTTGATAATTACTTGTGATGTTTCTTGTTATTATTATTCTTTATATATTCTTTCTTTAGTTCATCAAGAAATTTTCAAAAGTAGAAGCACATAAAACAATATACACCAGATGTAGGCACATGCCAGGGAAAAACCCCAATGAGGGGAAAACCCAGTCAAGATAATTCTTCCTTTCAACAGTATTCTTTGAGACTCTTCACCCTAGACCAATACCAGAACTTCCCTCCACACCAAGTCAGCCTCCCAAAATTTTGACCTTTTCCTAGCAACATCGACTATGTAGCAACTTATGGCAACTGGTAGCTTTTGACAATAGTGGAACTTGGAAAAACTTTGATCCCCTAATCTAGGGCACGAAATAGAGAGATAGAGAGACACCAAAATTTGAATTTTCCTTGTCTCCTTAGACTTCCCAAAACTCACATTCACTTCAACTTCTCGACAATAGAATTCACACCTTTTCCCAACTACAAGAGAATTCGAACTTAATGAGAGAATGATGATCCAAATGAATTTGATGACCTTCCTTTTATAGGGTTATTATGGGTTCGAATAGGGTCTTAGGTTAACTTGATCTTCTCTTAGGCCGACATGGAATGGAGATTACATAATTCTTATTTGACTCAATACTTAACCCTTTTACATGATTCAAAATCCCAAAAAGGGTCTCTTTAAATATACAATGACTCTATGGAATCAGAATAAATCCTAGAATTCCTCAATGGGGACTTTCACCTACAACATGGTGACCCAAGTGTTATCCATGATAACTCACTAAAATAAGTTTAGTTTTATTAGTTAAGGTTTTCCACCATTGATCTTTACATCTATCTATTGTTTTTCTAAAATAGGTTATTGCGCTTCATGTTTGAAGATTAAAGAAGGAAGGATAGGTCTATTCTAATTGTTTTGGAGAAATTCCAATATTCCCATATTCTCATCCCATTTCATCTTATCTTTCAACTCTAGCTGTAATGCATTCCACTCTAGCCATAACCCATTTCTAACTCTAGCCGCATTTCCAACTCTAATCGTAATCCTTTTCCAAACTCTAGTCGTGAACCATTCCCCTTTGAAATACTTTATAACATGTCGAAGCCTTTTAAAAGGCTGGGACCCACAGTTTATATCGCAATCAACCTTTTCGCTTATGCAAAACCATATCCATCGTGTCCCTCACCTGCTTGTGATTGCAATATCACAAATCACAAATTCTTTCTTCCGCCAATATCACACTTTCTCCTCGTCGATTGCAATATCGCATAACCCTCCCCCCACCAATTTTGATATCGCATGTCCCCCACCGATTTCGATATCACATGTCTTTCGTCGATTATTATATCCAAGTCTCATTACCACTCCACTCACCAATTGTGATATTGTTCCTCCCATCAATTGTGATATTCCTCCTCTTCAAAGATTGTGATAGCCCTTCTCCCACCGATTGCGATATCATGATCAGCGATCGCATAGTCAAAATTCCCGCTCCATGAAATCCTTTCCGACTTGCAATTGCGATCCGCGAGAACCCTCCCCGGATGAAAGTTTTTATGTGATACATTTTATAAACCGTCACATCCAGAAAATCGATAAATTACTATGAATCAATGTTAAGAGGACCCTCTCCTGTGTTGTGATTGCGATGTAAAAAGGCCCGGATCAACGACCCAGATTGAAGCTACCAGATCAACAAGCATTAAAGTATCTATTCTAGTTCCTCTCCGTGAGACAACTAGGATTTTTTTTGACGTTTCTTCAACAACATGATCATTAAACAGAGTGCAAAGAACACAGGGAAACAAGACCCAGAAGGAAACGAAACAAAGAGACATAAAGACATAGAGACAGTGAGGCACTCTCAGCACGTTTTACCATAAACAACACAACAATATTTCGAAGAGCCAGATGTTCGAGTTTCCACAAATACAATGCCACGCTACAACAGTTTGATTTCCCTAAAATAATTGTAAGTGTTAGATAGGTTATGTTCATACAAATCCCATTTGTATTCGAACTATGTTGTAACAGAGAATCCCTTAGAAGGCTCAAGGTTTTATTAGATATCATAGTTGTTGATTGAAATAGCCCAGGAGGCAGATTATGTAAAGAGATCTTTCTCTATAAATAGGTAGATTTTTGACTCTGCAAAGGGGGATCGATGATATGAGAACCATTGTTGTATTGTTTTCAATTAATAGAAATATCAGCAACAACATATTTTTTTTTTAATATGAGATTCATTCCGGTTTCAGTCCTATTCTATCATGCTCCTTTGTTATTAGTTTTCATAGTTTATTGATTACTTGGAAATATGTCAAACAACTCCAACTTCCTTCAATTTTCTATGATCACTGGGAATTCCCTTATCCACCTTAGTAAATCAAAGATGCCTCAGTTTCCATAAAACACCGTTTTTCATTGTTTTTTTCTTTCACTAACTCCATGCCCAATGGTGGCTACCCTCACACTCTTTCACCTAAAAAATCACATAGAAAATCAGAGTTAGCCAGGTATATTTTTAAAAAAATATTGAGAGAGCCCTCTTAGATTGGAAGGGCTAACTTCCAATCAAAATTTGGTTTGAAATAGTTACACCGAGTTGAAAGGTTTACACATCCCGACCCCCACCAACCCGGTTGATATCTCCAAGCATGAAGCTCATGCCTTAATAAGTCACAATAATAATAACAATAATATTTATTTTATGTATTCTTTTGACAAAACATTACATAATGACTCAAGTACATTACTGAATATTGAACATAGTTACATTTTCTAACACTCCCTCTTAACTAGGGAGGTATTCATAATGTACAAATACAATGGAAGATATCAAACTATATGAACCATGAAGAAATTTAGGCACCGAAATGTCATGGACTAGATTCCTTACCAGGGCAATCTTTCCAGCCAGTCACTCAACAGTTTAGGCACCATAATTCCATGGACTAGATTCCTGATCAAGGAAATCTATCTAGGTGGGACTAAGATGGACTCAAGATTTCAGCCCCCTTAGGTACCCTCAAGATTTCTTTCTAAGAATCCACCCAAAAATCTAGGTGTGTATCCAAAATAGAGCTCAATAATCAATACGACCTTTCCAACTTCGGGACTCAAACATCGACACAAGGTGTCAGCCAAATGTCTTCCTAGGAAATGATTCACTCACAAAGCCTCAACACCCCTTAATCCAGCAAATCAAGAATGAACAATCTCTCCCAATCAAACTAATTGGTCATTAGCATGCTATCAAATCCTTTGATAGATTCACCTGTACAAACACAACCCTAATAAAAAAATATACTTTCACATGTGCATAATAAAATACAAACCTATGGGGTCTTTCACACAATAGATGTTGCTTATCAACTTTCCATAGTAGGAATATAAACCGAATATTTGACAGAATATTCCTTAATCATATGTTTTCCTTCCTACTTCATATGCAACAACATATTCTTCAATCAGATCCTACTTTCCTTCTTTCAGCGACACCTCAAAATTCATTCTCCAGTTTCCTTGTCCTACTCATGGCCTTCACTAAAACTTATGGTTGTTAGTCCTGGTCTAGTGCATGACACATGAAGAAAAGAATCATATTTGTCACCCCCTCTTAAACAGAGAGGATCTAATCACTCCTATACAAGGAATATTCTCAACCATCCTATTATCCTAAGGAGATTCCTTTCATTCAAGCTCCCTCTTAACCTAGGGAAAGTCCATCTAGACTCCCTCTTAACTTAGGGATTTCTATTATTGAATTTAGGCTTCTGTGATCCATATCAATTTTGATAAGAATCTTCGGGATTTCTACTTCTTCTTTTTGTCACCGAAGAATATTTTGAGGCTTTCAACCATTTCATCAGAGTTATTATCATCCCCATCATGCTTATCACATCAATGAGCATCTTCACCATATTGAATATTGTGTACATATACAACTTAAATAGCAAGTACAACCAAATCTATAGAAACATGATCTTAGCCATATCAAAATCACGGAAGCATTTCATATTTATACATATCAGATACCCAAAATTAACTACAAACAAGAGACATATACTCTTCAACATCTTGCTAGGGACTTTTTGTCATACACCCTAGACTACTTCAAAACACTTTCTCATTCCATCTACGGTTTCAATGTGTCTTCCAAAGGTATGACATACCTTCCTTCAACATATAGAAAACCATAGAAACAATTCACACAAACATATATCTACAAATCATCTAACAGCCTTTCAAAATAAATATGTTAGACTTCCCAGTGGGGATTCATACAAATCCTAGAATTCATACAAAAGAATCAATCAAAACCAATCACAGCTTAGTCATTAACCTGAGAAACTTCCACTAGGGTTGTTTGAAACCCTAGATTTCAATAAACCATCAATCAGTCACTAACATGACTAGATACCACTAGGATTAGTTGCAAACCCTAGATTTATGTTGAATCATCAATATCAACCAAAAAATGAAATTTCGACAAATCTCAAATTATTTAATCAACATTTATCAGAGATTTCTACTTCGACTAAGGTTTCAACTCCAAAACCTTAGAATTCCATTTTCATGATTTCAACGATCTTACACAAATTGTAAACCATCATATTTCAGATATTTTACTTTGACTAAGGTTTAACTCCAAAACCCTAGAATTCCATTTTCACAATCTCAACAATCATTAAATACACAGATCTCATATTGTTACAATTCACACTAAACAATGTCAGTACTAGGATTTAACTGCAAAACCTTAGATTTTCATATTCAAAATTCATATAATAGATTTCATATTGTTATATCACACATACTAGGCAATTTAACTTCACTAGGGTTTATCTACAACACCCTAGATTTCCAGAATCTCAGACAAGGACTTCCAATAAATCCTAAGATTTATGACCATCAATGACTAGGTCCACACACATATCTAGGAATTCATAACCATATATAAGCATATCATATTACCAACAACAATACTACATATGACCTAGACGAACCTAGGATTTCAACCAAAAGAACATATCCATATAAGCCTAGATTTCATCATCATGCACATGCATTTCATATCATGTGTTAGTCAAACCCAACTTCAGAAAATATCAATAAGAGTTAAACACATAACCATCTTGATTACACTAGGTTTTGGTCAGACAAACACACATATACCAAAGGAAACAATTTCTAAGACAATATAAGGGTCTTCCTTACACATTCCACCAAACTATAATGAGTTAGGGTTCCAATGTAGAAACATAGCAAACCCATCATTACCAAGACTTCAAAGGTTCAGGGATTTTATACCTTATCACTTCAACCCTAACAAGAATCACTAAGATTCAATACAACTAGTCATAACAAAGTTAGTCATATATCATCAAGTGAATAATCCTTTCAATTAATGTATTCAAAGCATACCTTTGTTTCTTAACTAACCTTGTCTTGAGAGATCCTCCTTCTTGTAGATGTTTTTCCTTTGTTTCTTGACTAACCTTGTCTTGAGAGATCCTCCTTCTTGTAGATGTTTTCCCTAATCAAGACAATAGAGGGATAAAGGTGATTAGTATTCAATATAATCAAAATTGAATGAGTACATGAACCCAAAACTGAAAATACATGAAATACTTATCTTCAC